>OY725171.1:24411186-25011186 GCA_963241965.1 Tortrix viridana
CCGATGGTCATGTCTGGTTATTAATTTCACTTTAAATGTTCTTACAGAAGTTTGAAAATCGCTGTATGAGTCCTTTAAATATTTGAAGGGTTCCGTCAATTTACCTGGGATTCCATTATCAGAAAACTCGTATTTTATATTTAGTAGTATAGAAACCAATTAACATATATCTAACTTCAAAAATAACCAAACTCTCTTACAAATTGCCACCCCCATTTTCACCCCCTTAGGGGTAGTGTTTCCAAAATCACCGAAAGTACTCTTGGTTTGTAAGCAGTAGCTAAACACCAACTTCATTACCTTCAAGAATGCATTCATTCCCATTAAAACTTTCACCTCCCATTTCACCCACTTAGGGATAGTTTTTCGGAAATCACCAAACGTTTTAATTTTTATTTGTTAAAAGTGCCTTTTATACCAATTTCCACGTTTCAAACTTCAAGAATGACCCAATTAACCCCCCATTTCAGCCCCTTAGGGGAAGTTAATCCAAAATCCCTTAAAGTATTTTTTTCATTTCTTCATCATCATCATTAACAGCCGCAAGACGTCCACTGCTGGGCAAAGGCCTTCCCCAAGGTTTTCCACAACGATCGGTCCTCTGGTCCTCTATTTCTTAATAGTAACGAATATACCAAGTTCCACGTTTCTAACTTAAAAATTGACCGAACTCCTATACAAATTTCTACCCCCCATTTCATGCCTTTAGGGGTATTTAATCCAAAATAGTCGAAAGTGGTATTTTTTAGTTGTATACAGTAGCCTAAATACCAATTTTCACGTTTCTAGCTTGAAAAACGACCAACCTCCATTATAAACTTAAACATTAACCCCCCATTTCATCCTCTTAGGGGTAGTTTATCCAAAATTGCCGAAAATCATTTTTTTTGTTTACCTATAAGTATACCAATTTCCATGTTTCTAACTTCAAGAATAACCAAACTCCCATACGAATTTTAGCCCCATTTCATTACCTTAGGGGTAGTTTATCCAAAATCACTGAAAGTTATTTGATAACAGTAGCCTATATAACAATTTCCATGTTTCTTACTTTAAAATTGACTTAACTCCCGTACAAATTTCCACCCCCCCATTTCACCCACTTAGGGGTAGTTTTTCCAAAATCGCCAGAAATTGTATTGTTTTGTTAGTTAACAGTAGCCTATATAACAATTTCCACGTTTCTTACTTTAAAATTGACTTAACTCCTGTACCAATTTCCACCCCCCATTTCACCCACTTAGGGGTAGTTTTCGAAAACCGCCAGAAGTTGTATTGTTTTGTTATTTAACAGTAGCCTATATACTTATTTCCACGTTTCTAACTTCAAAATTGACCAAACTCCCATACAAATTACCACCCCCCATTTCATCCCCTCAGGGGTAGTTTATCCAAAATCACCGAACGTTATTTTCATTTTTTTACAGTAGCCTATAAGTATACCAATTACCGTGTTTCTAACTTGAAAAACGACCAAACTCCTATACAAACTTGAACCCCCATTTTATCCCCTTAGGGGTAGTTTATCCAAAATCATCGAAAGTAGAGTTTTTGATTTGATAACAGTAGTCTCTATAGCAATTTCCACGTTTCTAACTTGAAAAAAGACCAAACTCCCATACAAACTTCAACCCCCCATTTCCACCCCTTAGGGGTAGTTTATCCAAAATCGCCGAAAGTTGTTTTTTTAAATTGTTATTTTAAGTATATGTAGCAAGTTTCAAAGGTCAAACTTCATTGGTTTTCATTTTATACTTGTATGAATTCCAGTCATTTTAAACATAAAACCCTCTTTTTTGCGTTTTTGGATGAGAATAAAAAAAAATTCTGAAACCGGTATTTCTTTATTTTTATTAATAAGTATTTATTCTGAGTTTCATGGTCCTAGAACAATCTAAATTTGTTTTTTCATACAAACTTTACCCCCCCTTTTTACCCCCTTATTCTAACATTTTCCAAAATTTCTATAGCCTAAATGTTATTCTGATTTTATTTAAATAGATTTATGAAAATTTCATCAATATCCGTTCAGTAGTTTTTACGTGATGCTCAGTCAAACAAACAAACAAACAAACAAACAAACAAACAAACAAACAAAAATTTTAAAAATGGTTTTAATATGTTCAGTTACTTATTATAAGTCGCCCTGATCGGTTTTTTTTTTTAAATCTTCAATGTACAGACTTTTTGGTCTTAACGATTTTATTATATGTATAGATACGAAAAGTCGAGGGCTCTAACCTCGTGTAATCTGCCTCCCTACACAGTGTAACAACTGTTTGATCTTGTATACAGTCTAATTTTTTCTATCAAAGGTGTTGCCATTAACGAAAAAATTTGAAACATTCAAGATGGAAGATTAATAAAGATAAAGTAATTTAATTTTCACCTCACTAGCTCGGAAAGCCCTGAGCCCTTAGCCAAGATGTCCATCGCTAACTAGCGTTTCTATTCGTTTAGTTTTAAAACCAATTGCGTCACTGGTAGATCACGTGACTCTTCGTATCACGTGATCTATCAATGACGCGATTGGTTTTAAAACTAAACGAATAGAAACGCTAGTTAGCGATGGGCATCTTGGCTAAGGGCCCAGTGGATAAAATGCAGTTTTGCTATCTGTTTTTAAATAGGTAATAAAAAAACAGATAGCAAAACTGCATTTTATCCACAAGAGTGCAAAGAATATTTGAAATCTGAACGTATTATTAGTTACTTTTTTAAACATAATAACATGTAAAGGCCAGTCCAGACAGTACAATTTTCGCCCATCTGATTAAATTGTCTGATCAAATCAGGTGGAGTGGACGCAAAAATAATTTTATATTGAATTGAATTCAATTAAAAACATATAGTGCAAGCAATTGGGTCATACACAGTCACAGAAACAAAGGTTGTCTCTCCTGTTCCAGAAAGTTAAGGACTTTGAAACCAAATTTTACGGGTTAGGATATATCCGCGTTATGGGAGTCTGGTGTAGTTTAGGCCTACGTGGGCTTTTCCAAAAAAGTGTACATTGAAAAATTGGGCTGTCCCACACATTCAAACTATTTTTTTTGTACTTTCTTCTCGTCATTTGTCAATAAGAGCATTTTTTTTTGCTTTAACAGCTTTTTGTTCGATGAAATATATTTGTAAAACATGTATTATAACTAAATACATTATAAATAATCGATAAATAAGTCAACAAAAAGGTCGAATTTATACTGTCCCACGTCGACCTGAGCAAGTTAACCTCTCTAAAAAATTGAAGAGCATTTTTAGGAAATATTTCATGGGGTCACACATATAGCATTTTGAGTTTAGAAAACGATTTTGGGTTCTATTGGTATGAAAATAAAGTTTAAATATGAAAAAAAAAAACTTTATATTCTGTCCAAAGAAATTGAATAAACCGGAAATACCGGTTTTGTCACGACGATTTTGGAGTCTTGCCGAACGAAAACCCTACCAAACTAATTCATTTTGAAATACTGGCATAATTATATCGTCTATGGTTCAACACCATTGGGCGATTTCGGCTTTTAATTTCCAAAATCCCGTGACGAAAGAGGTCTTGTTTTGATGGTACAAAAAAGTGTTTCCGAACAAGTCACAGGATTTACAGTAAATACAAATTGTTTAGGTTAAATCAATACAAATTCAATAAAATATAACTTATAAGGTATTTGAAACGTATTTAAATGCTTTTTCAAACAGGTTCTAACAAGTAATTTTTGTGTTTTAAAATGTTTTTGCCGTAAATCGTCACATCCATATTTGTAACGAACTGGAATTATAAGGCGTAGTGTAGACTTGAGATAAGGTATATTAAAAATTAAAAAAACGGAGGTTCTGTGATTGACCCGTATGTATGTACGAGTATATATGTCTGTATGCATATTTGTATCTTCGCGATTATCTGAAAAACTGCCCCACCATTTTGCAAAATTGTTTCGGGAATATAATTGTACTTCCCGATGGTTTTGTATGGAAGGGGACTCAATATTATTTTATATTACACAGGGTGTTTGGTAGTCGAGTGTAGGGACTTTCAGGGGTGGAAGAGGGGGTCATTTTGAACAGTTTTACCATATTTACTATTATACAAAGTTTTACAGTTTTTGAGATACTGCCCGTTTTCATTTAGTTTTTTGTAATTTTTCCTTATGACTATACCGAAAAAACTCAAATAAATATGTTACTTTGTGATCTCTTTATTTCCGTGATAAAAATATATATTATTAAAGTAACTTCAAGATCTCCACTAATTAATGTTACTCATAAGTGTGCAATATACCTAAGATAAGTAGGTATCTAGTTAAATAAAAACTAAGCACTATTAAAATATCTGATTGTGTTACCTTTCAATAAATATATATTTTTCATTTACAATTATTTTCATTCATATTATATTGGATTTATGAAAATAAAACTTTTTACTTCAAAAACGCTTAAATGAATACTAGGCCTTACATTTTCCAGTTAGCGACATTAGATTCAAGATAGTCACTGGCCCACGATTTGGACTAGGGTAAAAATAAAAATCTAATACATTATTTTGTGGTAAATTAAATTGTTTAGCACTAAACATCCTAAACGGAAACATATTTATGTATGTATAATTATATTTTTAAGTTTTCTAATTGTTAAAACACTAAAAAATAGTTCTATTGCAGGTAAATGACCACTGTGGTGACAAACTGGAAATGATTTTGCTTCTAAATCAATGTTTTTTCTCTAAATTCTTACATTCAGGCCTTTTTTAATAAGTTCAAGTGTTGTTTAACATTTTATAAACTAAAATGTTTCATAAAAAATACTTGTTTTAATATTATTTTACTTATATATTTGTGACGAACCGGAATAGGGTTTATCACTACTCAAACAAAAAAACTCGTTTATTTCATTATTTTTCTTTGTTTTTACACAATTTTCTCAAATAATATAGATAATATTATAATGTAGCAATTAAATTTTTAAAAATGCGAATTAGAATCATATAGTTTTTACCTTTCCTAATCGTCACGTGTACACTTTTTTTGGAAAACGCCCCTGTATCGAAATTATATGAGTTAAAAACTCCCACGTGTCGTTTACTTTTAGGAACAGAATGGACAATTTTGAACCTAACCCTGTGTATGATCCAATTTTATTACATGATTTTTACCTTACACTTAAAATCTTACTATAAGTTTTATTTTGATCCATCCATTTTAATTATTCTGAACGCACCACAGGTAACAGTGCAAACTCAAAACTCATGAAAACTCATGAAGGCTGATTTTTCATATTTCAGTTGTTTTTCTTATGTAGTATTTTCCTCGCTTTAGGGAGGTGACAAGATTTGTGTTACACACGGCTGCAAAGTTATTTTACGTCTCGTGTGTTGCAACACTCGCTACGCTCAGGATTATATTTTTACCATAGAATCCGTTCGCTAGCTCGTAGTTCAACCCTAGAATCCATTCGCTAGCTCGTGTTTTCAATTCCTCTCTCGCGGTTAAAATACAACTTTGCACCCTTGTATAACAAATAACTATTGTTGATGGCAAACTTTATTCTCACATAAACTCTTTGTAATATTAATTTAAAGAGAGAATACTGTTTTCGTATTCATTATTTATTTATTGCGCTGGTATCACTGTCTTGATGCACCCGTGCGTGTCATTAAGTTGCGGGTCGCTTAACGTGAGACGTCACTCGCTTCACTTAATACCCGTAACAGACGCTCGAACTTCCGGCCGTCTGTAGAGCAGTCTTCGGATCATATCGGCCGATTTGTTTCGAAAACTGCTCTGAAGACGGCCAGATCTGGTTCGGAGCGAACCAAATCCGTTGTCCGGCCCGGACCAAGTTCGAGCGTCTGTTACGGGTATAACATTCGAGATTGGATATTCCTGTGATCCCGTTATTGCTTTTCAGTGACTGTTCTGTTAACGTTACGTTGTTGTTACGTTTTCTATTGTTGTTAAGTTGTTCATTGTTACGTTTTCCGTTGTGTGGAAGGATGGACCCTGGTCTGACTACTTCTCGGTCAAAGGAAGACTTGGTCTCCTGTGAAGAAACGACCACGTCTTTGCTCTTTATCGGAGATGGAGAAAAACATGGTGTTAAACAGATTTAAATACGTTTATCATAATTGGCCAACCAAACCATGCTAATAGAAACTACACCCCCGGTTCTGCTTCTGTTAACATTATACATTTCTGGTAGGTGTCATTGATTTCGTCAGTATATTGAAAACACTAATGACGTCAGTTGAAACGCCCGGAAAACCCGTCCATCCATACTTTAAGATCCCCTGAAATGTCACTTTGACAGTGACGTATCTTTGTTTACATTTTTTCCATGACATTAAAAATTAGACTATAGTTTTAGTAAACAACGCACTACTTTATTAATAGCAGCGCCAGAAGAATTGTTTGCATGTGTGTCCTAAAATTTTTAAGGAAACCATGAAATTGATTTGATTTCTCCCCCGGAAAGTATAATGAACTTTTTAACCGACTTAAAAAAGGAGGAGGTTATTTATCCGATTGTATTTTTTACCCGACTGCGCGAAGCAAAAAGAAGGTCTATGTATGTAGGTATGTATGTATGTATTGTAATGTAATGAACTGATAATAAATGTAATTACCAGCTAATCACATTATTGAGCACTTTCAGAAACGAGTGCAGACGATAAATTTAGGCGTTGAATTAAAATGGGTTTTAAAGGTAAAGATTATGTCGATGGCCCCACCGAATAAACGTGCAAAGGTTAATACAGTAAAAATTTTTTTTTGCCGATTTGGATTCCCCATGTTGTAATACACCCCCCCTATTTTTTTGAGGGGGCCACGCTTATTATTTTCTGATTTATTAAAGAAAATATTTTTATTCTACGGAAAATATAATCAGCGAGACCACACGAATATTGTTATTCTCACTTGTTACACAAATTACAATCCATCGCCTAGACACGAACAAACGTGCGTGAGTCTAAAATATTTTTGTTCAAAACTTTACTAAATTTTATATTTGTGTATTATTCTGATGCACGCTTTTTGGTGTTATGAACGAAATGAATTTTGAGAGTATCGCTTCTTGCAGTATAAAGTCGCTATAAAAATTATAGTAACAACTGTTTGCTATTTAATAAAATAACACTCACATTGTGTAATAACGGTTGCAGCATAGAATTTCTCTACGTAATATTGTAATAATTCAAAATACGAATATTCACTGATAATATTCTACGCGTCAAATTTCGTTTGATGAGCTTAGACTTTCTTTGCACCTGTTATTAAAACAGCAATTGCTGCTTAGTTGAAGAAAGAGAGGGACAGGGAGTGGCGCGTGACATCAAGACTAGCTAGTAAACGTTTGCAACGCGCACTAGGTGCATTGTCGGCTTAATTCTAAACTATCGAGCGTGCTCGTACATGGTGCCAAATATAAGAAAGTGAAAGAAAATTTAAGATTATTACGGTGAGGTTACTTTATCCAGACGTTTTGGATCACGCACAATCACGTCTTTGACGCTGTCGGAGACCCGCGGTTGAGAAAAGTAACGAAATGAAATGTTTTCATTGGATCCTTGTTCCGGAGCAACGCCATCACCAGCCAGCGGTGTGCCGAAGTCTGCGCCAGATGTAGAAGGTATATTCCAATACAGATAGGTGGTAGTGGCGATCGTGCAAACCACGATAAATGCGATGAAGATGTAGTGATGCGTCTGATAGGATGACTTCTTCTTCTTGACTTCGAATGCATTCTGTTGTCCTTTACCGCCTCAATGCTGACCTTTATTCTGTCTAGAGCTTCTCCATAGTCTTCAATTATAAAGCGGTAGTTTTTCTCCACAGTTATTTATTACGGATTGCTGTATATACATGTCGTTGATTGTGATGTCACTGTGGAAGTTGGTATGAGAATGGATAACATGGTGCTCCCGTTTCTATCGTAATGATTCCTGTGCCCTGTAACAAGAGTGGCATCACGCCTTTCCTTTTCGAGGTTGACTGCTAAGTATTCCGATGTTACGGCGACTCGCTGAGTGGTGTCCGAGACGATTTGCGGAATTGGAATACAGAATTGACGCAGGGTAGTGATAATTCGCTAGGAAGTTGTCCAGCGATTTATTTAGTCGTTCCTCGATTTGTTCCGGCTTTAGAAGGTTGGCATAATTTATCAAGTCCAGTAGTAGCCTCTGTTGTGGACGCCGCAGGTTGTCCATGGCCATCCCTGGGGCGAGTGCTGTGGCAGTCGTATACTGTTGTCTTGGCGGTCAATCTTGTCTGATTCTGCTAAGTGTTTGTTAATAGCCGTGAATTGTTGATTCATGACTTGCTCATATCTTTGTAGAAGTCACCTTCTATTATAGACGTGTGATTTTTATACCTACAACTGTAGTACGATTATCGTTGTTGCGGGTAAGTTGGATATCTCTGTCATATTGTTGGGGAAATCTCTCGTCCGGTACGCCAGAAAGTGAGTTTGCGACTTAACCCATGCCGTTAATAAGACCACGTCTTGTTCTTTTAGCGTGTGATCCATTTTCAGTCGATAAGTAGGTCGTTATAATGTTCCAATTTTCTCAAGTCATGTTGTAGTTGTGTTGTGCTGTGTAGTTGTATTAATATAATAGCATCACCGTTGGTGTCCATTTAAACTTGAATACTTGCATGATGGTTGTCTGTAACTCTTCCTAGTAACCATTTCGCCGGAGGTATGTTATCCTCTTTCACTAAGACCATGTCTCCGACTTTCAAGACTCTTTTGACAGTGGTCTATTACTCCGGGTCTGTAGTGTTTGCAGGTATTCAGCCAGTTTTCCGGTTAGTTGCCACCATGTTCGAAGGTTACGTGGTTCTGTTTCTGGCGAAAAGGGAGAAATGCCCCGGAGTGAGGTAATCCAAGTCACCTATGCCCTCTGTTAGAGGTGTACTATTAAAGGTCTGGAGTTGAGACAGTTCTCTATTTATGCCAGGAGGGTGGAGTAAATACTCTTTAAGTGTTCGTGTTTGTTCACCAATCACTCGTCGTAGGTGGTCTTAACTGCAATCTCCCACTCTCCATTATCTGTAGGCTATGCGGGCGCGGTAAAGTTCCATTCAATGTTTGAGCTGGCCCAGTGTATCCATGATCTCGGTGTTGATGTAACGTTTAAGAGCCTTTCCTTTTTCTTGTGCCAGCACCTTTGCCGCAATAATAAAATTGATACCATTGTCACTGTAGATGTGTAGGGGTAGGCTTCGTCTAGCGCCTATTCTTTTAAGAGCTGCCAAAAAACGTTTCGGTGCTTAAATCTGACACCAGTTCAAAATTTTTTACAAGGTGAGTACCGTAAACACGGGTAACTTTAACTTTAGCCCCTATATTTCCAGCTTTTCTTCGTATATTTCGCAATTTTAAATAACAAATACTTTCTTTAGAATATGTAGTGAAAGTCCGTATAATCTATTTTGATAAAAATAAAAAAGTAAAGTATTTTTATTGGGTGGGCAATGTTACCCCCCAGGGCTAAAGTTACCTGTGTTTACTGTATGTGTTTACTTTACAAATCGATTTTTAACCAAATTTTTATTAAATTCACAAAAAAACAAAAGGTATGTTAAGTTTAAATAGTAAAAAAGAAGACAGTTTTAGTTACAAAACATTAACAAGAACGCCTTAGTTATTGTTAAGAATATTTGCACAAAATTGTCTTACGCAATCTTGCACAAGTAAGCGTGTTACTGTTTAAAACTGATATTAACAATAGTGTATTTCTTCCTAAAAAAGCATGCGAGAGCTTAGTGCCTATCACAGCATTAGTCTGGATTCTACGCAAAAAATAACGCAACATTGCATTACATTTAAAATAGACGGACCTTATAACACGAAAAAACGTGTAAACGTTTAAAGCACGTACTATCTGCGCTTATCTACACTAGAATAAAAAAATAACATGCTTTTTCTCAATTTTCTTGAAAACTAGCATTTATACTTAATGTATTATAAAGTTAATAGAAAGATTATTTTAAAATGTATCTATTTTATGTACATGTTATATACCAATTCTGTACCATTTGCTCGTAATGACAGTTCTAACGTTTTTATTTTTTCCTGTAAAATTAGCTTTTTTCACATGCACGTTTATTCGGTGGGGCCATCGATGTGGTTTAATATTTAAAATAACATGCAACAAACTCTGTATAAAAAACAATATGATAAAATCGCAAAGAAATAAAAAAATGTACAATCTTTCTGATCACAGTTATTTAAAACTATAAATTTCGTGGTTTAATAATCAGTTCCACCCTTTTCAGAGGTACACCATTCAAATAGATGGGAGGTACGTCCACTAGTCGTCTCGACCCAGCCTCAAAGACCATGTACTGGCTTTTTGATACATTATATTGTAACCCATAACCTAGAGCATACTCTCCACAGGATTTCAATAACGATCTGAGACCACATACTGACGCACTCAGCAGGACCATATCGTCTGCGTAGCTCAGATTACTGACGCAAACTCCGTCGATATGGCAACCGATACGCCTACTGCTGAGCTCAACAATAAGCGCATTTATGTACAGATTGAAGAGCGAGGGAGAGGTTAACCCATCTTGCCTCACCCCGCACTCCAACCTGTATACTTCAGACATTTCTCCCGCCCATCTGACGCTATTGATCTGGTGTCTATACCAATGCTTAAAAATTTTAACTATTTCTTGAGGTAGGTTAATACTCTCAAGTTTTCTCCACAATATATCGTAGGACACCATGTCAAACGCTTTGGATAAATCCAAAAAGCATGCGTAGACAGGAGTTTTGCGATCCGTATAGTATCTGACGACACTCTCTGTGGACAATCGAGGCCGAAACCCAAATTGATTGTCATGAAGAGATAGAATACTTATCTAACTGTATATTAAGCACGGCGTCAAACACTTCCGCAACGACGGTCGCAAGAGAGATGGGTCTGTAGTTATTTGTATCTGACATGTCTCCAGTTTTGTTTTTCACAACAGGTACAACCACAGTTCTCATGAGGTCATGGGGAAGATATGAGTGACTCACGCACAGAGAAAATAACATTTCAAGTACACGTGAAATGTGTGGTCCAGCGTTTTGTAGGTGCTCGATACTGAGGCCATCGTGGCCAGGGGACTTACCTCTCGTTATTGACTTAATCGCCTTCGCAACCTCTTTAGCAGTAAATCTAATTAAGCTCCCCTCCAACTTCGTCTCAGTATAGAACACGCTTGTCTCCGATCCGACTAGTGGCCGAACAATGAAAGTGTTTTCAAAAAATGTTAAAGTTTGTGCGGAACCCTCCGTGCGTGAGTCCGACTCGCATTGACCGGCTTTTTTTGCAAAATTGCACCCTTGCGAAGCCGGGGCGGGTCGTTAGGTAAATAAATAAAATCCATGAGAAAACGGCGGCTCTTCAAAAAATCTAGGGTACATAAAGCAATTTCGGTATTGTATCCTCAATAAAAATGGACTCGAGTGGTATATAAAAGTGCGCCAAAATTTTTTTGTTTTTCTAGCGGACTGTTCAATTTGCAAAAATCTTAGTTTGTCCATTTATATTAAAGTTCCGCCGCCAGTCAAATCGACGTTGCACGGTTGCGTCAATGTATGAAAATTTAAGTAGGCGGGACGTCGTAGATTGATAAGATTGTAGAGATTGTCTCCTAAGATCATTTCCGTGTGACGGCAAGGAGCCTATAGTAGCTACCAGTAAGGACCCATCTCAATTCTCCACCTGTATATTGTTTTCCTCAAACATGCTCAGAAAGGATGGCATTTCTTTTGAAAAACGAAGACGCGAAGGGCCTTATTTTCTTCCTAGGAGTAAAATAAACGTATGAAAACCCATTTTAGTCCGCTGTTATATTTTTTTAAATTGCTGTCCAATGCATACAGAATAGAAAGGACCAAGAAATAAATCTCATACAGCCAAGGCAACTGCTCGTTTTAGTAGCACAGTGGGTGTATTTTCTTCTTTTTAATTTTCTTTAAAATTGTAAATGGTTAGAAAAAAAAAAAACAAAAACTAATTGAAATTTAAACGTAGAACTTACTGTTGTTGTGTAAAAACTATAATTGTTGCACTTTAGCTTGGTGCGAATGACATTTGACACAACGTTTCGTTATACTCAAAGAGAGTTGCTGCGGTCTATACATTTGGCGATTTATTTAAATTGCAGTTCAAATATGTATGGATTGAAATATTTAAACTTAAAGAAAATTGTCTTACACGAATAAAATTTACCCTGCTTATTTAATATTATCAATTTAAAAAAAAAACAAAGTACGTCAAATTACAAAACGTAATATGCATGTAACGAAACATTAGAGACTAGTTTAGTGATGCGACACCACTGTACCACGTGTTTATCGATACGTATTAATTTGTAAGTAACGAACGTATAAAGTCGCATTTCATCCTGTGGGACATGTGTGTTTTGTTTTCAATAAGGTTCTGTTAAAATAAAACAAACAAATATGTACTTCTTAAAATATATTTTATTGGCCTAAAGGATAACAATTGAGACTTATGTCTGAGTCTGATTCATCTATTAAGTCGCTAGATTCGTCATCTGATTTCGACAATGTTATAACAAGAGATGAATCTGTTATATTGTCAATATGAATATCACGGTCCCAATCTGACAAAATGTCTTAACATCAGTTTGAGAGTACATTTCAGGCAATTTAGATATTCTCTAAAACGTGGTACTTGGCAATCTACCCCGATACCAGGTGGGACTCAATATAAAAAACGTGGCACGGCTACTCATAATCTATGTCCACACCAGTGCGCTTTCATGTTCATCTTGCGTCTTCAACTTTCAATTCGTCTTGCATCAAGCGCATGCAATATCAATTGCCTTAAGACGCATGCCGCTTATCGTCTACACGTGTGGGCTAGTTACATGCAGCGTACACACGCGCCTTGGTAAGCCGTCAAGATGTACGCGGAACCAGTAGCTATAGCTATCAGTGCGGCATAATTTAGTGTTAAGTGCAAGGAATAAACATAATTATATTTTTGGCTCAGAGAAATCAACGCGTCGTTTCGTTTTATTTTATTTGTGTCATCTTTGGGCTTATAGTCCCGAAAACTTGATATGTTCCATAATCTTCAATAAAATCCAATGTTTTAACTTTATCATCCGCCATTTTATTTGCTAAAAGGCACAAAATGTTGCACGTCAACCCAACCCGTTACTCACTGTCAAACCAGTTTAAGCGCATGCGTTATTACATGCTCTATGGTTGCAGAGGCATGCGTCAGATGAAAATGCAAGATGATCATGAAAGCGTACTGGTGTGGACATAGCTATAGAGTAATAAGTAATAGAAATAAATATGAATTATGACGGTGTTAATGATTAAAAATAATAGTTTTATCGATTCGAGTTTTAAATACTCCACCTCATAGTCAGTTTTATCGATTCGAGTTTTAAATACTCCACCTCATAGTCTGTTTTATCGATTGGAGTTTTAAACACTCCACCTCACTGGTCTGTGATTTTGACAACTGTCATTTGCACCATGCTATGTTTTATTCACTAAAGAAACATCAAGTCCTCGGCACTTCACGATATTAAATTAGAATTCTATTGTTGTCAATATTATGTCAAATTCTAGAAGTGTGAAATGGTTGAATTAGATCCTTTTCCCTAAGTTACGCCCATTTGTCTACCACAAGCCCTGAAATATCAACATCTCAAATTCAACAGATAAACATAAATGTTCCTGGAAAACTGGAAAACCCATAACAATTTCGTTTACAAGTTGTCCTAATATGACTAACATCACTTTTAATATTAATTTTACTTTTTACAAATATATTTAGATCATTTCCTCACATGTTTGAGAAAAGCCTTATATATGCCTCAGTGGAAACGGGGGGATTGCCTGACTCGTATTTTAGCAGGCCTCGCTATTGCTCGGCCTGCTAACCACCTCGTCAGGCAATCCCTCACTTTCCGCGCCTAGGCAATAATGTACTATTCTTTCGTTATTAGTATGTTCTACATTAACGACGCCGGCGAGATGTTTATGCGCCAGAACGCGCTGCCGGCGCTCAACTCGTCGGTGCTGCACGTGGTCGCCACCGCGGTGGACTCGGGCTCCCCGCCCCGGCAGGTACGAATGTAGGCACTACTTGTCGGAGGTAATTTCATAGCTTGGCGTAGTTAATACCGCAAGGCACTGCGCGCAACAACCAACGCAAATTGTGTTACTTTTAAGAATTAAAATAAATGGGTTGATTTAGTTAACGTATTCGTGACACTAATGACACGCCCGGAAATTTACCCACGTTTTAATAAACAATTGTCTTTTGTCCGCACATGCACGCACACACACAGACACACACACTCTTTCGCATTCATAATACTAACTATGTGTCTCACAAAATGCAGTAAATATATTTAAATGGTTTATCAATCGATCTTAGAGAAGCTTAATATGACATTAATGACCATGTCAATATTCTACCAACCGTTTGAATCCAAATTAATAATACTTAAATTATAAGAATAAATGAACTTTATTTCGAAAACCTACTTCTACTTTTTACACTTAATTCACTAATAAGAATCCGTAAGTAACCCTATTTAAATAGTTCTAGATCAGTCAAGCTAAAGTCGGCTTTTGGTTAACAATATAAGACGCCGATTTCATTTTCACTTATTTAAGATGATTTGAAAAGGTTCAGCTTAGGTTTTTTATAGACCCTGAGGCCGCCGTCAGTAACACTATCAGCTGATACCCATTTTCTGTGCACAGTCACTTCCGTGGATGTCACTATTTACCGTGGATGGGAAATGCGTGCATAATGATCCCCTTAAGGGCAAAACTTTACTGCGCTCAAAGTTTAAGACAAAAACGCAAGATTTAAATTGTTAAGAATGGTGAATTTACTTATCTTTGGAACTGCATACTTAATTCTTATTATATGTATGTGGTTTATAAGTTTCGTCCTATTTTCTAAAATCTTAGTAAGGGATCGTTTTATACACATGTATGTCGGAGATTGACTATAGTATAGGAGCTCAACGGAACAACTGTGCCACCGGAAGGCGACACCAACGCCCTCTACAACCTTTTTGGCGCGCTCGACAGAGCCTTGGTGGTCGCTCCAGTGCGACGGCAGCACACTTCTACTTGAGAATCCGTCCAATGAAGACGTCTACTTTAGAACCATCCAAGAAACACTTCTACTTGGGAAACCGTCCAGTGAACACCTCTAGATGGAACTGCTCTTCGTTTATAAGTTACATTTGTAGGGAGTGAAGAAAGTGCGCGTGAGAAAGAGCCTAAGCAAGTATTGCGCGCATCTCCCAAGATTCGGTCAGTTATGCCGCGAGGCAGGAAGAACCATGGGTTGGTGGTGGGACTGGTAGGGCTACACTGTTATTACGTTATGCTTGACGTGTTACTGTTAATTAAAGTCAGTGAAGATCAAATGTATCGAGTTTAATGGCCGTCAAGGAAATAAACCTACCTTCTTCTATTTTGTGTTCTCTCTTTGCTTCGACCCTCACTCAACTAGAGACCAACCAAGATGCCTGGCCATATCCTGAAGATTCCTGACACATCTAGCCCCAGCCGCCCCCCAGCCACCTCCCATGTCTCCGACATGTATGTATAAAATGATCCCCAGGGAAGGGTTAAGGGTTTTTTATGTGATCAACAAGTTCCTTTTCCTGTTCTTGGCTAAAAACTTTTCGTTTGCCACCTAAAATGTTAGCGGTTGCTAAAGCTATTTATTTTTTCCTTTGGCTGTTCTTTTTAATGCCATCAAAGACACAGAAAACTTTCTACTTGCGGTTTTATAAGGCATACCAACTTTGACGGCATTTAGAGCCTTTAGCATTAGCTCCACAGGCCAATTTGGCGAGTAGTTTTACGATTATAAACTTGCGGCATGATATGTAGAAATCAAAAAATACTAATATGATAAGAGTAATGATTCCAGGGATCACTTTATACGCACGAAGAGGGATCATTTCACCTAAAACGCCAAATTTCAAGATAATCATAAAAATATATCCTTCAAATACCACGTGAGGTATTCAAATATTGCTTAAATATAGCTATATGTTAATGCAATCCGCCAATAAAAAAACATTTCAATAAATCTTAACACGCAGAAAGTAGTGAAACTTGAAAAATAGGCTTAGCATAGATTAGAAGCACATTTTTTAGACTTTTTCCAATAAAACCACGCTAAGCGATCACACCGCCATGACCCTCGGAACGGCAACTGGCGGGGTTGCGGGTTGCGGGGACGACATTTCATGCGTATTTGGAGAGATGTCGCTAGTAGTCACTCGTATACAGCGGGGAACCATTTTACCTCGAGGGATCGTAATACACGCATCTCCCCTAATTATATACACGGTAATATTATAATTATATTTCTAATCATTTCAAAAAACGTTTAATTATCATGAACTTACTCAACATATACATAATCGTTTTTTCTAATGATTAGACAGAATAATCACAAAAACATAATATGTACAAAAATGTCAAGTCTCGCGGTGATTCCACCGTAAAAAAGTATTGAGATCTCATGTAAAGCCAAGCCTACATTTAGTGAATGTATTAATATTAGACATCTTTATTTTCGTATTGCTTATTCGCGCACGTTTTCGTATTAGTTTGTGTTGATTTCGTACATAACCACTTTTTGCTTCGTTTATTGGACTTGAGTGCTTGTGATTTGGATTTTGACTGTTTCGTTTCTCTTTGACACGACCATTGCTCTCCCCTGGACTATCGATGATCGTCTAAGCTGGTTAATGTCACCATGTCTGTGTACACACACAGTACAAGAATATGCCAACATGCACCTCATTTATGGCGAATGCAAAGGAAATGCCAGTGCTGTAGCTAGACAGGTACCCAAACGCTTCTCGTCATCCGGATCATCGAGTTTTTACAAATATGCATCGTTTACTCTTCTCAGAGATTCACCTCTCAGACCAAGTACCTACAACATAGTGAAGATCTATTCTCCCGTACGAGAACGTCGTACTAGGAGCTGCCGAAGAAGACCCGAATATTTCAGTACGAGCAATAGAAATAAGCACAGGAGTGCCGAAAAGCACAGCCCACCGAATATTGCAAAAAATTCAGTATCATCCGTATCACGTACACCGAGTACACTTTGGAACCCCGGGATTATCAACACCGGGTTAATTTTTGCCGAACGATGTTACAAAAAAACCGGGAAGACCCGTACCTACCATTACCATGAGTTTACAGTGACCGTACTCGCTAGCGACGGCGTAAACGATTTGTATGGAGAATTGTACAGCTCCTCTAGCGGTCACTTAAAGAACTAAAGATCGCTAGTATGAGTGTGTTGCCTTGTCTCATTTACCGAAACTTAACATACACGAAGGGTGGTTTGATGTATTACAAGCGACACCTAAAATTGAACATATCGACACTTTTAATAACTACATGCAGAAGCAGTGGATAAATGTACATACTTTGGACATCCTCAGCTGCTACGGCCATCGGCACCGCACAAATAATGTCACCGAGGGATGGCATAGCAAGTTGAACAGACTTATAAAAAGGAAAACCAATTTATTGCATTTTATTTCGGTACTAAAAGACGAAGCGATAAATACTAATTTTGAAATATTAAAGAATGACATTAATTCGCAAAATTTTCGACGACGGCAACAAAAGTACATTGAAAAAGATAAAAACATTGATAAAATTGTGAATGATTATTTGACGAGTACCATCACAATAACGACATGTATAAAACTACTATCTTACTTAAAATATTAGTGACATTTTGGTTGTATTACTTTGGAGAATGGACATGTTTTATTTTTATTTTTTTGTGAATGAGTAAGTATAAGAAAAATAACTATACCTACTTATTAATTACTTAAGGGAAGCATCTTTTTATTTTCGTTTTTGCTTGTTGTAAGAGACTGGTTTTTAACAAAAAATATATCGAACATGAGTCCTTGTTTCTGATTTTATTTTTGCAGTACGAAGTGTTTAACTTTTTTCCAGGCATAGTACGCTGACCACATGAATTGGCGGTCAAGGTGCTGGTTTGTCAATGTTGCTAACGCCATTTCATAAGCAGGCGAACATATTTTGCCTCAGATTTCAAACGATTGTTACAATTCCACGAGTAAAATTTTATCAGGGATGAACTGATCACCTAGGAGCTATGACGGGCAACAATTTATTGACAGACACGCGACCGCCTTTAACACTTGAAAAAACATGAATAATTTGCTATAAGTAAAAAAATTGGCTAGTCAAATTTACGAAATGAAAATAATGCTACTGGAAAATAAGCTACGGCTAAAAAAGCTTATGATAAAAAAAAACATCAGGAAAAAGTACTAGTAAAAAATATTCAACAAGAAAATAAAGTATTCCTTGAAAGGGGTTATTATAGGGCTTCTTTGCAATGTTTTTAGACCCCAGTCAACCAGGGGTCGAAATTCGGTAGTTTTCGAGTTATTCCAGTTTTTAGTTTTTTACATTATAATTATGTCCCTGACTTACTGTGTGAATGTGGGTGTGCGCGTGTGTGTATGTGTGTGTGTATTTTATATACTATGTAAAAAACGGAATACTCGTATAACTCGAAAACTACCGAATTTCGACCCCTGGTTGACTGGGCGAAATATATACCTACAACGTAGACTACTTAAATTACTGGTTGATAGGAAGACCAAAAAAAATTGTAATAAAAATTATAACCTTTTGTTTAAAAAATGTAATGTAATTCCTGTGCATGAAAAAGTTAAATACTTATTAGCTGTAGATCAGTATGAATGTTTAGATTTTAAAAGTTTTACAAATTACAACCGGTGTCTAAGAGTAGCGTTACGAAAGAAGTTCACTGAACCCGGTGCTTATAATTATTATGGACAGAGAACGAGAAGCTATATGATATGCTATATGATAAGCTATATGATATGAATCAGCGGCGGCGGCGGCGCGCCGGCGCGGCCCTCATATCTAGCTGGAAGAGCGGGATCTTCTGTCACAAGTATTACCATACTTACTAGAAGATCCCAACCCTTTCCTTATTGTAAAAACATTGTATGTGACCAATAAACGATTTTCATTTTCATTTTCTATGGTCTTTTCATATGCTTTAATAGTAGATTGTATTACAAGGGAGCAAAATGCAATATTTCATCGAGGGTTAGATTGTTGAATCCCGAACGAAGTGACGGAATCCAGAATAGAATCACGAGCGTAGTGATGGATTCAAACCGCCACGCCCGAGATAGAAATAATTTTGCTTCCGTGTAATACACTCTTCTTTTTCACTTCTCCTATGAGAAAAACTATTCATCCAATAAGTAAGTAAAAGACAATAAATCATTCCAATAAATAAGTAAGTAAAAGATCAATCATACATTTAATAAAAAAAAAAACAAATAATTACATAAAATAAACAAAAAGTATACTAAAAACAATGTAGGTATAAATAAATACATCGTGTGATGCAGTAACGCGTTCAAGGAGACAATAAATTTTATTAAACCTTCAGCGCTCAATGACGAAAAACAGCACGCTTTTCAACTCCTAATGAAGCAGTCACCTTGAACACCGTTCTAAAATTTGATTTTTTTTTTAGTGTTCTGTGGTGTCTTTGGTGTATAGTACCACAGAATAAGTACCTGCATAGAAACCGGACTATAAGAAACAGCAAATGAATTCATTCATATGACGAAAAGCTGCTGTCAAAAATTTTATTTTAGGACAAGTGTTTATTGACAACTGTATTTTTTTCACTGTCATTGCCAAATTATCAAGACCAATAAAAATTATAAATGGAGAAGTTACTTATTTTTATGAACATTGGAACATTGCAAGTTAAATGAAAGCTCGTAAAAAAAGGCAAAGTGATAACTTTTACTGCCTGATGCTTTTATTTGGGAATTAGAAAAATCAGCCCTTAAATCATTAGAACAAATTACAACTGCGAAATTTAATAGATATCGATATTATTATCGACTCAGCAACATCACTGGCGTTGACAGATCCTTGTGACAACACGAAGGAAAACGAATGAATACCTATAAGGACATCTCTTTCTAAATTGTTATGAATGCTATAAATAGAAAAAGGTCAAATATGTATACGTCTTTTGCTGTTTCTTATTGTCCGGTTTCTAAGCAGGTACTTATTCTGTGTGTAGAACGCTTATATGTCATATTTTAATTTTTCTTATATCTATGGTTTCATTAAATGAGGAACTTGACAGTGGCTTAAAGGTCTCTGCAACCAGGCCATAAAATCCAAAAAAAAAAAGGAACTTGACAATGGCTTAAAGGACTTAGCATCCAGGCCATAATCATCACTTGACAGCAGGGAGCAAAATCGATTTTGCTCCCTGTCGACAGGGCAGAAATGAAAAATTAAAAAATATAAATTAGTTTTAAAATATATAAGTATATAAATAAGTTAAACTAGTTTTGCTCCCTCTAAACGGGCTACAAAAGCCTTTTTTTCGAATAGGAGAAGTGAAAAATAATAAAATCGCTTCACGCGGAAATACTTGGGTTGCGGTTACCAGAACAAAGCAGATAATAGTATTGCATAGATACAATGGCTCTGTCTGATCCGTTAAGTGGTTAAGCTCGGTTCAAAAAATAAAGACTACTTAAAAGTCAATTAGTTTTATGTGGGTTTGTCTGGGTTTTTGCATTAACCTTCTGGGTAATCTCGCTCCATCGTCGACTTTGTCCTAACTCTTTAGTCTCGGATAGGGTCAAGAGCAGACCCATTTACTTATAAAAGTGAGTTTGTGTGGCTTGAAGTCCTGGGTGTTCGTGCGCAGACGTCGGTGCCAGTGGTCGTGCACGTGAGCTCGCGGCTGCTGGCGCGCGGCGCGCTCACTGGCGGCGTGCTGGTGTTCGCAGGCGCGCTCTCGCTCGTCGCGCTGCTCGTCTTGGTGCTACTAGCGCTGGCGCTCGCCTACATGTACCGCAAGTAAGTTCTTATCATCACACTACTCTTAAAACAATGTTGCAATACTGTAGCGACGCTAGGTGTGGCGCTCTAGGCGATAACGCGGAGAGGGAGCGGCGGCGCTTTGCTCCTCGCACGCATACTGCGCAAAATCCTATAGCCACGCTTCATACTTCGTAACGTGACTCTCGTGGCATGTGATACCAGCTATACATTTGCGCAATATAAGCAAAGGCCTTATGACCGCTGACGCTGCTGCTGAACGTGCCCGCGTGATTTGTAACGTTCCATAGCAAAAGGGACCTTATGCCGGTTTCTAGTTGCGGAGATATTCACGTTTTAGCAAAATCCGTCAAAAATTTCATTAATATATAAATCCTAGGTACTCAACCACACAAAAAAAAACTCGTGAGATACATATTCATAACGTTACATATAAATATGTCACATACATATATAATAGTACTTAGAAAATTTCTCATATTTTAATTGCTGGACTGTCCCACCCTCAATCAAAAAAAAATTAAAATAATAATAAATATAACTAGATAGTTAGATGGTTATCTAAACTAATCCTAAAAGTTCTCTCAACTTTTCAAAATTTTGCCGAGACAGAGGTTTAGTTAGTATGTCTGCTAACTGTACACTCGTATGAACATACTGAATGTCGATAAGTCCTTGAGTAATCTTTTCTTTTATAAAATGATATATAATATCTAGATGTTTCATCTTTTTCAGTTGTTCATGCGAATTGCACGCTTTGATAGTGGACTGGTTGTCCTCATACACTGTTACAGTGTAGTTATCATGAATTTGCAATTCTGATAGCAAATTTCTCAACCAGCAAACTTCACTAATACAATGTATGAGAGACACATATTCAGCTTCACAAGAAAAAAGTGCGATTGTGGCTTGATTTTTTGAAGTCCAAGATACCAAATTACCATAAATCTCTAGACAATAACCCGACGTTGACTTTCTGTCTAGAGTATCATCTCCCCAGCTCGCGTCAGCATAACCAGTTAATAATTTTTCACCTGCATTTTTTTATATGTCAATTTTAGCTCTATAGTACCTTCCTCATATATATCTCAGTATTCGTTTGAGACAAGTCCAAACTACATTACTTGCACAGTTTTGAAATCGCGACAAGTAAGTTATGCTGGCACACAAATCAGGTCTCGTGCCAATCATAGCATACATTATACAACCTATCAGCTGCCTACACCCATACTCCAACATGACACTTTCGGAGGTATTTTTTTGTAGCGTTGACAAATCAAATTTCTGATCCATAAGAGTAGTCACGCTATGAAAGTATGACATGTTAAACTTATCTTACACATTTTTAGATACTTACTGGGATTGGTTCAGAGTGGTGACACCATTCTGTAAGTCTTGCTGAATAAGAATTCCAAGATATAAACTAGCAAGTCCCAAATCTTTCATTTTAAATTCATTTTTCATGCTTTTTATAATCTTATTCAATATTGGACCAAATCCAGTACATAAAATGTCATCTACAAAAACTAATATGTAGACCTTACTACTGTCATTGACGTAATACTATAAACAGTGCTCACTTTTCGTTTTTGAGAACTGGGCCCTTAGCCAAGATGCACTACGCTAACTAGCTTTTCTATTCGTTTCGTTTTTAAACCAATCGCGTCACTGGTTGATCACGTGACTCTTCGCATGACGTTAGCGTAGTGGATCTTGGCTAAGGGCCCTGTTGGCTTAACATGAAATTATTGAATCGCTCATACCCAAGCTCTAGGTGCGCTTTTCAAGCCATATAATGCCTTATTTAATTTACATACCTTTCCTATAGGCACCACAAAGTTTTCTGGCAATTCTACGTAAGTATCATCTTTAATTATGCCATTTAAGAAAGCGCTACATACATCGAGTTGGTATACTGGCCAGTTGTTTTTGTTGCATAAAGCTAATAAGGATTTTACTGTAGCTATTTTTACAACAGGCGAGTATACGTCAGTCACAATAGTCTAAACCTTTCTGTATAAAACCCCTAGCGACTAATCTAGCTTTATATAAATCGATTTCATTATCTTTATTCCGTTTAATTTTTAAAGCCCACTTAGTGTCTATAAGCTTAATTATGCGGACACGGTCATTGGAGAGTGTCTGCTGTCACGTACAAAAATGCAGCTACAGAGGCTTCAGAATGCCTGCGCCCGGTTCTGTTTTCAATCCACCTAGAGCCCATGTGACACCATTCTTAAACATCAGCAAACTTCTTAGACTGGATGCTAAAAGGAAACTTCACTTTGCTTGTTTACTGTTTGGGATAGTTCAGAGTAAACAGCCTAGGTACCTCTATGATCGACTAACATTTCCCCCCGCCTCATCTGCCCGCGACACCGATCGGCTGGTTTCCGTGGCAGCTTTAGATACGCTGCCACGCGATTCTGGAATAACATTCCACCACCAATAAGAAACTAGTTCTCTGGTAACTTTTAAAAATTAAATAAAAATCCACCTCCTAATGGAACAAGCATCCTCTACTTAGCCGACGGTATAAAATACTGTTGTATGCTGCTGTATATATATATTCATTTATTTTAACTATTTTATACCGACTTGTTAAACACATTATTTATTTATTTATAAGTATTTATCTAATCTGTTTTCGCAATTAATCTAAATTCCTTCGCTGAATTCTCTGTTGTATTCTGCTCTGTTTGGTGTTATTTGTTATTTGTGTTGTCGCTATAGATTTTGCCCGCGACTCCGTCCGCGTAGAAGACGTTTATCGGGTATTCCTAGCAAAATCAAAATCTATCAGATTTTCCGGGATAAAAACTATCTCCATACCTACCAAAACTTCATCTAAATTCCTTCAGCGGTTTAAGCGTGAAGAGGTAACAGACAGACAGATTTACTTACGCATTTATAATATTATAGCTTTTGTCCGCGACTTCGTCTGCATAGAAGTCGTTTATCGCTGCTCCCTCGGGAACTGTTCAATTTTCCGGTATAAAAAGTAGCATATGTCCTTCCCTTCCAGGAAAGGCTATCTCCATACCAAATTTCATCGAAATCGGTTCAGCGGATTAGCCGTAAAAGCTTTACAGACAGACAGACGCAAAAGTATATCTACTTTCGCGTTAATAATATTAAGTATAGCGACCCGCCTTCGCTTCGCTTCGGTTATAAGTACAAGTTATAGCCTATAGCTTTCTGCCCGCGACTTCGTCTGCGGAGAGTCAGTATTTTCGTTAAAAAGCGCAGATGAAGTTTTCGTTACGTACGAGTATAATGAAGGAAAAGAAGCTTTAAATCATGCAAATTTTCAAACCTTTTTCGCCCTGCTAGGGGTAGATTATCCAAAAACGTCAAAACTCATATTTTATATTCAGTAGTCTAGAAACCAGTTTCCATTTAACTAACTTCAAACATTACTTAATTCCTATACTAACTTTTACTCCCCATTTCATCCCCTTAGGGATGCTATCCACCTTTTAGGGGTAGTTTATCCAAAATCGCCGAAAGCGGTTTTTTTATTTGTTAACAGTAGTCTATATACCAATTTCAACGTTTCTAACTTCAAAAATGAAGGACTTTCATACAATATCACCACCCCCCTTTTAACCACTTGGAGGTTGAGTTTCGAAAAATCCTTTCTTATTCCTCGTCTACGTCTTAAAAACAACACATGTGAAAAAATTCAGCTTTCTAGGTCCAAGGGCGGGCTGCGCGGGCTGGGCGTTTATGAGTCACCCAGTCAGGCCTTCTCTTTTTATATATAGACTTGCTGTCCGCCCGCGATTTCGTCTGCGGAGAATCAGTAATTTTGTTAAAAAGTAGGTAGGTACAAAAAAAATGTTCATTAAGTACGTATCATAAAGGGACAGACTTTCCAAAAAATAGTAATGTTTCCTAACATTTGTTCGCTTTTTAGTGTTTGTTTAATTATTATGTGATTATGATATGCAGCACATACTTATACAATACATTCATGCCGTTAATGCTTATTCCAAATTCTTTATCGCTCTTGACCTGACCCCCCCCTCCCCATACGTAAGAAAAAATAAGACTTAGATGAACCCCCTCCCTCCTTTTTAATCTTACTTAACACGTTCAATGCGGCATGACCACTATAGGGCCATGTGCGACTTTACCTGGGTGCGGCGCCGAAAATAGCAGTTCTCTCGGTGGTGCGGGGGTGATTTCTATGTGTTATCTCATTAGTACAAAAGAGACAAGTATAGGTTTATGCTTGTATTTTTAAGTAGGACTCAGTTTGATTAAAACATTACATGGCAAAATACTGTTCACGACGCACAGAAGTGAAATGTGATCACGATTTACGTACGTGGGTGTAGGTAACTAATAAAAATGCACAATTAAACCGATATTAAGAGTTAGACTTTATTGATGCACTCACTAAACCATTACAAACAATAATCGCACTATAAACTCGTAGTCGCTTCTAATTCACAGGTGTATCACTCGTGTCGCTCTCCAAGTAAGACTAAGCGTGGTTCACACGGCGTCGTACGACACGTTTTTTCCATACTAATATTATCGAACAGAAAAACCGGGCAGTGCAATTTCATGTGAACGGGGGTGACCTGGCGGCTTGGGCCGGTCGCCTTATATTCCCCAGTCCAAGACAATTTCAGAAGGCCTTTCTAGAATAATTGACGTTCTTCGACCCGCCGTCGGGAATGTTCCAGTAGTCGTTGCTGGAATGTTCTATAGCTGTTCGTATCGTTTTTGATCGCGACGATTCTGGAAGGTTCTCAGTATTGCTATCTCTTTCTATTCATGCTATCTCTATCACTCTTTCTGGAAATTTCACCATATTCTCAAATGTACTTCAAAGACCCATAAGGGGTCCTGAAAACGGGTTTTCAAGTTATGGCGTAATCTGGTAGAGGGTGGCCTGAAACGGCCTGAAAACATGTTTCAGGCGCCTGAAAACAACGGCAACTTCGTCGAAATTTTGATAATCTGGTATGTAATAGAGCTACCTCTGAAACGGACTGAAAACATGTTTCAGGCGACTGAAAACAACGGCAACTTGGTTGAAATTTTGATAATCTGGTATGTGATAGAGCTACCTCTGAAGCGGCCTGAAAACATGTTTCAGGCGCCTGAAAACAACGGCAACTTGGTTGAAATTTTGATAAACTGGTATGTGATTGAGCTACCTCTGAAACGGACTGAAACGATGTTTCAGCCTGCTGAAAACGCATCCAAAGCATCAAAAATCGCGATGGCCATATAACCTCACATTTAATATTATTTATCATAAAAGCTTTTGCCCGCGTAGAAGTCGTTTATCGCTGCTCCCTCGGGAACTCCAATTTTCCGGAATAAAGTAAGTAAAAGTAAAAAGTAAAAGTAAAAATGTTTTATTGCCATATAAAGAAGAACAAAATTTAACAATTAATCGGCGACCCCCACACTAGGCTGAGCCTGTATCGTGGGAATCATGACCTACACGAGTTACCTTCAAAAAAGTCGGCTTGAGAATAAAAGAATCTAAGGTACTGAAAAAGTTTCACAAAATTAATACATAAGTTATTTTTTTGTGAAACTTTTTCAGTATACCTTAGATTCTTTTATTCTCATAATAAAAAGTATGTCCTTTCCCGCGACTCAAACTATCTCCATACCAAATATCATCTAAATCGGTTCAGCTGTTTAAGCGTGAAAAGGTAACAGACAGACAGACAGACATACAGATTCGCATTTATAATATTAGTATACATTGGAGAAGCCGGCGATTGTGGCCGAGTGTGCGCGCGAAGCGAGCAACAAAACGCGGCCACTAGTAGCGAGCGCGGGCGACTACCGCAGCTTGTGGCTCAGACGCGGCCACTCGAACGCTCGGTGTGCGCCGATGCTATACAAAATGTATGAAAAAACTCGTCCACAGCTTGTGGCGGCCACTAGTGGCTACGCTGTGGCGGCCACTAGTGGCCCAATGTGCGGCACGCCCTAAAAAGCGCTTCAAATCAACAGTGTACGGATAAACTTGTACTGTCGAGGACTGAAAGATGTTTACACTTTTGGACCTTAATACAATGGAATAAGGTGAAAAAGTGTAAACATCTTTCTGTCCTCGACTGTACCATTAGTTTTTGTATACTGTTTTTGTAAGATGTTTATTGTAAATTGTTAACATAGGTTTACTTAATTATGGACTTAGTTACCGCGATAGAAATCAACGACACTTCACTCAATCAGGATTTAAAACATGGCGGGTGCAAAATTGCAAACTGTCAAAGTAGAAGCAACATGGCGGCGGTCAACTGACAGGTTACCTGTCAGCTTCGATTTCTTACCCAATCTTCTAATACCCCGTTTACATTCAGCCGAAGTGAGCAGGGAAATGAGCAGGGAAGTGGGCAGGACGAGTGTGTAAACACGATACTTCTCATTCCACTGCCATTGCCACTCGCGCTGCCTGGCGCTCCCTAAAATGGCGGTTTTTTGTGCGGAAGTCAAAAGACCGGCAGCGCGAGCGGCAGTGCGTGTTCACATTCTGCTCCATCGCTCATTACTCGCCGAGCGCCTTGAGGAGAAAGCCGTGTGTTGTTCATTTTTTAAGATCGGCAAAAATGCCGATCAATGAGAGCAATGAGATTACAATACAATAGTAGTAGAGAGTTTACAGCTTCTGCGTCAAAGGCGGCCCACCAGGTGGGCCGCCTTTGTAAGATTTTTTTGGTGTTTTTTTGGGACGTTTTTTCAAATCTATCAGTAGCTGTTACTGCAACAGACCGGGGATATTACCTACAGGGGAAGCGAAATTCGATCTTCGTCTATTGCTATCCCTTTTGCTCTCGACGCGTAGCTAATTTGCAAGAAAGTGATGGGGCGATCCGAATTTTGAATATCGAAGTACAGAGTAATGCCCCTGAGCAGGCTTTTGTATGTTTTTTTAGTTGTGTTGACGTGTGAATAGTACGAAATGCCATAGTGATTTAATGAGCAGGTGTCATTGTTGTTTTTACAATAAGTGAATGATAGTCACGTGTATCGTGGGAATCAAAATATAAGACGTATATTTGGAAAAAAAAGTCAGCCATAAATGTCTTTCTATAGTAAGGAATGTCATGGTTTTTTAGCGGATCGTGGGTATCAAAATATAAGACGTATATTTGGGGAAAAAAAAGTCAGCCATAAATGTCTTTCTATAGTAAGGAATGTCATGTTTTTTTATTTAATTATAGATTAAAATTAAGAGCCTCCAAAGGTTCGATAAACAAGCAAGTTTATCATCTCGGATCTACCTAATCTAAAGAAAGTTTCAATCCCGCGTTTCTTGAAATCGATAGGCAACGCGTCGTATTCCTTGCACGGTTTCTGCGACGGCTCTTCCTCTGGTTATGCAGCCGCTGTTTATCTCCGGTCTGAATGCGGCGGGGACAACTTGGTAGAAGCTCGGTTGATAATGGCAAAATCGCGAGTTGCCCCACTTAAAACCAAGTTAACCACACCACAGTTGGAACTGAATGGAGCAGTATTACTCGCTAACCTATTATCAACCACATATACAACGCTGCGTGAGCAATCTATTGAATTGTCGGAAATTGTCGGATGGTGTGACAGCACTATTGCACTGGCTTGGCTTAACACCCCTCCCCATAAGTTAGAAGTATTTCAGGGCAATAGAGTTTCGCAAATTAAAAACACAAATTTGCCTGTTCAATGGCGGCATGTACCGGGCGAGTTAAATTGTGCCGATGTTGCATCACGCGGCTGTTCCGCAACCCAATTGCTTGAACACCCGCTGTGGTGGAGTCCAGAATGGTTGTGTCTTTCACCGGAATCTTGGCCCGACAATATAAAACCTGACCTCTCAACCGACTTGCCTGGTTTGCGCTCGAAGTGCGTTTCCAATGTTGTTGCTACAGTCCCAGATATTCGACAAGAGCTGATCGGTCGGTACAGTTCGTTTGAAAAACTTGTTAACGTAATAGCATACGTATATCGGTTCATTAACAACTGTCGAAAGAAGGAACGAATCCTTGAAAAAAATATTACGGTTCGGGAGCGTCGTACGGTTCTTACTAATTAAATACAATTTGTGCAAAAGGTGCACTTTAGTGAACAGTTAATTGCGTTAATTGCGGGGAAATCTATCTCGGGTCCGTTGAAAAAGTTGAATTTATTTATAGACACTGAAGGGTTGATTCGTGTCGGTGGCCGCATATGCCATTCTGATTTACCCTTTTCGGCGCGTCATCCTATATTACTTCCTGGAAAACATAACTTCGCGACTCTCTTAGCAGAAAACTATCACAAGATGTATTGCCACGTCGGTGCAAATACTTAAGAAGCAATATTATCTCGGAATTACTGGATCTTATCAATGCGATATCTGACTAAAAGAGTAACGTTTAACTGTATTTCGTGTTTTAGGGCCAAACCTAGACTAGATCAGCCCTTCATGGCTGACTTACCCCCGGATCGTGTTCGATGTTCACGAGCCTTTGAAGGTGTTGATACCGATTTTGCAGGACCGCTTTTCGTTAAGAGTAGTACTTTAAGAAATGCCCGGATAGAAAAATGCTACTTGTGTATTTTCGTGTGTCTGACTACTAAAGCCGTACATTTAGAAGTAGTCTCCCATCTTTCAATAGAAGCGTTTGTAGCTACGTTTTCTAGATTCGTGTCGCGAAGGGGACTTCCATCTTTAATTCGTTCAGATTGCGGGACAAATTTTGTCGGAACAAATAAATACCTAAAAGAACTTTATGTGTATCTAAGGAACCATCAATCAGATCTAGAACGGGAATTCGTCAAACATAATATTACTTGGTTGTTTAACCCCCCTAGCAGTCCCAATATGGGCGGACTATTTGAAGCAGCCGTCAAGTCTGCTAAGACTCATATGTATCGCGTCCTTGGTGAACGTCGTCTCACTTTTGAGGAATTGACTACGTTCTTTACTAAAGTAGAAGCCGTATTGAACTCCAGACCGCTTTGCCCTCTAAGTTCGGACCCATCTGATTTGGAAGTATTGACACCCGGTCACTTTATTATCGGCCAACCTCTAGTAGCTTTGCCCGAATATCCTTTTGAGGAGTCTAATATTAATCGCTTATCGCGTTTTCAACAAATTCATAAACTTACTCAACATTTTTGGTCTCGTTGGCGGAATGAATATCTCGTATCTCTATACTACTCTGTCAAGAAAGTACCGGGAAAAGATCAATAATACACAAACTGTTTGTTAATCATCCAAATTTATTTTATCACCTTCAAAGTATGCTCCTTCAGAAACGATACACTTACGCCAACGAATAATCCAATCATCAAAACATTTTTTAAACGCTGTTTCCGGAATTGAATTCAGTTCTCGGCGCGAATTCTCCTTTATGTCTTCTTCGTTTCGGTTTCGGTTCAGTTGGAAGGCGCCACTCCGAAGCTTGTTGACTAGTTTGCATGTCAAACTCGTAAACCCACGTCTCGTCACCAGTAACAATGCGTTTCATGAATGTTGGGTCGGAATTGACTCGTTCTAGCATGTCCTCAGCGACTCTCATGCGATTGAGTTTTTGGAGAAAATTCAGGTCTTTTGGGACTAGCCGAGCGGTAACATGTTTCATACCCAAATGATTAGTTAAAATAGTACGGATCGACTCGTGAGATACAGAAAGTTCGGCGGCTATCTCTCTCAAAGTTGAATGAGGATTTTCAGTCACTATTTCCTTCACTTTTGCGATGTTAACTTCAGTTGCAGACGTTGATGGCCTACCAGAGCGAGGCAAATCTTCCATCACATCTCGACCGCTTTTGAACGCTTTGTACCACTCATAAACACGTGTTTTTGATAAAGTCGAATCACCGTAAGCCTTCTGTAACATTTTCAGTGACTCCGAACACGAAATTCCATTGGCGATGCAAAATTTAAGACAAACTCTTTGTTCAATGTTTTTGTCCATTATGAAATTCGCAATACACACTAGATATGATATAACTAAAAACAGCACTGTATTTAATATAAATAACAGATGCAACTCAAACTCCGCGCCAAAATAGAAAACAGTTGTGCCAATCTAACAACAACAAAAAAAACAAAAATTTGAATTTGGAACCATAAACAAATCATCCATTCCCGATACTTTGTTGACTGAAGGTACGTTACAACAGCGTACTAAATGGACTTCTCACTCAGAGTCTCCGAAGACAGATGATCTAGTTTTGCTAAAAGAGGATAACTATCCCCCTCTGCAATGGCGACGCGGTCGTATCATTCGCCTTTTGCCCGGAAAAGACGGTATTATTCGTGTAGCGGAACTGAAGGTTCAAAATGGAACTTTACTTCGACCTGTATCAAAATTATGTAGGTTACCAGTTTTAAATTGATAGTCAACCAATGCGTTGATTGGTTCGGGGGGGAGAGTATGTGCACGCATTATTCGTGGATTATCATTTGAATTTGCCGCCCACTGCGACGGCGGCTCGCGCTATTCCCGCGCGCATCTATGCCCGCGAGCCTCAACCAATCAGAGAGGAGCATGGCTGGCAGCACTGGACAGTCGTCTAAGAAGCCGCGGCACGGTGTTGAACGATCTCCAGTATTTTCGGATATTATTTAAGTTAATTGTGGAATATTCGGTTGATGTGATAGTTTTTAAGAACTTGATGTGTTTTGGAGCATGTGAGAGTGTCGGTGACAAAGAGTTGGACTCTGACACCCATAAGCACGGCAGCGGGATACTTCGGCCAGCAGAACCATTGGAGCAAGGTTGGTGAATTCATTTTGATCGTCTACGATTAATGCGGCACTGGGGAATCAACATAACCACCCTATGTATATACAGTCCTCTACTAATTACAAAAAAAGATAAATATAAACTCTTAAATATCTACACAAAGTTATTACGCGTCCTCTTTCGCACCAACAGGTGTTCAAACAGATGCATTTTTGATTTTGACTAGGAAAACCGGTTTCGACAGGTCGTATTAAACCACCATCAACGGCATCAGTTTTATTTATAGATTATTATATCCGTGATGTTAGTGAGGGTGTTTTTGAGCATGTGTGTTGGTTAATAAAAGCAAAGCTTAAATCGATAGGACCGTCATTCGTTCAGAATATTCTGTTGGAAATCAGTGTCAAGTGGGTGCTCGAACGTGTTGTTGAAAGTCTTACAGTGCTGTGTGCATTGTTGATAGTTTTCAGTTTAAAATCTGTGTCTACATCTTGCTACGAGATAAAAATGGAGGTAAGCTTTATACACTACGTTACTATGTATATATATAAATATTATTTCAACGATGCGGTTGGTCTAGTGGGTAGTGACCCTGCCTACGAAGCCAGCAGCCCCGGGTTCGATCCCCGGTCAGAGCAAGTATTTGTGTGTGATGAACATATATATTTGTTCCTGAGTCTTGGGTGTTTTCCATGTATTTAAGTATTTATTTCTCTATGTAAGTATGTATAACGTTGTCTGATAAGTACCCATAACACAAGCCTATTTGTGATTAATTTGGGACTAGGTCTTATGTGAGATTGTCCCCTGATTTTTTATATATTTATATTTTTATATACATATATCTTAATAATATATCCCTAATATATCTTTTTAGTTTTAGACATTCAATAAGGACTCGGATGAGTACACTATGAAACATTATTATTATCCTAATTTGAGTCAGAATGATTTTCCAGGCCCAAACCCACTTAAAATCCGAACTCAGGAACGAGCAAACAATATCGATGCATTATTTGAAAAGCCTAGGAAAAAACAGGCTACGGAATACTCATCTTCTGTAGCGTAGTTTACAAATGGAAGTACCAATTATATAACTTCTCGCGTAGAAGACGTTTCAAATACCACTCATCTCGTTAAAATTGACATCTATAATACAAAAAAGTTATGCGGGGTCCCAAACGACCAGCACTGGAAATTGGCGGATACTAGAATCAAATACTACACGCAATCTGAGGACGATGACTATTATTGTACCACAAAAGAATTGATTTACAACATCTCGGAACATATTGCAGATAAAAACGACTGCAAAAAATATTTCATCGACACTACTAAGAAGTAAAAAAAAAAGCCATTTAACATTTCCACCTCCGCCCGCAACGGAATCCCCAACGAACCGATGATTTGGGTTATATATAAGCAACGCAAAACAAACCATACTGTATCACGATCAACTTACACCATACGAACTATATTCATCTTCATTCAAAATTGATCTACAAAACTCGCTCTACGATGAAGACTTATATAAACTCTGTGATGACATTGAGAAACTGCACTATAAATTGAATGGATATTCACCAGCTTCACAAACTCCATGTTTCACGTATATCGGAAACCCCCTTCTGATAGATTGGGAAGATGAAGAAGACACTGAAATGTATAGTATGGAGACGGTTTCTTTCAGTGAAGATGCTTATTAACCCATACATTCGTGTTTTTCGCCCGTGTTAGAATAAGTAACAACAATAAATCTTATTTTATTTTTTTAATGAATTTGTAAGCGAAATGAGAAACCGTGCTTGTATATCTTATAATTTCTGATGTTTTATTTTCATAATATTGCTCTAATGTAAGAGTTACTTGTGTGTGTTTTATTTGTTTATTTAATCGTTTCAATGGGTGTCGTGCATTTTTATTTGATGCTTATCCAGTCTAAGTATGACAAGTAATAGGGAAATAAAGCAAATTCATTGTTGATTAAAATAATTATTTATTTCATAAAAATAGATTTGAACATAATTTTCATCATCAAGTCATTATATATAGTATTATCTAAAAATAAACTTAAAAAATTAAACATTGTTTTACCTTTGAACTTAAAATACATATAAACTGAACAGTATTCACCACAAACCGATGAAAAATAATTTTGAATGGACATATGGTTATAAAACCATTTTTTTTCATTTCTTTTTAAAAATAACTTATGATAACCAGAAGGCTTCCTACCAAAAGAATCAAAGTATTCGCCGTTACCATAGATATCAATGTGAAGTGCTGTCCAATGAGATCCGGGTTTGTAATCAGGATCTAAATTGCTTATTATAAATACCGGAAGATCCACGAAAACAGGGGTTCTGTTAGCTGGAAACACATTTCATCCAATCGTAGGACTAATTTTATTCATACATAATTGCAATTCCTCGGTATCCATTATAAAGTATTGACTTTTCTGATGAATGCATTACCAAGGCTTAGGAACTAGTGGTACAATGTCTCAAAAACCAATTTTTATATACAAGTATGTACATGTTCTAACTGTTATAATCTACAGTTACATCTCGATGTTTATTTATTTCAATGATATTATCAAACTTTGCATAAACAACACAATTAAGGGTCGTAGTAAGGGCGCTTTCGAATCGAACTTCCAACCGCACACTACTATGTCTAACAAGATTCCAGTGAGAAGTAGAACTCGCTGATAAATCCGGTGTCAAATCAAAACACATCAAACAATAACCATTTCCATAGTCCTCTCTTTTTATTGAGTTACCTTCATTAAGGAAATGAATACCAGTTCCAGAAAACAATGTATGGTATGTTGGTACTATTAAACCGGTACTGAAAGATGGTTGTAATGTTTTTGAAGGAATTTGTTGGACATCCACAAACAAACTAAATAGATTCATATTGTGGTGGTGGAAGTTAAAAGGATTATGTTTTAAATTACCATTAAATGCTGCGTTATCAACAAAACCTATAATGCATCTTTTCGGAACTTGGCCGAGGAATATATTATCAAGTATCTTCTCTTGTACTCCTGATGCTATTGTTAGTACTTTTACTTCCGCTCTTGTGATGGGATATTTTGCAGTGGTTGAAGCTAAAACCTTTTGATGCGCAAGCACTTGGATTTATTTTTGTTCTTCTAATTAATAAACTAGCATCTGTTATTCGTACTTTAAGTTTTTTATCTTGACTACACATGAGATTAAACGACTCTTTTGTTCGTACTAATTTGACGCCGACTTCAAAACCATTTATTAAAAACTTTTCTTGATTAAAAATATCACCGTGTACATGACCCATCATTTCAACTTCCTTACTATCCTTAATAAAACTTTCCCGTGTAACCCATCCTTTGTTGTTTGTGTCAGTATTATTCATATAACTCGCAGTGTCTTCATACCATAGTCCACATGTAAGATGAGACTCTTTTGCTGCTGGTCCATAATTTAGTAGAGTTTCCACATATGCACGGTACGCGATGTATTATTAGGTGGTGATACTAGTTTTTGATTTAAATATACGTCTAACTGGTTAAAAAGTGAATGTAACCAATTGTTAACTGGTGCAACCTGTGTCTCCGCTGATTAGATGCTAGTACCATCTTGATCCAATACCTTGGCTTTGATATGGAGTAAAGTATGTGATAAGTCTAAATAGTCATCACCAGATCCTGGTACTTGAAATTCAATGGGACCATCGTCGGTTAGTGATGAAGTAGGTTTATAATGTATCCACTGTCCACTTTCAATACTAGTTTGCGTTGACGGAAGAGCAAATAAATCTAACTCTGACTTAGCGCATTCACACGAATGGTTATGTAAAAATGACATGGTTTAATTAGAAAAAATATCGTTGCTATTTAATTTGCTTTTATTTTTTACTCTATTCTAGAGGTACAAAACCTCTCACTCGCAATGCTTTGGATGCAATGGTGCGCTGTAGCCTTTTTCGTGACATTTTATACCCTGACCCTGACATTAAAGAATCAATTTTTTCATCAGCTTTCCTTTTTAAATTAGAGCTTGCATTCTTAAAATGAGACTTAATTGATTCATTAATAGGATTTGAATTCACCATGTCGGACAATAGGCCAACACCAGCATTTAATGCTTCTTTCCCAACCGTTCTGAAACCACTAGATAAAAGAGGAAATACTGATCTGAATAGTCTTCCTAAAAAACTTCCTATGCCATGTCCCCGCTGGTGCGAAACACCTTTGTAAACAATCGTAGGGATTGTTTACAAAGGTGTTTCGCACAGAGCCGGCTTGATGAGAATAATAATGTTCATATGGACAGGGAACTTTCTGATATCTATGATTCATTTTACTCGTTGAAAATGTAGTTTCACGCATGAAGTTCCAAACTGGAATGGAACCTTTCCACCCGTATGCGTTCTTATATCAATTTCAATAGTATCAAACTCTCTACGCAAAACAGGTATGTAATGTGCAGGAGAAAAACCATGCATTTTATAGGCCCCATAAATGTATTTGGTTGGATCCAGCGGTATTATTCTTACTAACGATGTCATAATATCCCCCACCACTTGAGGTTGAACGATGTCTGAATATATAAACAATTGCGATGGTAGGCCCAAATATAAATTAACAGGAAATTTTCCAAGTTGACATTGAATAAGGTTTGTGTTCGGTTTAAAACCTAGCTGGAGGTTTAGTATTGGCGTTGCATGTACGGAAATAATGTCCTTATGTAAAGAAGTTTATCTACACACATATCACAAGTCCTCTATAATGCGTTCAGAATCCGTTGGCAATGACCAGCATTACAACAATCAATTTTACTATGATAATTTTCTTATCTGTAGCAGTAATATAATGTTCTTATAACGATATAAGATTTGATAAAGTTATGAGTTTCAAATTTCGAACATCTTTGAAAAACAAAACAATTTTATTTGACCTCAATTCTAATATCACTCGAGATGACATTTAATTCGAAATGAAATGTCAATTGCATACAATTTTGACAAATCTCGTATGTTACTTGATAATTTGATATCGAACGATATGATAGTAGAGACCGACTCTAGATTGTCTCTGAATTAAAAAAAAAACTACGGTTGCCGCCATTTTTGACGTTCTAATAATTGATCAATGCCGGCTATGCCGGTCGTAACATGCGGTTCCTGAACACATCATAGAGAGCTTATAATATGTATGTAGATAAAATATTGTATGTAACTGTACATAATTAGGCATTAAAACACTCGTGTGATGCTATTATGAAACTCGCCTGTCGGCTCGTTTCATAAACACACACTCGTGTTTAATGCCTCTCATTATGCAGCAGTCACATAAACTACTATACCTTAACAACTTTTGATATTCTGTCATAGTTAAATTTGACTTTGTACTTCAATAATGAATTTTCATTAAAAGCAGATATAATATGATCAATATCGTCATAAGTCGTTGCTGGAATATGTGACTTATATTCAACAGCAGCAGGTTGTTTTTCGCCTTGTACCATTACTTTCTTTTTAATATAGACTACGTTTTCATGTTCTTGAACGTTGTACATTGAACATGGGTAATGAAATTCGACTAATCCTACCACCCACTCTCCGTCTAACTTTATTGTCTTTGGTAGTTTTGTAAGAAAGTTTGCTGTTGTATTTTCGGGGAAATATTGAGCTGTTGCTCAACAAAGTTAAATAAAAACTATTATCATTAATATTTCCTCTAAACTCGATGCAGACACCCAACTATTAAAGGCCGTAGCAGGATAAGGGAAGAAAAAATGCCCTTCATGATTAAGAGCTGTTTTTTTTCTATAGTTACTTACATCCTATTAGTGCTATTGTGCTAAGTTTTGTTGAAAAATTCCCAGTGGTTCAGCCGAGAAAAAATAAAAACCGAAATAATTAAATATGACTTTTCTCTAAAACTATAAAACTTTAATGTAACATTATTTTATCATTTTGTTAGGCTTAATAAAGTATATGTTTTAAGAGAAAATGGACTCTCTATCTTTAACACTTATGTAAAAACAGGTAAGTCAAAATTTTAAATATTATTATTTTTTACTTATGATTGAGGTACCACTCTATTTGTTATTTCTAAATAAGCCTTACTTAACGATCTATCTTACATATTAATTTGATGGATTAAATCGGAAAGCATCTGTGTCAAAACTAAATAAATAATAGGGTTGGATTTCATTACATTATAATTAGTAAGCTATTCTGACACCGCCAAAGAACCAAATCATAAATCCTCTTTCCAAATAAATAACATCACAACAAGTTTTGACAGTTACAGTGACGTCAGCCTTTTCTGATTACTAAAAATGTCACCATTTTAGCTAATGAAATAAAATACGCTTATTTTAATCATTGTTGCTATTGGTATATAACAATTTAAAGGTTAAAATCGGTCAGTAACTGTAAAATTTAAAGTAAAATCCTTTTTGGGTATCATTTCATGATTATGAAATTTTATTTAAAACTAGTCTTACTCCGTCACGCATAAATCCTCTTTCTAACGATAAATAAAAACTTATTTTGACAGTAATAGCGATGTGGTATTGTTTTAATGGTATATGTCATTTTATGCATGTTAGAAGATAATTCTTAGCTTCAAAAATGAATTCAAAAGCGAATACTATCAAAAAAATATTTGCAAAACAACCCAACTCACTGTATAATCTCGCAATGGTAAAAGTGAGTAGTATTATTATAAAGGCAAACCACTTTTTCGAAAATTCATTACCGCTTTTCGAACAGGTAACGTTATATATCACCGTTTTTGTAGTAGCATAATTGATTATGGATATTTTATTTTGTTGTATTGTATAGTTTATTTCATTTCAGATTTCAAATATGCAACTCGCATTGTATTCTTTGAAACTGCCAAATAATATATTCGTTGACATGTTCTTCAGAGAACTACCGTGTGTCGCTGTATCTTTAAAAGACGAAGGGATGCGGGCGACAGGCTATTGCGAAGATTGTTGCAGAAACTTTTGGTATCCTGCAAACGATAAATATGATACCGACATAAAATATTTATACTGCCCATTATGTACAAACGAACTCTTCTGCCGACATGACGAATATTTTTCTTAGAACGAAACGAACTACCTTCTTAGTATAACTATATCTAGTTTAGTTAAGAATAAACCAATTACGTAACGTAACGTTGTTTTACTGCTAATAAATGAATGTTTATAATACATATTACATCAATATTTTTAATCATAGGTTGCATAATCTTATGTACCCATTTGAGAGATATGAAACCTCTGACTTAACCTCTTTGGCTTATCGTATTCAATCGACCGTGTTATCTTCTGTCATGTTCTGTGTAATGCTAATGTCATGTGCTGTGTAAAGCGTTATAGTGCTGAATGGAATTCATTTTCTTAGGTTTTAATTGTTTATTTTATCATGTCGGACGAAATTGGCAAAAAATGTGGTTATTGCAATCGCTTTTTAAAAAATATTCCAGGCCGCAAAAGAAAAATACTCAGCACAGAAGATATTGAATATTTTTCCAATGATCTAAAAACAGTCTCAGTTGGAGATATTTTGTGCAACCAATGTCGTTTGAAAATATATAAAACGACTCAGTCTAGCCAGGACAACAGTGATTCAACAGCAAGTATTGAAGATAGCGATACTGAATTTCAAGTGCCAGGCTCTTCAAATGTTAGCACCGACACTGAATTAATTGAACTTCCAATTCAAAGGACAATTTCTAGTCACGGTTACTGTTGCTTGTGTTCAGATAAAAGTGACTTAATTGTTGTGCCCAAAGAAGCCAGAGTTCAATCGTTTAACAAACGTAGGATTTATATACCAAAAGGGAATCGTTGTTGCAGAAAACACGTTATTAAAAATCGGTTTTATGAAGATGATTTTAAAAAATTGCGTATTATATCAAATACGTCAACACTTGATCTAAATGAGGTAACAGAATTATTTAATGTCATAGCATTAGAAAGTACAGCAAATGTTTTCTCGAGAATTGGCGATGGCTCTCTGTCAAGTGACGATATTTACGTTTTTACGGGATTGACTTGGGCTGATATTACCGACTTAACAAACATGTTGGCATCGTTGCGAAATACTGTGAATAGGAATGTAACTCAAGCAGTCGTTACTTTTTTGATTAAACTAAGAACTGGTAACTCTAACAATCTCATTAAAACCATGCTAAAACTAGAAACACAGCAGCTTGTTTCAGAATATGTTAAAAGTGTTACCGTTGCGTTTGTGAATATTTTACCACAGCATTTTGGTATAAAAGCTAACAACAGGGATGATTTGATTGCAAATCATACAACAGACATCGCAAAAAAACTTTGTAATGCTGCTGATAAATTGATTCTCATTTTTGATGGAACTTACGCCCGGCATCAAAAAAGCAAAAATAATGATTATCAGCGAAAATCGTATTCTGGACAAAAAAAGACTCCTTTGTGCAAGCCGTTCACTATTTGCTCTACAGATGGTTTCGTGGTGGACATGTTAGGTTACTGCCAATAAAAATGATGCTACTATCTTAAAAAGTATAATTGAGGATGACTCAACGGGTCTTAGTAGTCTGATGCAGCCAGGTGACATTTTTGTGCTAGATAGGGGTTTCAGGGATGTTGTTACCAACTTGGAAGCAAAAGGGTATAAAGTTTTGATGCCAGCACTCAAGGGCAATCGCAAACAGTTGCCTTGCCAAGAGGCTAATGATTCTCGCTGCGTTACAAAGATTCGATGGCCTGTAGAAGCTGTACATGGAATGTTGAAGCAAAAAAATAAGCTTCTAAATAACAACTTAGACAACAAAATGTTGCCTAAAATTGGAAGCTTTTACAAAATTGCTTCATTTCTATTAAATGTTTATGGCAAGAGGCTACAATCTGACGCTAGCATACCTGATGAAATACTGGAACAGTTTTTTACTAAGCTCAATACAGAAAATACTTTAGCTCTAGAGGTAGAAAACAAAGGTTGGCTGCGTAAGAAACTGCCATTTGAAGCTATACGATCTACAAACATAATAGATTTCCCTGAATTGACTGAATCTGATATGAAAATTTTCTTCACGGGTGATACTATAGATTTTCTATACGCTTTTAAAATATTCGGTTTAATATTATTGGATTATATCAATTAAAGGTTTTATTTGATTGCAGGTTCATATCAATATCATCAAGCGATTTCGTATTTATCGGAAATACTAAATGAAGATGGTTCATTAAATTTGGAATATGTGAAGGAAAATTCTAATATACTAAAACTGAAAGTCCAATCCCGTCATATCTCCAGAAAGATTTACAGATGCTTCATTGAATATGTCCCAAACAGCATTGGATTTGGGTCCATAAGCAGGCATTGTTGTTCTCATATTGCTGCTATTGTTTATTATTTATCGCACGCAAGATATTTGTCCAAAATCATTCGGCCTGCTGAAACTTTGAGCAGACTTTTTTTGAATCATGGAATTCACGTTACTGTCAATGAAAATAGCGATGAGGATTAGAGGGTAGTTCCGCGGTCTTTCAACCGCTCTCATTACCTTCCTCGCATTAATGTCGAATTTCCTGTAGATTAGGATAGCATGTTCAGTTATTTTTTAGAGGTCAGGGCACTGTATATTATATTTTATTCTAGAATAAGCGTATTTTATTTCATTAGCTAAAATGGTGACATTTTTAGTAATCAGAAAAGGCTGACGTCACTGTAACTGTCAAAACTTGTTGTGATGTTATTTATTTGGAAAGAGGATTTATGCTTTGGTTCTTTGGCGGTGTCAGAATAGCTTACTAATATAATGTAATGAAATCCAACCCAATTATTTATTTAGTTTTGACACAGATGCTTTCCGATTTAATCCATCAAATTAATATGTAAGACAGATCGTTAAGTAAGGCTTATTTAGAAATAACAAATAGAGTGGTACCTCAATCATAAGTAAAAAATAATAATATTTAAAATTTTGACTTACCTGTTTTTACATAAGTGTTAAAGATAGAGAGTCCATTTTCTCTTAAAACATATATTTTATTAAGCCTAACAAAATGATAAAATAATGTTACATTAAAGTTTTATAGTTTTAGAGAAAAGTCATATTTAATTATTTCGGTTTTTATTTTTTCTCGGCTGAACCACTGGGAATTTTTCAACAAAACTTGGCACAATAGCACTAATAGATGTAAGTAACTATATAAAAAAAACCAGCCCATTAGCATAAAAGGGCATTTGCCCTTCCCTTATCCTTATCCTGCTACGGCCTTTATTCGGATAACCTTTCCACTTCACAAGCACCTCCTTTCTGTTTCCAACTCGTCGTGAACTTATTATTTTATCTATTTTATATGCGATGGTGGGGTGATAAGTAACTTTCTGTAACTCTTTAGAATAAAAAGTGCCAGTGATTGGTTCATTCTGTAAGTCTTTTAAGGTGTAAACAAGATGAGGTGATCTATTTATAACTGATTCGATAACAAATATTTCGTCACTCCAATTGGTTTCATAGCCTTTTTGAAATATGTGTTTATATTTGGTTATTCTCACATGATCACCAACATTTAAACTAGTATTATTAGATGTTTTAAGTTTGTTTCTGGGTCTATCGTATAAATTAGTCCACACCGTCATAATATTATCAAAATTTACATCGATCGGGCACATCTTAATACTTGAATGGTAACTGTTATTATATGAATAAAGGAGATCTTGTAAAATATCGACGTATGTATAAGTGTTTTTATGTGTAAAATAGCGCCACATTTTCATTTTGAATGTTCTTTGAAATCGTTCTACAATACTTGCCTTAATATCAGGATTATTTGTTGTATAGTAGTTTATGTTTTTACTTTTAAAATAGTTTCTTACGTCTTTGGAAACAAATTCAGTACCTTTATCAGATTGGATATGGCGCGGAGTTGCTTTAGCCTCAGAAATTATATCTTCAAAGCACTTTTTTACTGTTTCGGAGTCCTTTTTTTTCATGGGTCTAGCAAAAGAATACTTACTAAAGACATCAGTAACACACAATATGTACTTAAAACCATTATTATATTTACTATAAATACGCATGTCACTTAAATCTACTTGCCAAAGTTTATTAAAGTTTGACAGAATGTATTTGTTTCGTGTACAGTGTCTTTGAACTGGTTTATGCAACGTGTACGTTTCTTGGGCTCGCAACCAGTTGGTTACCTCATCTCTATTCATTTGTCCATGCATTCCTTTAACTAACTTATCAATACTACTGTATCCAGCTGGATTGGAAACATCATAATAAATTTTATTGAAGTCTATTAGGGGCTCCATCTTTCCCAATCTATATTCTTTTTTGGTAACTCAGGTGTTTTGTTTGAAATTGGAGTTGACTGTCCTCTTGCTTGGATCAATGTTGACCTGCTGTTTTTATATATAGGAGATTCCTTAACCTCTTCCGGTTGAATACCTTTAATGTATTCTAGGTTAGTTGGGTTACCTATACAAGATGCAGGAACGCCGATATCGCTCAAAACAGAAGCAAACTGTTTCCAGCCGTTTGGTTTTGCACGTTTGAGGGGTCTCACCGTATCACTTATCAAATCAATTATATTACTTTCTGGGATAACTTGATTATTCACAACGATTTCCTCCCCTCCCTCCTTCCACCAAATCTTCTGTTTATTTTTTACAATATTATCAAGTAGAGACTGTCCTTTTTTCATGTAAGTTTTCGGAATTAATTTTAATATATAAGATGGGGTAAACTACACAGCGTTGCAGAGCTTGCGAATATAATTGCCCATTTTTCACGATCTTCTATTTCATTTTTCAGTATTTTTTGCATCTCCTCATCTAAACGAGATAAGGAGTTTGAAGGTGTATTTTCATTGTGTTTAAGCTTTTCAATAAGATCTGGTTCTACTAAAATCATTTTCTTCATGTTCTCCATTTTAACTATATTAGTGAGCTAAACAAACTACTTTTTCTCAAACATGCTCAGAAAGGATGGCATTTCTTTTGAAAAACGAAGACGCGAAGCGCCTCATTTTCTTCCTAGGAGTAAAATAAACGTATGAAAACCCATTTTTGTCCGCTGAGATATTTTTTTTAAAGTGCTGTCAAATGCATACAGAATAGAAAGGACCAAGAAATAAATCTCATACAGCCAAGGCAACTGCTCGTTTTCGTAGCACAGTGCGTGTGTTTTCTTCATTTTAAATTTCTTTAAAATTGTCTATGGTTAGAAAAAAAAATTAAATACAAAAACTTATTGAAATTTAAACGTAGAACTTACTGTTGTTGTGTAAAAGCTACAAACATCAAGTCCTCGGCACTTCACGGTATTAAATTTGAATTCTATTGCTGTCAATATTATGTCAAATTCTACAAGTGTGAAATGGTTGAATTGGATCCTTTTCCCTAAGTTACGTCCATTTGTCTACCACAAGCCCTGAAATATCAACATCTCAAATTCAACAGACAAACATAAATGTTCCTGGAAAACCCATAACAATTTCGTTTACAAATTGTCCTAATATGATTAACATCACTTTTAATATTAATTTTACTTTTTACAAATATATTTGTATCATTTCCTCACATGTTTGAGAAAAGCATTATATATGCCTCGGCGGAAACGGGGGGATTGCCTGACTCGTATTTTAGCCACCTCGTCAGGCGATCCCTTACTTTCCGCGCCTAGGCAATAATGTACTAAAAACGGCTCCCAAATTAATAGGTAAAAACGCACCACCCTTTTGAACTATAATAGTTTTCCTTAATTTATTTTTTCCCTTTGAAACTAATTTACGTAATATATTTTTATGTTTATTTAATTTAGTTTTGTTTGTATTGTGTAATGGAACTTTTCCCTCTAACACGTTATAAATACACTCACAAATTATATTTATTTCATCCTCATCACAAGCTTTCAGTAAAGCTTTGCAATATTTTGGTATTAGTGTATGCAAAGCTTTAAGTAAATGTTGATATGTGGTTACTCTATCAGGCATCATTTAGAACTGACCAAAACTGACCGATTTTTGTCATATTTAAACCCTTTTTTTGGAATGTATACAGTGCAACACCCATCAAATGGAAACACTTTAGTTTTAAAACGACATATATCATCAGTGTTTTGTTTCAAATCGATCCATGTGCTGACGTAGTTGCATCTTTGTAGGATTCTTCAACAAATTTAGAATTTTCTAGATAAACTTGTCGAGACAAGTAGCGTATTTGAGTTTTATCTCTGGGATTTTTAAAATAAACAATAAAGGAACTGTTCAAAGATATGTCACGTTGTCCTTTTCCTTGATGAAATAGATTTTGTGATAAGTATATAAAAAACACTTAAATTTCTGTGATGGCTGCCTTTAGTGAAAATATCAACAATGCGACCATCTGATTCTCTCATTAAATCATCGATTATCAGGAGTTTAGGTTGCTTTCCATCAAACATACTTAAATCGGGAATACCTTGAACATAATCAATACCATTCAAATTATAAAGTGGTTGCATTTCATCATAGTACCACAGTACTTGACAAAAATTCTCTATTACACATTTTTCCTACATTTTTTAAAAAGTTAGTGACAAAGTTTGATTTCCCGCAACCACTAGGACCTGCAATAATGGCCGTAAATGGATGGATAAAATGATGCATTACAAAGAACTGTCTTTCCTCTTCAAACTTTATCACCCAAATAAAAGAAATATGAAAGTAGGAATATATATACATATATATATATATGTAGAAATCATTACATAATAGTGTTTGTGGGTGTAAGAGTAAATAAACAAATAAAAAGTCCTTTTCGACACAAATTTATTTTTATTATTAATTATAAAATGAACACACGCAAAAACCATACTGAATACACGTAAAATACATTGCTTACATTTATTTTCTATTCTGAAATTAATTTAATATGCGCTCTTAAACATAAAAATGAAACTTTATTTTTTAACTAAATCTATATTTATTAAACTACCTTAATTTATAATGACCCCAAGCCATTGTGTCATAAGAATCTTCGCAAAGATATCTTTTTGTGTCAGAATAAGATAATGCTATTATATTAATTTGTTTGTGTAAAAATGACATGTTTAATGGAACGGAATCGGTGCATTTCTGAAAATACATTTTTTTTCTCATTTAGACAACGTTTATAATCATCCATCTGAAACTTTTTAGTCACACATTTATTGACACCTTTAGCCCTAGCCGCTATTTTATCCTCAACATTTAAAGCATACATTTTGGATCTTAAACCTACAAATTCTTTTAAAATTTTACCTTTATTTTCATCTTTGAAATACCCCAATTTTTTCTTATTTATACATGGATAACCGTAAATATTATGGGACGGATAGTCAGATGTATCAAAATATTTATCTACGTCGTGTTTGATATCATCATAGAAATCTTCTGTAAAAATTTGATATATCAAACTAGCCGTATCTGTATACAACAATTTATCATTTTTATCATATTTTTGTTTCATGTACTTATAGTGAAAGTCGTACATTAAAGTTTTTGATATGTCTAATATACAGAAGCCTAAGTAAATAGGTTTGTTGTAAATCAGTTTAGTTTTTTTCAATTGTACAGCTGCCAAGCTTTCTGAAAAAATAGAAATACTATGGAATTCGGGACGAGCTACGTAACTTTCGGATCCTTTGATGTGACCATCATTTGCCCAATGGGTTAATAATTTCACATCAACCCTTTTCTCAATGTTTTCCATAGTCTTTTCGAAACCTGCATTGTTCATTAGCTTGTAAAAGTCTCTTTCAAAATCGGTTTTAGCGCTTGTTCTTAATGCGGTATTCAATTCAATATACTTTTTAAGCCAGTTAGATTGTTTAAATGTTAAAATTCGATGGAATTTTATTAAATTCAGTCCATTTTCTAAACACTGTATAAGATTTCTATAGTATATAATATATTTTTTTTATTAATCAAATTTGGAACCAATTTTTTCTGTTTACTTTTATCAATTATTACATGTTCAGGACAAAATGGAAGATCTGAATGAGAATCATGCAATGAATCGGGGTATTCAAGGTCTACTTCTAAAATGTATCCATAGTCAGCATCTTTTGAAATTCTAAATCCGTGTTAGGATCAACCCATTCAAATTCACCAACAGGAAGATGCTGAGACATCGCCCAACCATACAAGTTATTTGCATCGAGGTAAGTGAGATAGGATGACAGTTCATCAGGATTAAACTCCGGCATGTAGTAATTATTTGATTTAGCATATCGATTGCTACATTGTGATATGCCACCTCGAAGTCCTTTTTTAATAAACGAAACTTTTTCAAAGTCTGTTAAAAGTTCAAGATTTACTCCAGTTATTTTTAGCATAGCATCCCAACTGAGACCAGGTGCAGTATAGTAATGAGCAGGAATCGTATGTTTTAAGACACACAGATCTAAAATTCTCAAAGATGTCAGTTAATAGAAGTACATTGTTTTACGATTGAAATGATTCCAAACGTTTTGTGCATGTTTATAATCCACACTTGTTATTCTGCTATCGGTGAGAGAACTATAAAAATCACTTATACTAGGTAAAACTAACGCTTCAAGAGATTCAAACGATTTCATAAACTCATATGAAAATATCCCCTTTTGCTTTAAGAGCTGAAAATCTTCATTTCTAGGGTATTGCTTTCTTAGTTCACAAAATTGATGCTCTTGAAGGTTTCTAGATAAACTATCTAAGGTACTCGACATGAACCTAAAGGAATCAACAAATCTCAGTGACAACCATCTCTTATCGAATTTCAGTTGTTTACTGAACGAAATATATTTTTCTTTATTTTGAGGGATAATATCGATAGCCCCTTCGCAAAAATTTAAAGCTTTTACAATAAAATGTGCGTCATAATTACTGATAATGTAAAAAAATACTGGAAAGTGTGAAGGAGGCGTTAATTTATAGTCACATGCTTTATGTGCTACTCCTTGGAATTTCCCTGTAGTCCAATCATGACTGAAAACGCTTTGAGATATTAAGTCATTACCACAAATAAAACATTTATTATAAGCTTCCTCAATTTTATTTAAATCACTCTGATTTAATGGGATTGGATTTTTTCGAAAGCGAATAAATTTATTTATTTTTGCTAAGTCACTATAAAGGGTATCCATAAATACTTTAGCACAATCTGGACCTGTATATGAGCAATATCGTGAAAGGCTATCATCAAATGAACACTTAATGAAATAACCAAAACTGTACATTTCATGTTGTTGAACGTTTTTTGTGTAAGATTTTGATGAATCTGGATCGCATGATAATATCGGGTTTAAAAATGCCTCAAAGTCTGCGTACACAACAAACGGCAATTTTAGCTTTCGCTAGTATTTATCGAAATAAATCTTATAATTTGTAATTTTTTCACCGAACCAATTAGTCTTTGTCCGTTCATGGTTTGGAAGTTCAACAACAACGTGACTGCAATCATTTTTTTGGTGATCCGTTAATTTCTCGTTTGAATAAAATGCCAATAAACAACCGTCGCAAATGTGAAAGCTATAATTCGTTGTTGATATTTGACGGCTTACTAATCGAGATAATTTTTTTATGTAGCAATAATGCCCCTGACGACCCTTATTTATGTAAAGTAAATTTATGTGTGTTGATTTACGACATTTAGTGAAGTAGAGTGGAACGTTCACTTCATGTGATTTTGACTTTTCATTATAATATAACCTAAAAACATTGATCATTTAATTTTTCAACTTTATGAATATCTGTCAATTTAACTGGAAATGACACATCCGCAAACTTTAATTTGTGTTGATGTACAATGTAGGACAACTCTCTCTGTGAACCATCCTTAACTGGATACAACGCTGAAAGCAGGGCCCATTTAAGACACTCGTGGTCATAGTTTTGCACATTAGTTATTGCTTTTTTGTTTTTAATATTGTGCGGTAAATCAATGTATGAAGAACCACGCAATGGATTAAATTTATAAATGTTCAAGTCTAGGTATTTAATATGTTTAAGACTCCATCCACTATCTTTTTTTTCAAAATTTGAAATCTTATTACAAATTGAACTTTTTAAATTTTCAAAAAATGTTTCCCTGTCATCACCTTTGCAAACGGTCCAACTCAAAACGTTAAAATCGAAAAAGTTGTTGATTCCTTTGGATTCTTGAATAAATTCTGCATGTAATATAAAACTAACCTTAAAAATAGTTAGCTGATTAATGGTCTCGTCTATAAGTTTATGGAGAGCTGTTTTAATCCTATCAAAAAAAAGTTCAGGTGTTTCAAATTCAAGGTTAGTTCTATCTTTTTCCGACATTATCCTATAAGTTAATAACCTATTTCCAAATGCAGCTTCAATGAGTTGTACATTGGGATATGAATTTTGAAATTTAATACAATTATTTTTATGAATATTACTCCTTAAATGCTGTGCATAGTACCTTCTGGACACTTTCCGATTGCAGATTTTGCACTCGACAGTATCACCAATAACAGGAGTAGATAATGATTCAACGGTGGTCCTAGAAGTTGACGGTTGCTGCAACCCGAGGTCTTGTAGTGGTGCCGTGGCATCTGCAGAAGTAGATGGAACATCACGAGGTTCTTCTGTTACACGTTTTCTTTTGACTCCACGTGTTACATTCCTGAAAATGAGACAAAAATTCAAATATAAATATACAATAATGTGATGTAAGTAGTCACTTTAAGGACAGTAATAGGTACCTGATTTATTTTATTGACAAATAGAACAATACGCTTCCATTAGTAAAACACCATCTATTTCATCGTAATCAGAAGTTAACGATGAAACAGCGGTAAAGTGCCCAACGCAAGGGGTCATATATGGTTTTATATCAGGATCACGAGCTATTGTTTCATCGAGTTTACCACTGATAAACCACAATCTTAAATATTGATGAATACAGTTTATTAACTCCGATTTGCTAAACATTTTAATATGTTCACTAGGCCCAGACATCGTGATGGTAAATGTAAAAATGTTTGTTAAGAATGTTGTTTATATTGGCTTCGCCTCCCCACTGCTAGTTCACAATCAAACAAAAACTTGTCAATACTAGTTAAGAATAAAATACTTACGAAAACTGCGACTGATTCTCGACTTCTTCACAGTGTTGATGGAGTTCACTATCGAACAGGGACTTATTAAGATCTGAAAGGTCTTGACAACGTTCGTAAAGGTCTTCATCGTAGAGCGAGTTTTGTAGATCCATTTTGAATGAAGATGAATATAGTTCGTATGGTGTAAGTTGATCGTGATACAAGTATGGTTTGTTTTGCGTTGCTTATATATAACCCAAATCATCGGTTCGTTGGTGGGGATTCCGTTGCGGGCGGAGGTGGAAATGTTTAATGGCTTTTTTTTTTTACTTCTTGGTGTCGATGAAAATTTTTTGCAGTCGTTTTTACCTGCAATATGTTCCGTGATGTTGTAAATCAATTCTTTTGTGGTACAATAATAGTCATCGTCCTCAGATTGCGTGTTGCGTGATTGTGTTGATTCTAGTATCCGGATTTTAAGTGGGTTTGATCCTGGAACATCATTCTGACTCAAATTAGGATAACAATAATGTTTCATAGTGTACTCATCCGAGTCCTCATTGAATGTCTAGAACAAAAAAAGATATAAAAGATAAAGATAAAAAGATAAAAGATATTTATTCAGAAAGTAGGCCGCACGGGCACTTTTGCACGTCAAAATGTACCAGCGCTTCCCAAGAGGAGACCACTGCTGAGAAGACGCGCCGCAAGAAACTCAACAGTTAGTCTTTTTTTTAATAAAAATATAACAATGTCACTACTTATTCTAGCATTATATAAAACTGTAAAAATAATATTCAATATCTGCGTAGTTTTGCAGGAAAACATGTCAGAATTACTACGAGAAAATTTATATATATAATCTCACACAAAACAGTTTTGACATGTCTTCCTACATAAACCGTGTCCCCTAGACAAGATACAGCGTTTACATGATTTTTATGAGGTATGTACGAGTAGTATAGTAGGTAAGCTATTGAACATTAAACATTAGTTAATTTTCTGGTTTAGGCCAAGCATTTTTGTCCGTTAGATAGTCCTCGACCCTATAGTACGCCTTTGACATCAACGACTTTTTCAAGTAATTTTTAAGTGCTGGAAGGGGTAACTCTAAAACTACGTCGGGTAATTTATTATAAAAATGAATGCATTGACCTACAAATGATTTATATACTTTACGGACACGAAACTTTTTTATGGCAATTTTATTTTTATTCCTAGAGTCTAAGAGTCTAGGTTCTTAATAACATACATAATATTTTCATAAATATATTGGGATGATACTGTTAAAATAATAATTTGTTTAAAAAGTTCTCTTAATGAATCACGGGAATTTAAGTTATATATAGAGCGAATGGCCCTTTTTTGTAACACAAATATAGTTTGTATGTCAGCTGCTTTTCCCCAAACCAGAATACCGTATGACATAACACTATGAAAATAACTATGATAAACTAAGCGAGCTGTCTCGACATTGGTAAGTTGTCTAATTTTCCTAACGGCGTAAGCGGCCTTACTTAATTTGCCTGCTAGAACTGCTATATGGGGACTCCATTGCAAATTATTGTCTATAGTTATGCCTAAGAAAAGTGCCTTATCTTTTCTAAACACTCGCCATTAAGAAAAATACTAGAATTTACCGGTTTAACATTAGGCAAAATGAACCTAACACATTTAGTTTTCTTAGCATTGAGTAGTAAGTTGTTACTCGTAAACCAATTAAGTACTTTAACAAGCGCGGCGTTTATCCTACTGTAGTCGACGGATTTTCGGTCTACCTTGAAAATGAGTGATGTAACATCAGCAAATAGTACAATATCACAAAGTGTATCTACTATGGGTGGTAAGTCATTTATATAAACCAAAAATAAGAAAGGACCTAATATAAAGCCCTGGGGCACACCTAATTTAACTGCAGCGCCAGCAGACTGCGTATTGTTTACAACAACCGTTTGTGTTCTATCACTGAGGTAAGAAGACATAAGTCTTAGAGCATTATTTGATAGACCATAATGTTCCAATTTTAAAATAAGGGTCGCATGATCAACGCAATCAAAAGCTTTCGAAAGGTCACAAAATATTCCTACTGCATCACAAGATGTCTCCCAGATATTATATATATATTTAATAAGAACAGATGCTGCATCAGTAGTGGATCGTCCCTTGGTGAAGCCGAACTGATTACTGTTAAGCAGTTTATTTCTATTGAAGTGACCTAACATATCATTCAACATTAACTTCTCAAAGACTTTACTTAGAACTGGTAGTATAGAAATGGGGCGAAAATTAGTTAAATCAATCTTCTCGCCCGACTTAAAAATGACTTTACTATATTTCATTAGATTTGGAAAGACCCCCTCAGATATGCAATTATTGTAAATTAATGCTAAGTGGGGTGCAATTACCTCTATGATATAATGGATAACTTTAACTGACGTTCCCCATAAATCCTCGGTATTTTTTAAACTGAGAGATTTAAATGCCTTTACAATAGCAACATAATCTACTAGACTAAATTCAAAGTTTATATTACATTTTGCTTACATTATTACAAAGTAAAGATTGAGCGTCAATCGCGGATGATTGAAGACATTTAGTAGTATTAATTGCTATGTTAGAAAAAAATCTTCGAAAGCTAAGGCTACGTCTGTATTTGACGTGATTTGTTTGTCTCCCGTGTTTAGTATGATTTGATTATCACGAGTTTTAGATTTACCCGTTTCCCGATGTATGATATTCCATACAGTTTTTACCTTATCGTCAGAAGCTTTGAGTTTTAAACTAAGGAAATTTGCCTTAGCAGTTAAGCAAACTTGCTTGAAGGTCCTCGAATATTTCTTAACGTAATCTAGGAAATCAGCGTTCTTGTTCTCCTCCCTCTCTCTATGCAGCTCATAAAGTCTATTCCTACTCCTATGAATGCCTAAAGTAGCCCATTCACTAAACTTGGTTTTCGACCCAGAAATAGTTTTCATTTTGAAATTGGTATTAAATTGATGAAGAATTACGCCAAACAGTTCTTTATAAATACTATTAGAATCATTCTGTGAGAACGGTAACGCACAGAGATCCCTCTGAACTTTATTTTTGAATAATTCTAAACGATTACTAGTTATGGGTCTGTATTTTATAGTCTGTGGAATTTGATTAAAATAATTAAGGAATGTAGCCTTTTGACCACTGTGGTCGGAATGAAAGCAATTAAATATTTGCTTATCCAAACATTCGTAATTACATTCAGTCAACAAAGTATCGGGAATGGATGATTTGTTTATGGTTCCAAATTCAAATTTTTGTTTTTTTTGTTGTTGTTAGATTGGCACAACTGTTTTCTATTTTGGCGCGGAGTTTGAGTTGCATCTGTTATTTATATTAAATACAGTGCTGTTTTTAGTTATATCATATCTAGTGTGTATTGCGAATTTCATAATGGACAAAAACATTGAACAAAGAGTTTGTCTTAAATTTTGCATCGCCAATGGAATTTCGTGTTCGGAGTCACTGAAAATGTTACAGAAGGCTTACGGTGATTCGACTTTATCAAAAACACGTGTTTATGAGTGGTACAAAGCGTTCAAAAGCGGTCGAGATGTGATGGAAGATTTGCTTCGCTCTGGTAGGCCATCAACGTCTGCAACTGAAGTTAACATCGCAAAAGTGAAGGAAATAGTGACTGAAAATCCTCATTCAACTTTGAGAGAGATAGCCGCCGAACTTTCTGTATCTCACGAGTCGATCCGTACTATTTTAACTAATCATTTGGGTATGAAACATGTTACCGCTCGGCTAGTCCCAAAAGACCTGAATTTTCTCCAAAAACTCAATCGCATGAGAGTCGCTGAGGACATGCTAGAACGAGTCAATTCCGACCCAACATTCATGAAACGCATTGTTACTGGTGACGAGACGTGGGTTTACGAGTTTGACATGCAAACTAGTCAACAAGCTTCGGAGTGGCGCCTTCCAACTGAACCGAAACCGAAGAAACCACGCCAAAGTCGATCAAAAGTCAAAGTCATGTTGACTGTTTTCTTTGACTATCGCGGTGTTGTGCACTCGGAATTCTTGCCGGAAGGTCAAACGGTAAATAAAGAATATTATTTGAGCGTTATGCGGCATTTAAGAGAGCAAATTCGACGAAAAAGGCCAGATTTGTGGAATGAAAATTCTTGGATTTTGCACCACGATAATGCGCCTTCGCACAAGGCCATCATTGTGAAAGAATTTTTGACCAAACACTCAACAAATACCATCGAGCAACCACCATATTCACCAGATATGGCTCCTGCCGACTTCTTTCTTTTTCCTAAACTCAAATTACCACTTCGTGGCACCCGTTTTCAATCGGTAGAAGACATAAAGGAGAATTCGCGCCGAGAACTGAATTCAATTCCGGAAACAGCGTTTAAAAAATGTTTTGATGATTGGATTATTCGTTGGCGTAAGTGTATCGTTTCTGAAGGAGCATACTTTGAAGGTGATAAAATAAATTTGGATGATTAACAAACAGTTTGTGTATTATTGATCTTTTCCCGGTACTTTCTTGACAGAGTAGTACAAAAAATATTATCTAAGCAAGTTGCACTACTAACACCTACCCGTGTGGGTTCAAAAAACAAATTAACTAAGTTAAAAGATTGAAATAAACTAAGTAACTTAATAGTATTATTTGACGATTCCAGTAAGTTAACATTAAAATCTCCACATACTATAACAGGCTTTTGACTATTACATGCTAATTTCAACACATTTTCCATAGTAGATTCAAATGTGCAGAAATCAGCCAATGGTGGTCTGTAAATACATATTAAGTATTATATAGTTTTCTAATTCTGCGCAGGAGATTTCTACAATCCTTTCTATTGACAGCTTTACAATGTCCTTCCTATCTTTAGATTTAAGAGTACTTTTAACAATGATAAAGGAGCCACCATGAATAGCGGATTTTCTGGCATATAAACTAACTAATTTAAAATTAACAAAATCAAAAATCAACTGGTCTTGTCTAAGCCAATGTTCAGTAATGCACATAATTTGTACATTTTCATTATCTAAGAATAACCCTACTTCTAATTCTTTGCTGGAAAAACCCTGAATATTTTGGTGAACTATAGTTATACTCAGAGGTGTTTCCGCTGTCTTATAATTTAGTTTAAAAGAGGTAAGGCATTATTGCCACTATTGGCGTGTTGGGGCCTACTTATCATGTTATTATTTGGTTCTATATTATAAGCCAAAAGATCTACCAAAGTCAAAATATTTTTTTTGGCAAATGAAGTTTATCTGATGTTAATGTGAGGCGTTTAATACATTTATTCAAATCAAGGAAATGATATTTATTATTACAAGCTGTGGCATTATACATTAAAGAATTAAAGCGTGTTATTTTATTGTTATAATCATATGGCATGCTTTGTGAGTATGGGAGTGCACAAAGTATAATTTTACCTATACCGGACTCTTCAATAATTCTTAAAGTTGACATTAATTTATCTACACTAGACCTATCTACACTGAAACTATTTCCAACTAAAATGACTAAAGTAGTAGTGCTGTCAAAGTTTCCCTTTAGCAGTGAGTCACACAAATGCTTAAGACTTGTATTATGAAAACAATAATTTGTAACATTTTTTATTAATTTATTATTTAACTTGGAACCTATTCCAGACCCAATCTGGTCAGAGTAAATAACAGTTTTCTCATTTCTAATTTGTCTAGGGGACTCACTTATGACTACTTTTAAGGCACTTGGCTCTGAAGGTTCAAGGGCCACCTCTGGCTGAACCACAGCAGTATGTGGAGTTCCCGAACAATTACAATTACAAAAACTGCTGTTAATTAATGAGTTAAAACGCTGCTCATTATTTTTACTTTCCTCCAACAGCCGTGAGAAAGCCAGGACATGCTCCTTGACTTCCTTTTGGGTGCTTGAGTATTTAATAGTAGTTTCCTCAAGCTTATCCTTTAATCTACTTATTTCAGCATTTAATTTCTGAACATTTGAATCATATGTAGTCTTGTTAGAATCTAATTTCTCATTGTAATGCCGCACCCTATCTTTCATTACTGACAATTCTAATTTAATTTTAAAGTAATTTTTAATACAATTTTGGCTTTTAATTAATTTCTGTGTACGCCTAATATAATTATTTACCTTAATATATTTCTTCAATTTATTATTACTATTAAAAAATATTAACTTCTTACTGTCCTTATTATCCTTACTGCCTACCAGCTCTTGGTACAGGTTCTGTGAAACTGAAGGATTACAACGTTCCCGTTCTTTCCTTAAGTAATTCAACTCTTCATTAGCTACACCAAGCTCTTCCTCGAGGTTTGTAATGCGCTCTAATGCCACTTCATGGGTAGAAGCGCACTGGTTAAAACTATCAACTAAGAATTGTAACTGATCTATTTTATCTTGTGCATCTATTAATTTATAGTCATACTCCACCAGGTCGTTCCTTAACACTGTGTTTTTGTCCATCAATTTCTTCAGCTCCTCCTCGCTATCATCGCGTTCACTCAATAGCTGGTCAATTAAGATCTTAGCTTCCTTTAGTTCTTTCAAGGTAGCCTTCAGTTGTATTTCTTGTTGGCGTGCCGTTGCCTTGCGAGTTTTTATGTTGGATGTGCTCATTTTCTCACAGGAACTCCACAATCCACTGAAATATATAAAACAACCGAGTAAGTTGAGTAAAAATAGTTTGTTGAGCAGGTTATTTTAGCAAGGATGTGTGCGAATAGATGTTCTTGAACAGTGTATCGTGTAGTGCAATGTCTGTAGCGAATGTGCCTTGTCTCAACTTCACTTCCACTGTTCGTCAAGCAAAGAGAGATCGCACGGTGCCAATGTTTTGTGTTTGACGTAGCTCACGGCTTCAACAGTGAGCAATGAGAAGTATGAACATGAACACAGGGTTAAAAAAAACTAATGTATGAATAAGAATGGTAAGATTAAAAGAAATACTCCCCAGGTTTTCGTGATGAATTTGAAAAAAACTGAATTAAAAAAAAAAAAACTTTTTATTAGGGATATATTATTAAGATATATATAAAAATATAAACATATAAAAAATCAGGGGACAATCTCACACAAGACCTAGTCCCAAATTAATCACAATTAGGCTTGTGTTATGGGTAATTACCAGACAACGTTATTCATACTTACATAGAGAAATAAATACTTAAATACATGGAAAACACCCAAGACTCAGGAACAAATATCTATTTTCATCACACACAAATACTTGCTCTGACCGGGGATCGAACCCGGGGCTGCTGGCTTCGTAGGCAGGGTCCCACCCACTAGACCAACCGCATCGTTGATATAATAAAAGATAAGATAAAAAGATAAAAGATATTTATTCAGTAAGTAGGCCGCACGGGCACTTTTACACGTCAAAATCTACCAGCGCTTCCCAAGAGGAGACCACTGCTGAGAAGAAGCGCCGCAAGAAACTCAACAGTTAGTAATTTTTTAAATAAAAATATAACAATGTCACTACTTATTCTAGCATTATATAAAACTGTAAAAATAATATTCAATGGGCGGTTTTCCACTTGCCGGCACGGCACCGGCACGGCACCGGCACGGCACCGGCACGGCGCCGGCGCCAGCGCTTCGTTTTTCCACTTGCCGGCACGGCACCGGCTCGGCGCCCGCGCTAGGGCTCCCAGGGGACACCCTGGGAGCCCTACTCTACATCCTCAAAAAATCCTGACTTCTCCCTGACTTTCCCTGACCAAAAATGCAGCATTACTGACAATTTTTTTTATTAACCGGGGAAAAATTACAAGATTCGATTTTTTAGGAATACCTATGATGGCGCTTAACGCCTAATGTTTGTGAGATATTATCCAAAAAGGCCGGCAAGGATTCGCCAATTGTTTTATGTTAATAGAGCTGCCCAAAAGTCTGGATAGGACAAGGAAAGACACATGCGCACTTACCGGTTCCACCTTCAAGGCAATCCAGATACCCTGGCCAGGTATATCGTCCAAAAAGCTGCAAGTTTCACTCCAGCAGCACGTGGCGGCTAAACAGTCCTTAAGTCTTTCTCGTAAAAACTCAGCTATGTACATAATAACGTTCTTCACTTCAACACAATGTCCTTTAATGTAATTTAAAATTGATATAATGCCAGGATGGCTCTTAACTTATATGATTTTTGGCGATTCCAAAATTAACGGCTCATTAGCGTGCGGCGGTTACGTATCAACTAACTACTTTTCTTTAGAGTCCGTGTGAGCGAGGTCACCATATACCATGTGCGCATGTTAGAGAGGGATGACACTCCTGGGCAGTAATTCCTAAGTAAATTAATTAGCTACTCTGGCGCAAGCACCCCCCCGGCCTTGAGGTATCCTCGAAAATAAATAAAAGAGTATATAAAAAATATAATATATATATATATATATATATATGTGTATACTTATATCATAATCATAGTAACAAAATGAAGCACAGTGCTTAAGTGATGCTGACCTGTTATATTCTAATTCTAAGGGGCTTATAATAACAAAAATATAAACTGATTACTGCGTGGGTGGGCAAGTTCGGCCCAGTAAATAAAATATCATTAAGAGATAACCCTGTATCCGACTTTGAACTTCCATCTAGCACTATACGAACCTTAGTTGTACTTTTGTCGTTTCTAATCACAGGGTGATGCGGTAGGTAAAAGGAAGGCTCATTAGATGTATCAGACGTCACGAGCGACAAATAATCCTTATCGATATAGTCACGTATGACTTCATTATAACGTTCACAGGTCAGGCGACCTTGAAAATCGTTTTTCTAAGAGGCAAAAGCGGTTTTTTGCTGAAGTAAAAGAATTACCCAGCTTAGCGGGATCGTCTTTAAAAGGCACAATAACCATAACCATAACCATATAGCGGCCACCAGCGGAGCGGGTTGTCGTGGAGGTATAATTATCCTCGCACTGTTTGTCATCAGGACTTAAAAATATTTGTTCTGGAATTTCTTCTAATTGCCAAAACCTTTCTATCTCATCAGTTAGCGGGCGGTCAGGGCAGCGAACGTGAAAGGTCACGGATGAAGTGGGAATATCCGACGATTCAGCGATATCGACGTCACCCATTAAAACAACCCAACGTTGTTTGCAACGCAGTTGGTACATTCAAGCCGGTTATTTTATTGGACCGTAATATTTTACAATATAGATTAACCCCTAACAGTATATCTATGTCACCGGGTTCATTAAATTGATCGTCGGCCAGTTCCAGTTGGGGTAAATAATTTATGGAGCTAACATCGACGCGCGAGTCGGGCAACATTCCCGTTATGCACGGGACAACGAGCGGTCTAATGTGGTATACATTCAGTCAACAAAGTATCGGGAATGGATGATTTGTTTATGGTTCCAAATTCAAATTTTTGTTTTTTTTGTTGTTGTTAGATTGGCACAACTGTTTTCTATTTTGGCGCGGAGTTTGAGTTGCATCTGTTATTTATATTAAATACAGTGCTGTTTTTAGTTATATCATATCTAGTGTGTATTGCGAATTTCATAATGGACAAAAACATTGAACAAAGAGTTTGTCTTAAATTTTGCATCGCCAATGGAATTTCGTGTTCGGAGTCACTGAAAATGTTACAGAAGGCTTACGGTGATTCGACTTTATCAAAAACACGTGTTTATGAGTGGTACAAAGCGTTCAAAAGCGGTCGAGATGTGATGGAAGATTTGCTTCGCTCTGGTAGGCCATCAACGTCTGCAACTGAAGTTAACATCGCAAAAGTGAAGGAAATAGTGACTGAAAATCCTCATTCAACTTTGAGAGAGATAGCCGCCGAACTTTCTGTATCTCACGAGTCGATCCGTACTATTTTAACTAATCATTTGGGTATGAAACATGTTACCGCTCGGCTAGTCCCAAAAGACCTGAATTTTCTCCAAAAACTCAATCGCATGAGAGTCGCTGAGGACATGCTAGAACGAGTCAATTCCGACCCAACATTCATGAAACGCATTGTTACTGGTGACGAGACGTGGGTTTACGAGTTTGACATGCAAACTAGTCAACAAGCTTCGGAGTGGCGCTTCGTGGCACCCGTTTTCAATCGGTAGAAGACATAAAGGAGAATTCGCGCCGAGAACTGAATTCAATTCCGGAAACAGCGTTTAAAAAATGTTTTGATGATTGGATTATTCGTTGGCGTAAGTGTATCGTTTCTGAAGGAGCATACTTTGAAGGTGATAAAATAAATTTGGATGATTAACAAACAGTTTGTGTATTATTGATGTTTTCCCGGTACTTTCTTGACAGAGTAGTACATCGCCTACTCCGAAGCGCGAGGTGAAATCAACACGAGTTATACCTAATACTCTTTGTGTGGTTTTTCCGAAACCATGAACCTCCGTGTACCTACTGGTATTATAAATGGGTAGCGACAATCTCTTGCAACATTCCTGTGTAATATAGTCACTCTGAGATCCTGGGTCCACCAAACAGCGAGCGTAATGAGTGCGACCATATTTGTCAACGACCCTTACCCTCGCGGTCCCCAGCAGTGTAGTGGACGGTGCGCGGCAGCCAACGCCGCGGGACATAGCCGTGGCTGTGGTTACGTTAGCGGTGCTATGTGAAGCCGAAGGATCACTTTGTGTACCAATTTCGACTTTATTATTAATGGCAATAGGGTTGGTATTCGATTGTGGACTGTAAAATTTATTTTTATAAGATAAATCCTTCGATATAGATTCTCTGGGATTTTGTTTGTTTACGGAGTTAGGATTTTCTTTATTAAAATGAAGCAACGAATGGTGACGTTTGGAACATTGACCACAAGTACGTTGTGAATTGCAAGCTGAAAATTTATGCTTGTTGCTTAAGCAATTGGTACAACAACCTTTTTGTTTAATAAAATCGTACCTTATTAACGGCGTTGAGTTTAAAAACTTCTGACAAAGATATAACTGACAATGTTCAGTATTATTACAAAAGGAACACGGTGCGGAACCCTCCGTGTTCACGAACGACTTAGTATTAGCACGACTGGGAGCGGGTAAAGTAACTTTATTACGATTGCTATTATTAGTCGCCGCGAGTTTAACAGGTACGGAACCTTGGGGTGGCGAGCTGCATAAAGCCCTGTTCTGCTCATGAAGGAACTGAATAAGCGAAGCATATTTTGGCATTTTCTCCTTACGGCACGAAATTTCGAACGACTTAACTGTTTCCGAATCTAATTTTCGGAGCGCGAGGGATATGAATAAAAAGTCAGTTAAGTTCTCGACATGCAATTGTTGAAGCGCCTTAATGGAAGAATCGAAACTATCAATAAAGTTGTAATATCCATTGGGTATGCTAGCGTTAATCTGTTTTGAATCAAACAGTTGACTGGCATAAGCGGCTGCAAGCGCCCGAGTATCGTTGTATCTGTCTATGAGGGTATTCCATATTATGTTATAGTTAGATGCGGTCGGCGCTAGGCCAGCGCAGACCGACAATGCTTTATCTGATAATTTGCCGACCAAATAATAGCAGCGTTCCGCATCAGACAGTTGCGGGTTCTCGTCTATAATGGCTTTAAATTGTTGATAAAATATACAGGGTGACCTCGAATTGGTAATACAAATTCAAAGTACTACAGAGAGCTTCCCTAAACCAATCGCTTCTACGAGGTCTCACGCTTAATTTTAAAACATAAGTACTTTTTTTAAGTTTTCTAATTATCCCATTTTTTTTTGCTTAAATTGGTTACCCTACCATTACCTTTAAAATGAAAGAGGTTTAAAGTATTTCAAATGAACACTTTCCTCTTTGGTTCGTTATCTGACACATCATTTATGATAATAGCGTATCTTGATTAGTAAATTGTCACTTGTCTTGTCAAAGAAAGTAAGAATTTTCGTATTTAATTAAGATAGTAATTAAACAAAATGCCCCGAGCTGAGCTTATCCTTATACGAATATTCAGCGAATGGATATGTTATCTTTTTATTTTACGTCACGAAGTACCGTACGAACTCAAGCATTGTTTCATGAACGACACCCTGACTGCCCAACTCCTACTCGTGTTCTAATAAACTCCATTGTCCAAAACTTAAGAGATTTTGGACAGTTTACTGTCCCAGTGCACGCTCAAGCTCCGGGCCGGCGGCCGCGGTACTCGCAGACGTTTCGGAGACGAGTTCTCGATTATTTTAGCAACCACCCAGAGGCGAGCTCAAGGGACGCTGCCGCAAGATTCGGAACGAGCCAATGGTTTATTTGGCGATTACTGAATGCTGAAGGAAAGTATCCGTTTAAATTCCAAAGGGTGCAGGATATCATATTAGCCGATTATCCTAGAAGAGTGCAATTTTGTCGTTGGCTGCTGCAAAATCTACACTTGAACATTTTATGGACCGACGAGGCAACATTTACAAGAGTAGGCATGTTCAACGTTCACAATGAACACTGGTGGTCTGATCGTGAAGCAAATCCTCACGTAACTCGCAGGGACTCCTACCAGACACGTTTCTCGGTAAATGTTTGGGCAGGAATACTGAACGACTGTTTGATTGGTCCTCATTTCATTGACGGAAATTTAAATGGACCGAAATATGAAGAATTCCTGAGAAATGTGTTACCGGTATTGCTACGAGAGGTGCCGCAGCAAAATTTGGAGGCTCTGTATTACCAGCAGGATGGGGCACCAGCTCATTTTTCCCTGCGTGTGCGAAGCTACTTGGACCAAGAGTTCCCTGGGAGATGGATTGGACGCTGTGGCCCAGTCGCTTGGGCTCCTAGAAGCCCTGATCTCACACCTCTCGACTTCTTTTTGTGGGGCGAAATAAAAAGGAGAGTGTACGCACGGGAAACAGATACTGTGGGTGAACTTCGCCAAAAGATAGTTGAGGCATTTAATAATGTAAAAACCAATGAATTTGTTCTCCACAGATTGAAAGACAATCATAGGCGACGGGCAGAGTTATGTATCCAAGAAGGCGGGGGTTATTTTGAGCACATTTTAAAAGTTGTTTAAGTTTTACAATTTTGTATTTTGTACTGTACGTTATTCAACAATAAATTATTTTTAATAATTCACTCATTATTCAGTTATTCACTTTATCAGATAATTTATTAGGGTACCTACTTAAAACTAAAGGGTTGGATGGATATCAGCACCTAGTTTATTAATAACATCGAGTGATAGATACAGGAATGGAAATTGAGACACATTTTGTTCCTTGTCGCTTTGGGTGGCAGTGCGTCACGTTGAATGTCCACTGTCATTATCTCCGTCGTTGTTGTGACAGAGTACAAAATGGTGCGAGAATCAATTTCCTTGTCTGTACGACAGATATGCATGACGTCATGTAGGTTAACCACACTTGGGATTTTAAATTATTTTTATTATTTTGTTTTGTTAGAAAATTAACGATAATTAAGGAAAGCTAACTTTAACAACTGAGTTAATGCAATACACTATTAGTCGCATCAAATTAGCTTAACCTGGACATAATTCAAAAACCCGTTGTTTTTATTATTTAATCGGATATTAATGTTAAGTGTCAAATATTAATTAGCTATATTAATTAAAAAATCCGCGGTCGTAACCGTATATTATAAAAATCATGAGATATTGTAAACTACCTAACTTTTTGCTAAAAGCAAAATAGATAACCAAATACCTTGTTAGTATAATTTTGAGGTGCATTCGAATGCGATCACTTAATAGCAAAATTAAACTGAAACCAAATCTGCATGTACGTTTTTTTTCACAGTTTTCATCTGATCTCAATATCTAGATAAGCAAAAATAGTAACTATGGTGATTGTATCTATTTAAACTATATTGCGTCTTATAAGACATTTAAGACAAAAATTAAACATTTATTTTTAACGTTTTAATAATAATGAATTACTCAGTAGCTAAAAATCGTAACTGTGAAATTTTTGTTTATTAATAGGTTTTTGTGTACTATAATCATGTTTTCATCAAAATTAAACATGTTAATGTCACGCTTAAGAAATTGAAAATTTAATTAAAAATACGCGCGAACTTGTCGCGGAGCGGGATGCATGCGGCGGGTGCGGGGCGGGGAGAGAGCGGGGCGCCAGCCAGCGGCGAGCGAGATACGGCGGACGGGGGGCGATTTTTGACTTTCAAGCGCTCGAAAGTTTCACTCGAAAGTGAGCAAAAACAGTGAAACTGTATTTTTGAAGCACGAGAGATAAAAAAATTAAAAACGAGTGGTCCACACCATTCGTTTTCATTTCTATCATTAGAAGTATGTTTTGACATTTTGTCTGCCAAATTAATCAAAACGTCTTTATTAGGTATGTACTCTTTGGACGGAAGTTGACGGAACAAACCTCAAATATCATAGACAAAGAACCATCTAAACGTTTATTTTATTCCCCCCTGTCATAACGAGTTTATTTCATTTCAATTATGTACTATCGCCTGCGTTCGCGGTGTTCCACCTTTAGGGCGATAATCGTCTGAACGTAACCTTGGGCCCAAAAGCGATAACTTCTAAATATGTTTGTTTGTGTGCAACCAAAAGGGTTCGTTCACGTAAAAAAATGTTTATTGTTCGGATTACCCACTCCTGCGTCCACCCAGTATAGACAGTAAACATAGCAAAAACTGTTTGGCCACTTTCAATTGGGTAGGTAAAGTTTTTGGAAGAGGTGTAATTTATATTTTTTTTCGATAGTCGTCATCCTAAAGATCAAGGAACTGCGACTCTTTTATTTTTATTCCCTCTAATATTTTAGAATTTTTTTTTTAAATTATTAAGTTGACATTTTTAAACTTTAATGACCGACAAGCTTGTTGCCTTCGTACTTAAGGAAAAAGAAAAAAAAACTCACTTCTATATCTGTCAAACTTTAATGTATGACAAGTGCTGCCACCTAGAGAGTTGTGGTTGAACTAAAGCTATACTATATATACGTACCTAGGCATGTACAGTTTACCACCGAAACATTATTTTGCGACTCTCCATAGAACCGTTTCATAATAAAGTGACGTCTATTTTGTGCCTCTCAGTATGTCACTTTATTATGACGCGGTTCTATGGTGTCACAATAACAAAGTATTCAGCAATACATTTAATAATGAGAGAACTCAGAGAAACGCATTTCCGCACAGACAACGCTTGACTGACTGACATTGGACGGACACATGTTTGACAGTTGACGTTTTGTATTTTCATCAACACTCCAGAGGTCGCTACCGTCAATGAAAATGGGAACCATTCTAAGTGTGCCCCCTGCCTTGACTTGACAATGCCAGATATTATAGAAGTGACAGTTTTTTTTTTCTTTTTCATTAAGTACGAAGGCAACAAGCTTGTCGGTCATTAAAGTTTACAAATGTCAACGTAATAACTAAAAAAAATATTTTAAAAATATTAGAGGAAATAAAAATAAAAGAGCTGCAGTTTCTTGATCTTAAGGATGACGACTATCGAAAAAAAATATAATTTACACCTCTTACAAAAACTTTACCTACCCAATTGTTTGGCCACTTAAACAATCACATAATCATTTCGATAGCATAATTAATTTAGGGAAAGTTTGCGATTTTATGACAAAAACAGGTTTTCCTATAAAATTAAACTTTTACTCATGTAATTATATATCATTTAATATCATCAATCATATAATTTTTCAGAGCTCAATTTTTGAAGTAAATTGTAGAATTTGCATAGAGCCCGAACAATAAATAATCAGTGAGCGCATTTTTTTTTACATTCATTTGGAGGATGTGAGTTCAAATAAGTTCAAAAGTTCCAATTGCTGTCAATAAACGGTTGCAAGCCGATGCCGGTATCAAAACAAACAATAAATATTAATTTATAATTATTAATAGTATTAGTTTAAACTGGAACAAACTTAACCCATTCAGCGCCACCCACGACACGTTGTCGTGATCGCAGAGCGTGCGCGAGACGCCGGTCACGACAACGTGTCGTTAATACTCATTTGCTAATAGCTCCCCGAGAGATGATTTTATTCAAAAATATTTCTTATTTTTGTGTACAAATACCATGTGTTATTAATTCTGTATATTCAGTTTAACATAATTTTACGAATGTATGTGTCTTTTTAAAGCTAAAGTTGCAATAGCCATAAAAACTTCTTAGTCAATATTTTTTATCACGACATCGTGTTGTGATGTGACGGGCCACGTAACGTAAATCTTGTTCAATATGTCAATGTAGTTACTTCATAATTTGTAAGTGCGAATTTTAATCCTTAATGCTTGCGCATAAGGTTCATTCCTATTTGCATTCAATTTAAGTTATGCTTTCTTTCCACGTGGTAATGGATAGTATTATGCAGTGTTTTGGGTAAACAATATTATATTTGTATAACAAAAATATACAAGGTAATTTTTTAATCAGTGCACAAATTGTAATATTTGGTACCGTTAATATTAAACTATAAAATATTACAATAAAAAAAAAACAGATATACAGGGTGACTGGATATTCGATACAATCCTTTTAAGGAGGCATAGTAGAGCAATATATATTATATTTTCTTCTTCAAAATGTAACGAACCTTTTTTTTCTGACTGTAGAATGAAATTAAAATTTTAGGATCCCTGTAAATATACAAATACTACTTCAAATGCAAAAACGTCTCAAAAGTAATTTACCTATAGTACCCTGGCCGAAAATTATTAGTTTCGGAGATATTTGAGATCTTAGTTTTTTTCGGAATTGCGGAACATGTTCGAAAAAAAAGATATAAAAAAATAATTTGCTGTTTTTTAATGTACTTTAATATATTTTCTGAAAGCTAAAATGTCAGCGGTAATAATAATATTAATATTTCTTGTTGTGATAATTTTGGGTTTTCTGTTCTTTTATGTTTTTATTTTTTATTTGTGTTGGCTGTGTGGCCTGCCGTGGTGTCACCAAATGGTTCCGGCGTAAGACCAGCTCTGGCCTCAAAACCAGTACCACGCTGAGCCGGAACCGTTTTGCGTCATCTGGCATTAGGGCAGTGTTTATTATTTTTGTCCATTTGTGTTTTTTATGTTCTGTACTTTTGTTAGATGTATGTAAATAAACGTTTTTTCTTTAATGACAAAAACCTAATCACATAATGCTACATGTCATGTTATTTAATAAAACTCCAATAAAAAGACACAAAAAAGTAATTACTTCATTAAAAGACAGTGTTTTTTAAAATAAATGTATGACATGCAGCGTACAAATCACTGGAAAAACTTCCTTGGTGGTACTAGCTATCTAATGAGGTACAATAGTTATCAAAAAATATTAAATATTCAAAATTAGCAAGTAATAACTAAAACGAAAAAGTACATTTCTTATGAATTTCCATTACTCTTGTACCTGGTACGAACTATTCAGAAATCAGTATTTATCTTCAGATGCATACTTCAATGGCCGATATTATTGCAAAAGAGAACTGAACTTAATTAATTAAAAGATAATTAAGAAAGAGTAAGTAATTATTCGCCGTCAAAAATGGATGCTTGTAGATTAACTCATGTTTAGGGAATCAACCTACTGATTTTCAACCGTCACGGTCAACCAACCAACCGTCACGGTTGAGGTGTTTTTTTTTTTAGTTTTTAATTTATTGTGGCTAAATAGAAAAGTATTTACATAAATTCGAGCTATACGTGACAGGTAGACACTATCCCTTATGCCTCTGTATTATTGACTTTCATAATTAAACAAGTTAATGAGAAAATCATTGAATTTAAGTTTTCAACCGACTTTACGTTCAAGTTAATGCTTTTTCGGAATCAGTATTTATTATTATATGTCCAGCAGTGGACTAATATAGGCTGATGATGATGATGATGATGATGACGGAGTTTTAGTACTTTAGCGAAAGATTACTCTAGGTATCGCAGTGGAAAATACTTTAAATATGTATTTGTCACTCTATGGTAAAAAAAACAGAAGGTGCGAACAACGGCTGCCGCAATTACAAAAGACAATGTGAAATTCGCTGATAATCCTTATCTTCGGTTTCGAGTCTTACCTCGCCAACCTTTTGTACAAAATCTTAACGTCGCACGTGCAAATGCATGGAGATACGTTTATTATGCTTAGTTTCCGGGATATTTATGACTTGCACTGATTATAATCATAACTATTATTTAATTTTTCCTGAATTCAAATTTAGAACTAAAGTCGCCATCTATAGAACTTGTGAACGATGTAAACAAAACGCCATATTGATATTGTCTATAGTTTGATGAGTTTACTAGTGATGGGAAAAGTAGATTAAGATTAAAAATCGTTTATAATGTATTTTTAATCATAACCACTATAACCGATTGAGTATGACGTGTGACCAATATGTATTATACAACGTAACATACTGATCTGTAATATTTAATCGTAATTGTTTTTTGGAGATTATCAACTTTTCTAGTTAAAGTTATCTTACCTGATTTCCGGTAGGTATAAACATTTAATAAGCATCAATTTCCTCTAATGGTATATTTAAAGCTAAGTATCGTAAAGTAAAAATTTGAAAAAATATTTAATGTTGTAAAAAAATTTATGCTTGGTTTAAAAAAGTTTGCATGACACCATCCTTTACCTGTGACGTCGCATGCGGTAAAAAATTGAGCACCGCTGCGGCACCGTTTCACGACACGTCGTCGTGACTCCTAACATGTTTTTATTTAAATCATTCTGTACAGAAAACTGAGAGTTTATAAATAGGTAAACGTGATTTCACGACAATCATTTATCTCATCCTGAACAATTTAGTTATTATCGATCTAATGAACACAATATGTCAATACATCTCCGCCGCCCTAGCCGAACCGTGGTGCACCCCACGTGTTTATAAAAGTTTGACAATCATTGACTATAAAAGCCTACGAGTATAATAAATGAATGCACGAGACGACTGGGCCATTCTTCGAGCTTTTCAACCGCCCTGATTCCCGTGCCCGCATTAATTTCTAAATTCCTGAAGCTTTGGAAGCATTTTCAGTTAAACTTTGTAGAAGTCAGGACACTCTACAAGATAACCGAAAATAGCATCCAAAGCTACAGGAATTTAGACATTAATGCGGCCACGGGAATCAGGGCGGTTGAAACGCTCGAAGAATTGCCCGACTACTAGACGAGAATCGCTTGCGACTCGCGATAGCACAGTCGGGAGTTGAGGCACAAAGAAATGAAGACCTTATTCTGCAATAAATAACGTTCATATTAAAACGTAAATAAGGAAACATATCAATTAATTAATAACCGTGGATATTTTTTGTTTAATTTGTTTCTTACAGTACTAATAATATGTTGACGGCATAAATTAAACACTTTGGAAGTAGTTATGTATTTTGGTTTTCCAAAAATTACCAATATTTTAGACTTTGGAGATCCGCAAAGAGAATCTGTTTAATTTTTAATAATTTATCAACACACATAATATACTATTCAGAATAAATTGTCGAATTACAGTTATCTATAATTTCTGGTAAGATAAGCCAGAAAATGTGTAACTTACTGAAACTTCTTTATTAATGATAGTCCCGATTGATTAATTAGTTTAATTTTGATTTCTTTAACTGGAATGCAGGTGTCATAACATAATAGAGGTACTTTTACAAAGTTAACTATTATGCTGTACTTATGAAATCAAAATGTGTTTAAAATTTATTTTTTTGTTTTTTTTACATTGACGCGGAGACTTAAAATGTTTAATTCTTTTTATTTTAACTATAACTAACAATACTTTATATCATAGAAAAAGAAAATTACAGTTATAGAATTATGTCCAGGTATTTCTTATTCTCTGCGCCTATATTAGTGATTAACTGAATCATAATCAAGTATTTTGTATTACCAATTCGAGGTCACCCTGTAGGTCATTTAAGGACATCTCCGTCGAAAGACATCAGTTCTATTGGCGGAAGCCTAGATTTCATTTTTGAAGGAGGACTATTATTATTCCCGCTAGCCTCGGTAGTGTCAGACTGAGATGAATTAATTTTAGAGAGTGTATATTTTATTCGGCTGTATAAGTCTTCGAATGACGTCCATGTCTGAGTATCTACCTCAGCCTCAGGGTTCAGCGACAAATTTATATCATTGAAAGAGTCCAACACATTTTTGAATTCCTCCCGTAATTTATCTAAGTTCGACGACGCACCCATGAATAATTCCTTATCAGTTTCGCTTACATGGCATTTTCGAGACAAATCGTAAATATGTTGCAAGCGAGAGAATAAAGCATTTCGATTCGCGTAAGTCATTTTATATTTCACTTTCATTGCCAAATTACCGGGATCCTCGCCGTCTTGGATAGTCTGTTTAAATTCTTTCCTACCAGTCATGATAATGTGTTTGTATTATAACAAACCAGAGCAAATCCTATAACACGTAACGCCAATGAGAAGACAGTAACCGATGCCGTATATAACTAAACGTATAGCAAACGTTAAATAAATAATGCTTACGTAAAATAAAGATAGAATTGCGCCAGTGTAGGTGATTTTAGTTAGGCCGAAGCTCAGCGCAGCGCACTTTCGGCGCACAATGCGGGTATATAGTTAATAGTAACGTATTAAATAAGAGTTACTACGTAACAGATATTTCTCTTCTATTCAAAACACAAAGTACCTACGTCCGATAAATACCTACAAAGCAATCGATCATATTGTTCACCCTGGGGCCACACTAACGGGGAAACGCCGTTAATTATCACGACGATAGTCCTTATGTGTAGCAGTATAAGGCGATTGACGTTGATTTTTATCGGCGTTTCCCGATTAGTGTGGCCCCAGCATAAGAGTAGCGCCCGGTGGCGCACCTACTATCCGCGCCCCGCATGCCCGCGCTCCTGCTCGGAGCACGACTTGAGCGACGACCAGGGCCGTCAACACCGCTGCTTACTGGGTATCATGCATGTGAGGAATCTCAAAAATGAAAATTTGTTTATAACTTTATCTTGGCACTAGAAATGAGGATCTGCGGAGTCCTACCAAAATTTAGGGGGTAGAGGGGTATGGGCAGGGGAAAAATTAAAAAAAAATGCACATTTTACAAACTAGACGAGTGTCATTGGGTGGCAGGTATTTTACAAGCGTTTATATTTGCAATGTATGTAGGTATGTATGTACCTGTATGACCACGAGAACCTATGTAATTAAACAATGCAACCGCTTCGAGTTTGGGCTCGTTTGTTTCGTCTTGATAAGCATTCTGATCAGATACGGTATCCAGGTTCTGATGATGAAGCCGGTGGGTGACCACGAGAACTCTGTAATTAAACAATGCAACTCCACCGAGTTTGGGCTCGTTTGATTTGTCTTGTCAAGTACTCTGATCAGAGATGGTATCCAGGGTCTGATGATGAAGTCGGAAGGTGCCCAATTTGTTTTAACAAGCACTCTGATCAGAGATGGTATCTGTTTCTTAGAGTTCCGTAGTCAAACTAGGAAACCTTATAGTTTTGCCATGTCCGTCCGTTGTCTATCTGTATGTCACACTCACTTTTTCTCAGAAACTATAAGTGTCACAATGTTGAAATTTTGTATAGGTACTTTTAACTAAGATATATTTTTACCGCGCATCAGATCAATAATAAAACTTGTTAAATTTTATATTTTTGGAATACATGTTAACATCATAATATAGTATGAACTTGGACAAAATATGGGGTTAGTATCATTTCGTCTAAAACGCTAAGGGTCTACGACAGTAAATGGTCTAAAAAGCAACTCGTCAAGTATCATCAAATCGTCTCAATTGCTGGTCTAATTAACAAGTGGTCTAAAACACAGCGGTCTAAGTAGCATGTCTAAAATGCAGATGGTATAATTAGCATTAATTCTAAATTAATTGCAAGAGGCCCGATGTGCAGTTCAAAGCACAAACCACAGTAGGTAGGTAGGTTAGGTTCGTTAGGTTCAGATGTCCGAAGAGCAAACCGCCCGGAGAGAGGAATTTTGAAAATAAATATGGCAGCTTTGTGAACTTAAATTAGAACACTTGCTATATAAGACCAGCTGCGTTTTTAACCACTTGCTACTTGGACCAGCTGCGTTTTAAACTACTTGCTACTTAACTGCGTTTAAGATCACTTGTTGCTTAGACCAGTACCTACGAGTATAACCCAAATATGTTGTTGATGATGCCAATCAATATTTGTGACTGGGTGTCAGTTCGTTTTATGCCACTGTAGATGCTATGACAGAAATATGGTTTCATCTGCTGAATGGCTAGCACAAGTTGTCAGCAACTCGTTTGTCGCTTAGCAAACCTCTCAATCTAGTCTATAAACAAAAAAGTTGCACTGAAAACGCAATTTATGCTGACCGTATGGTCACCTTGTATTGGTAGGTAGGTAACTAAAAAGCACCAAATAAAATAATGATAAAAACCTTTTTTTAAAACAAGCTTTTATTTAAATGCCAAAAGAAAGAAAATAAACTTTAAATTAAATCTAACCCCTATATTTATTACATTAAACAATTGCCTATGCATCACGACCTACACGTGCTGCATTAAGGGGGCGTCCACATTTGTGACATTTCGGCGTGACATAGTTCCGTGACCGTGTCAGAAACGCGTGTTTGCTCGATAGTGTAGACGGTTTTTTCTGACACGGTCACGGAACTATGTCACGCCGAAATGTCACAAATGTGGACGCACCCTAAGATGCTAGCTATCCTGCTTGTTAAGGGGAGCCTGCTGTAGCGTTTTCGTTGAAGCAAGCTTCATGTCAAGTTCAAGTTACATTTGCCGTTTTGTGACACTTCACTCGCCTAGTTTGTACCTAAAATGTGCATTTTTTTAATTTCCCCCTGTCCATACACACCCCTAAATTTTAGTAGGATCATCAGATCCTCATTTCTACTACCAAGATGAAGTTATAAGCAAAGTTTCAGTGATATAATGATATCCTATTTTTCCTGTACTAACGTATTGACACGCGGTGGGACCCACGCCGCGCCCGACTCGCACAAGCTGCGTGTGTGAAGGCGTCCATAGGTAGGTACTTGTTAAAACACCCGCGCACGCGCTATGTGTTTCGCTTAATTGGTTGGTAGGTACGTTAATGCGGCCCCGCGCACACGCGCACGCACACGACTATTATACGTATACAATACACATGCAGTTTTGCCGGCCGGCACCGAGTGGGAAGCTTGCGGTCCCGGCGCCGGCAAAGGCGCCGGTGGGAGTCAATGCGTAGGTATTTTAATGCGGCCCCGCGCACACGCACACACACACGGCTACAATACGTACACAACACACATGCAGTTTTGCCGGCGACGGCATCGGCGGGAGGCAACGCCGTGCCGTCGTCGTCGCCGTGCCGTTGCCGGTAAGTGGAAAACCATGCCATAGTGCTGCATACATTTATGCGTTCTCGGCTGCCGGGCCGGCGCCGGTGCCGTCGCCGTGCCGGTGCCGTGCCGGCAAGTGGAAAAGCGCCCAATATCTGCGTAGTTTTGCAGGAAAACATGTCAGAATGACTACGAGAAAATGTATGTATATATATATCACACAAAACAGTTTTGACATGTCTTCCTACATAAACCGTGTCCCCTAGACAAATATTTATATATATGTATACATAGTAACGTAGTGTATAAAGCTTACCTCCATTTTTATCTCGTAGCAAGATGTAGACACAGATTTTAAACTGAAAACTATCAACAATGCACACAGCACTGTAAGACTTTCAACAACACGAGCGAGCACCCACTTGACACTGATTTCCAACAGAATATTCTGAACGAATGACGGTCCTATCGATTTAAACTTTGCTTTTATTAACCAACACACATGCTCAAAAACACCCTCACTAACATCACGGATATAATAATCTATAAATAAAACAGACGCCGTTGATGGTGGTTTAATACGACCTGTCGAAACAGGTTTTCCTAGTCAAAATCAAAAATGCATCTGTTTGAACACCTGTTGGTTCGAAAGATGACGCGTTATAACTTGCTTGTTTATCGAACCTTTGGAGGCTCTTAATTTTAATCTATAATTAAATAAAAAACCATGACATTCCTTACTATAGAAAGACATTTATGGCTGACTTTTTTTTCCCAAATATACGTCTTATATTTTGATACCCACGATCCACTAAAAAACCATGACATTCCTTACTATAGAAAGACATTTATGGCTGACTTTTTTTTTCCCAAATATATGTCTTATATTTTGATACCCACGATCCACTAAAAAACCATGACATTCCTTACTATAGAAAGACATTTATGGCTGACTTTTTTTTTCCCAAATATATGTCTTATATTTTGATACCCACGATCCACTAAAAAACCATGACATTCCTTACTATAGAAAGACATTTATGGCTGACTTTTTTTTTCCAAATATACGTCTTATCTTTTGATTCCCACGATACACGTGACTACCATTCACTTATTGTAAAAACAACAATGACACCTGCTCATTAAATCCTGTGCCTGAGACATTGTTGTTCCTCATCCTGAGCACCCACGAACACTCAGCCACCTACGTCACATACCTTCCCTCCTCCTTCCTATTTCAATTTTTTTTTTTTCAAATTAAAACAGGCTATTAGGTAATACTGTGAAACTAAAGGGTTAGGTAAATAAATATCCTGATCCTAATCTATTTTTTTCCTTCTTTTCCTCTATAGTTTCTTTAACATCTGTTACCTGGTCTTCCGAGCCTTCGAAATACCATGTAACACGACAAAGTATCACTATTCCCTCGGAAACAGTACATTTTTTCACTGTCTCTAAGATCCGTTCAGCCGTTTTGTCGTGAAAAAAGGGAACAAACAAAAAAACAAATAGAAATATTTGTACATTTATAACATTAATAGATATGTAGGTACTAAGTATGGACTATGTCCTGCCGTACGTCAAAATCGTAAAAAGTGAGATAGTTTCACAATAGGTTTGTGCGACCGGTTATAAATTAATTAGGTAAATGTTATATAGCAGTCGGCGGTCGAAGGATACTCCGAGCTCGGCGACGCGGGCGCGGGGGCCTGAGGCGCCGCATAAGGCCGCGGGCGCGCTCGGCGCCGCCAGCTCGGGCTCGCTGCTCAGCGTCAGCGCCGGCGCCAGCACCATCCTCGCCAACTCCACCAGCAGTCTCGACCTGACCTCTGCCACTCACGCCAGTCAGTACCCTCTTACTGCACATCCTACTCTACGTATTAGGGTGAATTTCAGGGCGTTTCAACCGCCGTCATTAGTGTCACCAAATATATTGACGAAATCAATGACACTACAGCAACTTCTGATGCTGATAGAAACTACATCCCCGGTTCTGCTTCTGTTTACATCAGGAGTTGCTGGTAGGTGTCATTGATTTCGTCAATATAATTGGTGACACTAATGACGGCGGTTGAAACGCCCTGAAATTCACCCATTACTCTGATTTTCACGGTATTTTATCACTTTATCGAAACACCTTTCATCGAACGTATCATTTCATCGAATTTAATTTCATCGAAAGCTAATTTCTGCTGAAACCTAATTGTTTTCAGGTTATCTTAAGCATGGGTTACGTAGGTTATAGGTTAGGTTAGGTTATGCTGACACCACCAAAAAATTTAAACTCCTGCACGTGGAAATTAGCTTCCGATGAAATGAAATTCGATGAAATGATACGTTCGATGTAAGGAGTTTCGATAAAGTGATAGCTACCCGATTTTCACTCTAAAATTTTTACAAGTGCACAATTTTAACATTCCAGTGGTCAACACACCAGTCAGAGCCTTGATTTAATGTGTTTTTACTTCTGATATAGATAACATTATCCATATATGTAGGTATTCTGATCTTATCTAGTTAGGCCAAGTAAAGCAGCTGTAAATCGTAGCTTATTGATTTGGCTACCAACTACTGATATCACAAAATTTTGTGAATTTGTCTAAGTAGCTGCAATTTTGTGAAGTACTCGTAAAGAAACGCAATTTTCCCAGTTTATGTAACTTGTGTTTTCCTAAAAAAACAATGCGGTTTTTAGCTCAATTTTTATTATGATGGAAACTGTAGGTAATTTATACAAATAATTGGGCAATGTGTATGTATGCATATAGACGCAACGGTGGGGCGGCACTCACAGCGGTTCGGGCCAGCTCGCATAGCGCCCGCGCCGGTGTCGCCGAGCACGCTAGTGGCGCCCGTGTCGCCATTATCGCCGGGGGCACCTGCGCTGCGCACCGCGCTCATGAGCGACCACCTACATCGGGCCGGCGGCCGCTCCGGCGTCGCCTGGCCCAGCGCCACCATCCCCGCGCGCGTCAAGAAGCTCAGCTGGGACGATGGCGACCAGGTACGCCCAATAAATAACAAAGTCAGACTTTAATGCAGCGAAATTAATGAAAAAAAAACATGTTTTAAAAAACAATGAACCGGTTCCAAAGAAAGTAAAAACCGGCCAAGTTCGAGCCTGACTCGCACACGAAGGGTTCCGTACCATCGTACAAGATTTAATACTATGTACTTTTTAAATACTTTCGTAAAAGAAACAAGATAGGCGCTATAACAATACGAGTATCCTATAGGTAATTGTCTAAATTCATTACATCCCTTTATTTAGGAACCCCCTTTATTTAATTTAAATTTTATTATTTGTTGTTATAGTGGTAATAGGATACACACTCTGGGAAAAGTTCAACAGTCTATCTATTACGGTTCATGAGATACAGCCCGCGGAGTGACAAAATTTAATAAAATCACGCTTTTTGTGTGGGAGCCCCCTTTAATTTTAAATTTTTGAAGAATCTTGAATGAGCGCGAGAATTTGTTCCTGACGCATGGATGTTTTCTATATATATATATATATATATATATATATATATATATATATATATATATATATATATATATATATATATATATTATATACTGACTGATAGACTGTTGAACTTTTCCCAGAGTGTGTATCCTATTACCACTATAACAACAAATAATAATATAAGTTATAGTATAAGTTAGTAGAATCTCAAATATGCATAAGTTAGGTACATTTAAGTGCTATATACGATAAGTTAGAGAAAATAAGAGTAGATTTACAAAAATTAGGACCAGCGAGAAGGCAACAAAGCATAGGATTAAATAAAATAGATGATGCTAAGTTAGTATACAAAGAGTATGTGCGATTATTAGCTTCAACTGATGCCTCTGATCTGACAGAGGAAGGGTCATATTTTGTTTCTGAATCGCTTCGCGATAAAATAGATGAAGTGTATGATAAGATAATTACATATGATAAAGGGGAACAAAAACTAATTAAAATAGCGAACATTTTTGATTAATAAAAAAAAAGTTTAAAAACTATAACCCGACTACAAAAACAAACAAAAACAATAAAACTTAAACGAAAAAATGTAAAGCGGATATCTGAAATTACTCCATCTTAAAGTTATAAACCCAAAATAATTTAAATAAAAAAAAAGTTTAAAAACTAAAACCCGACTACAAAAAAGGATTAAATAAAAAATAAGTTTAAAAACTAAAACCCTACTGCAAAAAGAACGAAACTAGTTTTGACGTTTGTAGTGTTTGAACCACTCCTAGTCCTCGTATGATGATGTAGAGTCTGGAAAATCCAAGACATGGCAGCAGGCATCATCTGTGAGTAGAACTCCATCCATTGCGATCGTCATCCTGTCTGCTAGGAACTATTCAAAATATTGTTCGTAGTCGAAGGCCAGGAATTATTATAGCAACGTGCATCACAGTTTGGCCTTCGAGTACAAACAATATTTTGATTGAATAGTTCCTTGAATTTCGAAAAATCCTTTCCTATTTCTCGCTTACGTCTTAAAAAAAAAAAAACAGTTTTCTACGTCCAAACAAGCAAAATTCAAAAACAGACTAATTGAAAAACAAGCAGAACTAGAACGTTCCTTATTTAAAATTTGAATTTTTTCTCACAAGGAGTGAGTGACTAATTTACAAGAACATTCCAAATTCAAATTCAAAATACTGCAACTAACCAGCCACTACACTAAACAACGAATGGAGATAAGGTCTTTTTTTTTGAAATACCTTTTTTTTTTTTTAATTCTTATTTTGAATGGCACATGCTTAGAAAGCCCGTAAATCAAAGAAGTTTATTAAGTAATTGGTACGCGTAAATCGCTGTTACTTTTTTTGTGTAGACACGCAAAGTTACAAAATATTCAATTTTGTTTTTTATCGTCATGTCTAAAGAGGATTTTTTTTAATCAGTCTAGCAGTAATTATTTGAATTTATTTTGAAGAACCAAGGTATTGCGATGGCAAAACACTAAAAATTCACTCAATACAGGCTATACAGGGCGTTAAATAAAAAAAAAACTGGCAAACAGAGTGATTTTTCAAAAAAAAATTAAAAATGACAATAGTCAAAAACCGTGAATATATATATATGTAAAACTTAGCATAATAGTAAATGTGGTCAAAAATGTTCAAAATAACCCTAACTATCATCCCTTAAAACCCCTACACCCGACTGCCAAACACCCTGTATATAGAAAGCCGCGAGTAACAGCTAACTATATAATATGTATATATTTGAAATGTGATAATTAAGCCCATTCTTTTGACACACGGCATGATTAAAAAGAAATATTTTTTTAGTTCATGACTTTATGTCCTCTAGAGGGCGTTGTATTCAATTTAATGTAACGTCACATAGCCTATAACCAGCGGACCATCAAAATGCTTCCAACGATACCCCATTTGTCAGATTATGATAAGTAGTTTAGAAGTTATGAGGGAACAGATGAACATACATACATACATACATAGGAGGTCCGAGGTCGCTAGCGCAAAGCAGAAGCTTATTCCGTTGAGGAAACAATTTAAATTCGAAAAGTGCATTTAAATTAACTTTCCCGGTGTGTAAATAATTTCATTTTAGAAATTAGTAATTAAGCAGTGATAGTGTGAACAAATAATTACAAAAACAGTGAAATTAACATCAAAAACAATAAAATAGTATTCAGTGGTGAACGTTATTTAGTTTAAAATTTACGAACATAAGTGACTCGGGAGTGTCGCACCCCAACTTCGGCAAAGGTCGGGTTTCTTATCGGCAAACAGGTCATTGCCTTGTGAATCATCATAGGACGTCGTAAACCAAAGCTTAATTTCGCCAGAGAGAGCAAAGTGCGAGTGGCGCAAGTGTACTGTGCGTGGACTATGCGCCCACAGTTTCCTCTGATGTTCAAGGATCGATTCCCGCTCTAACAAGCAAGAAACGAATCTTTTCTTTTTTTTTTCTCTCTTTTTTTTAGTTTGAAGATGTCATTAAAGGTTAAAAATAGCGTGTGCCATGTTTGTAAAGGAGAAATAAGGAATAAAGAATTTTTAAAATGCTCCATTTGCTCCATGACGTATGACATTGGCTGTGTTTCGATAACATACAGACGGTTTACTTTAATGAGACAAGAAAGTAAGCTGTCTTGGAAGTGTCAGACCTGTTGCAGACTGAATAAGCAGAATAAACTGACTAAATTAGGCAGTGAATCAGGCTCTCGTCATGCAGAGTTGGCAACAAATAAAAGTTCGCCTCTACTTCACAAAGTTGACCTTCAAAAAACAAATACACCGGAGTTGGAAAAATTGTTACTGTGCGGGACGTCGAGCCTTGTATTGCCCGCACATAGGAATTTGTAGGGACTGTAGGGTTCTTGAAGTCAAAAGAAAACGCCTGTTTTTTCTGTGGCTATTTGTCAGCAGTTTCGGTCGATTCTTGGGGTTACTTCGGGTTGCTCCTTGATCTCGATCGATCTTAGGGGATTTTGGGCCTAGTTATATTGCAAAGGGCGGGGGCGGAAAGCGTTGGTAATCTAATAAGGTGCGGACTCTAAGGTAAGACAAAGACGTGAGGAGGGAGACAACAAATAGTGGGAAAGAGAGAACTATACGTAAGAGAGAGTGAGCGATATGCAAGAGCGAGGGTGTACGTGCAAAGGATGGGGCAGAACTCGTTATGTATCCGACGAGGTGCGGATTTTAGGTGAGACAAGGAGATGATTAAGAAAGAGACAGATAGGTCCTTCAGAGGGAGGGGCTTGCAATTACTTTAGAGTGGAAACGTGTGAAAGGGACGTGTGTATGCTAGAGGGGGATGGGTTCCCTATTGTCTTGTCACTGACGATTTATTTATTTATTAATTAATTAATAACGATTAACATCTTCAATCAAACAGAATTACTCATTTAAATATAACTAGGCACAAATTCAAACTATCACTAAACAATTTCGACTAAACAGAATTACGTATGTAAATGTAACTAGGCACAAATTTAACTATCACTATCGTCCTGCACATTTCTCCCGCCGTGTATCGCTGCAGGCGTTACACTTCACTCGGTGCAGGCGATGGGTCTGTCGGGAGCACGACGAGCTTCTTCGTAGGCCTCCGGAGCACGCCGCCTTTGGTGTAAACGTCGGCTGCTCGAACTATGCCGTCGGCGCCCGGGTATGTAGCGACTATGATTCCCCGGGGCCATGTATTGCGTGGTAGCGTGTTATCGGCTATCAGCACGACGTCGTGGATCTTGAGCGCCGGTCCACGGCCGTGGGGCTCCCGCCGGTTCTGCAGGTCAGGCAAGTATTCTCTCAACCAGCGGGCCCAGAACAGATCGGCGAGTCTCTGCGCCGTCCTCCAGGTGGCGCGGCCGGCCAGGTCTTGGTCGTCGAAAGTCCCCGGGGTGGGAACACGGGCGGAGCCCCCCAGGAGAAAGTGGTTTGGGGTGATTGCCTCCGGGTCCTCGGCGCTGACTGGTACGTGGGTCAATGGGCGGCTATTCACCACGTATTCAGCCTCGGCGAGCAGGGTCGTCAGGACTTCCTCGGTGGGGTGGCGCTCATGCAGCGTCACCTCGAGCGCGTTCTTCACGGAGCGGACGAGTCTCTCCCAGGCGCCTCCCATGAATGGGGCGCCTGGGGGTATATAGCGCCAGGTGATGCCCTTGGCGCTCGCCTCCTCTTCTGTGGCGGTGTCGATGGCTTGACGGAGTTCCCGGTCTGCGCCGCGAAGGTTGGTCCCGTTGTCAGACCATATCTCAGTCGGACATCCTCGGCGCGCGATCATGCGCCTGAGTGCCATGATCGCGGAGCTGGTGGTGAGGGAGCCGGCCACCTCCAGGTGGACGGCGCGGGTCGTGAGGCAGGTGAACAGTGCCCCGTACCTCTTTTGCGTTCCGCGGCCCACTGTTACTGTTAGCGGGCCGAAGTAGTCAACGCCCACGTAGGTGAACGGGCGCTGGTGGTGGGCGAGGCGGCACGCTGGGTGATCCCCGGTTGGGGGGTGCGAGGGTGCGGCGCGTCGAATGCGGCACGGTAGGCACCGGCTGACTATCTGGCGGGTGACGGGGCGCACCCTCACTATCCAGTAATGCTGTCGGCATTCATTTATGGTCATCTCGACCCCGGCGTGTGAGAGCCGTCTATGTACGTACTCTATGTACAGCTGTGTTCTATAATTGTCGCCGTCAAGTATGGCGGGACTTTTTATTTCGGGCGCGATCTGGGTCGCGGCATTTATGCGGCTTTTAAGTTGAAGCGTTCCGTTTATCAGCTGAATCCTTATTTTTCTCAGGCGGCTGGAATTTTCTATGTTTCTGTCTCTTTCTAGTGCCCTTATTTCTTCGGGAAATGATTCTTGTTGTCCCGCTTGCACGATCAGCTGTTCGGCTCTTTGGAAATATTTTGCTTCTACGACTTTGTAATTTATTCCCTTCGTTTTTATAGGTGTAGCGGGCTTTGTTGACCTTCTGTTTTCTGTCTCCTGTGTATTTTTCCAGTTTGGATTTTTCTCCTTATTTTTCTTTGTTCGACTGTAGTTAGTGCGGTGAGTGACCCCTTTGCAAAGGTCGATGAACTGTAATACTCTTGCGGTTGTCCTTATTAAGCGTTCCCACTTTGAGAAACGCTTGGGTTCGGGCAGGCTGTTTCTAAGTTCGATTTTCGCGTGTTTTTCTTGGCCGACTACGTTGACCTTTTCCTCTCCTGTTTTCGTTGTTTTTTCGTGAGTTTCTGCGGGCCAATTTGTTTCTTCTTTTAGTAGGTACTCCGGGCCGGTGTACCAGCGGTGCGTGCTCGTGAATTCTGTGGGCACGTCACGGGTGGCATCGTCTGCCGTGTTCATCTTGGTCGGTACCCACCGCCATTCGTTCACTGTAGTGCTTTCTTCTATGGCGGCAATTCTATGCGCCACGAACGGGCGGTAGGTGCGGGATCCGTTCCGTATCCATGTCAGCACTGTCCTGCTGTCAGTCCAGAATGTTCTTGAGTCGGGTCGACGCTCGTGCTCTTCTATGACGGCGGCAGCCATTCTCGCGCCCATTACCGCGGCTTGTAGCTCTAGCCGTGGTATCGAGGTACATTGGAGTGGCGCGACGCGTGATTTTGCCAATATTAGCGTCAGATGCACTTTGCCGTCGGGTGCCGCGGCGCGCCAGTAAAGGGCGGCGGCGTAGGCGGCTTCACTCGCGTCGACTAGTACGTGCAGTTGTAGGTTCATTGCGTCACTGTACTGTAGGTAGCATCGTGGTATCTTTATGTCTCGCAGGTTTATGAGGTGTGTCATCCATTTTCTCCATTGTAATGCTAGGTCTTGCGGCAGCGCTTCGTCCCAGTCTGTGCCTTGGCGCCAGACTTCTTGTAGTATTTGTTTGGCCCTTGTCGTAACAGGCGAAACTAGTCCGAGCGGGTCATATAGTGACATGATTATTCTCAGTGCTTCTCTTTTCGTCGGTGCTTCACTGTTGAGTATTTGCGGCGGTATGCGTGCCATGTCCAGGTTGAATGCGATGGTGTCGGTGTCGGGCATCCACATTAGGCCTAGGACTCGTTCTGTTTTCGTACCGTCGTCGATGGTGATTGGCTTCGGTTGTGTTAATGTGTCGTCATGGTCGCTCATTCGTCGACGAACTTGAGGTGAGTTAGACGCCCATCCTCGTAGATTGAAATTTCCCTTTTTATGGATTCTATGTACTTCTTGAGATGTTGTCACGGCTTCTTCATCTGTCCGGTAGGAGGCCAGGTAGTCGTCCACGTAGTGATTGTCTATTATAGCCCTTACTGCCTCGGGTTTAGAGTCGATGTATTTTTTTGCGTTGAGGTTTTTTACGTAGATCGCTGACGTAGGTGAGCAGCTTGAGCCGAATATTAGTGAGGTCATTCGGTACTCGTCAGGAGCTTCGTCTCGCCGGTCTCCGCGCCATAGGTAGCGCAGCGCGTCTCTGTCCTCGGGTCGTATTTTCACTCTCATGAACATTTCCGCGATATCGGCGGTCACTGCCACTTTGTGCTGACGGAACCTCATCATGACTCCCGGCAGTGGTTTCAGGAGTCCCGGGCCGGCCAGCAGGTGACTATTTAGTGAGACCCCTTTTGTCTTGGCGGCTGCGTCGTGAACGATGCGGACCTTTCCCGGTTTCATAGGGTTAACAACGGCGAAGTGTGGCAGGTACCAGGTACGTCCCACGGTCTTGTGTTTAGGGGCAGCTTCTGCGTATCCCTTTTCTACAAGCGCTTCCATCTGTTGATTGTACTTTTCTTTAAGTTGCTGGTCTTTGTCGATTTTTCTTTCGGTTGTTGTTAGCCTCTTTAAGGCGTTTTCATAGTTGTTTGGCATCTTGATGTCATCTGAGTTCCATAACAGGCCGGTCTGATAGGGGCCATCCTTTAGTTGTAAGGTGGTAGCTTCCAGTATTTTCAAGGCGCGACGATCGAGGTTCGACGCGGGTTCTTTTGGTTCGATCGTGAGTGACTCGATGGCGAAGTAGCGACGTAACTGTTCGTTCATGTTCTCGTCTTCCTCGTGTTGTATGAAGTTCACTCGTTGTCCTATTGTTCTAGTGTTAGCGCCATGTAGAACCCAGCCGAGCGGTGTGAGAGAGGCGACGGGCTGGTCGTTCCGTCCCCTTCTTGTCGTCGTGGCTAGAAGGAGGTGCCAGTTATCTTGACCTATGAGGATTCTTGGCTCTGCTTGGCTATAGGTCAGGTGACTCTTGATGTCTTCTAGGTGGCTGCAGGCTTCGATGTCGAATTCATGAATGGTTTGCGGCGACAGGTGGAGTTTGTTCACCGTCCGCGCGTAAATTTGTTGCGCCTCGCCCGTGCCGCGCAGCATGAGTGATATGCGACGCGACCTGGGCGCTTCTATGGATATGTCGGCGACTGCTTCGATGTGTAGGGCTTCTATAGGACCCTCGGCGCCGACTTGTTCGGCTATGTCTTCATCCACCAATGTTACGGTGGATCCATCGTCGAGTAGGGCCCAGGCGTTGACAGTGCCGGCTGGCCCTGAGACTTGTACTGGAACTAGCTTCAGGTAGGATCGTATCTGTTGTCTTGACCGCGTATTTGTGACTGTAGCGGGCTCTTTCTCTTCTGTAATTTGTTTCTCGTCCCTCTTAAAGTGTAGAAGGCTATGATGAGTCCGCGGGCACTCGTTGATATCACAGAATTTTCTTTTGCAGGCATGTGTCTTCGATCTGTACCGTAAGCATCGGTAGCACAAGTTGCTGTTCTTCGCGAGTTCCCATCTTCCTAGACTGTCGCTCTCCATGAATTTGTTGCAGCTGGTCACAGTGGTATGGGTCTCGCTGTTGCACACGATGCATTTCCTTTTCTGTGTTTCAGCGGCGGCGAAGGTTCTTTGAGAGGTCTTCATGAAGCTTCGTCGCGGCGGTTCTATCGTACTTATATTTTCGGGCTGTGCGAATGGCGCGCACAGCTCGGCTTCTCTTGTTAAAAAACGTGATAACTTGACGAGATCAGCTTCTTCATTGTTCTCTTTTGCTGCGAAGTCGAACCATCTGTAGCGCATTGTTAGCGAGAACTTCTCTATGACATTCTTCGTTAGTTCTGGGTTGAACATGTAGTGCGCGCGGTCTAGCACGCGCAATGTTGCCACTATGTTTGATATACGATTGGCAAACACGCAGATGTCGCGCGGTATATCGGTGAGGCGCGGCAGCGCCCGTAGTCGCTCTATTTCGGAGAGCGCGATGGTGTTGGGGCGGCCGAAGCGGTTCGCTAGTGTTGTGACGATATCTTCGGGTGAGGCTCCGCAGATAAGTAAGTCTTCAACAGCTTCGCGCGCTTTTCCTTTAAGCGCTTTTCTCAGGTTTGCTAATTTTTCTATGTCGCTGTGTTGTTCCGATGCCTCTTTGTATGCTGCTATAAATGACAGCCACTGTTGATGCGCGCCGTTGAATATTGGTAGCTCGATGTAGCGACGACGTGATGCTCCGGCATTGATCGCTTGAGTAATGGCGGTCGTTAAGTCGTTGAAATATTTTCGCGCCACTGTAGTGCCCGCTCCCGCCGTTTCTTCTTCTTCGGTTGGAGTGGGAGGAGCCGCCATTGGTAGTGTTACGGCTTGGGGGCCCGTAGGTGGGGATAACGGCCGCGTCGGTTGCGGTGGTGGGGATAACGGCCGCGTCGGTTGGGGCTGCGCCGTCGGGATCTTCTGAGTCGTCACCACGTGGGGCTTCTCTTGTATCCGCGTCCATTGTGGTACATCGGTGATGGCTAATAGGTGCGGCTGTGTGGTTTCCAACCAGTCGCCCACTCTTCGTGTCGTTTCTCCGTCTGACTCTATGGTTTCTTCATCGTCGTTGTCAGACGGTTCTGCTTCTATGACCGCTATCTTGGCGGCGGCTAGCTGTACTTGCAGTCTCGCAAGTTCTTCCTTGGCGGCGGCGAGCCTGGTTGCTCGCCTCGTTCTCGATGACTGTGTGCGCGTCCGTTGTTGGAGCCCACTGGGGCCGGCGCCCTGTAGTGTCGACGGTGGTGCCGGTGTCGATACGTCTGGTGACGCTGGAGGATCCTCGTGCACTATTTTTGTCGACTGGATCCTTGGCTGCGGGTCTGACGCAGCGGGTGGTGGCTGCGGGTTTGGCGCAGCGGGTGCCGGCTGCGGGTCTGACGCAGCGGGCGTTGCTGTTGCTGTTGACAGAGACTCGGTCGTCTGTGTAGTCTCTGTTGTCGTTGGAGCGGTTCCTGAAGTCGTCCGAGTTTGTTTCCCGCTTCTGCTTCTGGTTACAGGCATCTTCTTCTTTTTTCAAATCCGTGGCGAAGGACCAATGTGCGGGACGTCGAGCCTTGTATTGCCCGCACATAGGAATTTGTAGGGACTGTAGGGTTCTTGAAAGTCAAAGAAAAACGCCTGTTTTTTCTGTGGCTATTTGTCAGCAGTTTCGGTCGATTCTTGGGGTTACTTCGGGTTGCTCCTTGATCTCGATCGATCTTAGGGGATTTTGGGCCTAGTTATATTGCAAAGGGCGGGGGCGGAAAGCGTTGGTAATCTAATAAGGTGCGGACTCTAAGGTAAGACAAAGACGTGAGGAGGGAGACAACAAATAGTGGGAAAGAGAGAACTATACGTAAGAGAGAGTGAGCGATATGCAAGAGCGAGGGTGTACGTGCAAAGGATGGGGCAGAACTCGTTATGTATCCGACGAGGTGCGGATTTTAGGTGAGACAAGGAGATGATTAAGAAAGAGACAGATAGGTCCTTCAGAGGGAGGGGCTTGCAATTACTTTAGAGTGGAAACGTGTGAAAGGGACGTGTGTATGCTAGAGGGGGATGGGTTCCCTATTGTCTTGTCACTGACGATTTATTTATTTATTAATTAATTAATAACGATTAACATCTTCAATCAAACAGAATTACTCATTTAAATATAACTAGGCACAAATTCAAACTATCACTAAACAATTTCGACTAAACAGAATTACGTATGTAAATGTAACTAGGCACAAATTTAACTATCACTATCGTCCTGCACAGTTACCCTGTCTCTCTTCTAGTTCATCTTCGGTGCCCTTGACTGAATCCTCGATCCAAGAACTGCCGGAAATAGGAGACGAACCACAAAATAAAATACGCTGTCCAGAGCAGACTTCTATCGATGCCAGTATAATGTATCCTCAACTTACACCGGTCGCTGAAAATGTGACGTTCAGAAAAAAAAAAATTGTCAACGTTCCCATAAATAACTCTTTTGACTCCTTATCAGAAATGGAGGACTCCGAATCAGCCGCGCAATCCTCGGAGGAGGAATTATACGACTATGGCATTCCAGCTAGATCCAGCAGAAATAATCTCGGCTTAAGCAGAAGCTGTATAGATTTATCAACAAAATGTAGCTTTGATGTGGAATACCTACAAAATAAGCTCACAGCTCTGCAGCAAAAATACGACTCAGCTGAAAATGAGATAGGAAACCTTTTGTCTGAAAATACGTACTTAAAAAAAAAGTTTCACGATTATGACCTTAGGATAAATAAATTAACAACAATATGCACATCGACCGATACTACTCCCGCACCAAAATTAGGCAGCACCAAAAAATCCGCAACAAAGAAAATAAAAAAAATGAATCTAGATTGTTCGGGCAATGACCAGGGGTGTGGTGACATATCGCAGTTCTCTCCAGCTCCATTCCTTACACCAAGCGTTAACCTCGATAAGCGAACTACTGCGACGAGTCCCGCGCCTGCACCTGTCCAGAGTGTACAGGCCTTAAATAACAAAGTGTCTACACAGTCCAGAATTTGCCTTATAAGCAGCAATACATTCAGCCTGCTAAATGTCACAAAAGGGTCACTCGACACCCATAAAGTCTTTCACGACCGCATATCTGGAGGCGGGATTATACAACTTTTTAATGGACTTCAAGAAAAACTCAAAAAATTTACGTGTAATGACTATGGTATTATTTACATTGGTGAGAACGACTTTACTGTAACATCTGACTATCCTAAGCTAATTATATTTATAAGAGAACAATTAAAAAAAGTACAACATACCAATATTATAATATGTTTACCATCTTTTAAATTTCGTTACAATGCAATTCTATTTAACAAAAGGGTTGACTATTTTAATAAATTGATGTATGAGGATAATTTATCACACGGGTACGCTTATATCATTGACTCGAACTGTAATGTGTCATATTCCAACTATATGTTTGTGCGTGGCTTAGGTTCGATTAATAAGAGAGGACTTTCTATAATATTTAAGGATGTAGCAAATCTCATTGACGAGATTAATAGTGTTTCGTATGTTTCTGACTCTGACCCACAATTTGACTGCCCTAATAACATTACTAGAGATAGTTTTTTTCGTAAATACTGAAAACTTTGTGTTAATGCATCAAAATATTCAGGGTGTTTTAAGTAAATTAGACTTTATTGAGATTACTTTACATGAGTTACTAAAAAGTGGCAAAAATATTGATGCTCTATGCCTAAGTGAAACGTTTATTCAGCGGGGAGCGGAAAATAATCTAAAAATTAGCAATTTTAAGTTGGCTTCTTCTTTTTCACGCTGTAAACAAAAGAGAGGTGGCTCCTGTATTTTGGTTAGAAGGAATTTATTTGTAAAGCAACTTCAAATATGCAAAGACCTTAGTATTCCAAAAGTTTTTGAATGTTGTGGGATAGAAATTCCAGATCATAATCTTATAATAATAAATATATACCGTGTTCCTAAATATATATATGAAAAACAGTTTCTGCTGCTTTTAGAGGCTCTTCTATACAAGTTAAATAAAAACAAGAAACGACATAAAATCGTGTTAAGTGGAGACTGGAATTTCAATTTCATGAATCAAGACAATAACAATAATATTGAATTAATAAGATTATTAAATAATTATAATTTACAAACTCATATAAATGTTCCGACCCGAGGTCACTCTTGCTTGGATCAGATTGCGAGTAATATGAAAACCATAACTCCATTTGTTATTCCTTTAGCACTATCTGACCATGAAACCGCCCAATTTGTGTCTTTTGATGTAGCAAAAACTGGAAAGGATCCATTAAATTATATTGGGAAAAGAGACTATAGTCGCGATAATTTGCGAAAATTTAAGAACTGTATGCAATCATTGACTTTTGCTGATGTTCTCAGTATACGCGATACTAATACAGCTTTTAGGGAATTCAGTGACTTACTCTCTTTATTTAATGATTTATGCTTTCCTTATATTAGAGTCAAAGTAAAAAATAAACGCTGTAACAACAGGTGGTTAACAAAAGGTTTACGCCTGTCATGTATAAATAAGAAAAAAATGTATTTAAAATATGTGCAGGAACCTTTTAATAAACCTATAAACCAATTTAAATATAAAAGCTACACTAAACTGTTGAAAAAATGTGTGTGTAAAGCGCAACAATTACATAATGGAAAACTTATTGCATCGGCGAAGAGTAAAGGCAAAGCTACTTGGCAAATTATTAACGGTCATACTTATTCTGATTGTAATAATATAGATTATATTGAAAATGAGAAAATCAAATACTTTGATCCTACTGACATAGTTGAACTTTTTAACAACTTTTTTATTAATATATCGAATAATTCTACAGACAATAACCTTGACATTAATTACATGAAATCAATTCCTTCTAATCCAAACACATTGTTTCTTTATCCAATTACCATAGATGAAACACATAAAATTATTTTGTCCCTAATAAATGGCAATGCAACCGGAATAGACTGTATTAGTACCAAAATAATTAAATTGTGTGCACAAGATTTTGCTATACCTCTAACGCACATAATAAATTTGTCTTTTGAAGAGGGATCTTTTCCAGAAATTTTAAAATGCACAATAATTAAACCTCTATTTAAAAAAGGCGATAAGGCATGTATGAATGACTATCGACCAATAGCCCTCATACCAATAATTTCCAAGATTTTTGAAAAAGCCATGTATAGCCGTATGCTGTCGTTTCTAAATTTCCATTCCATTCTGAACAATCATCAATATGGCTTTCGTAAGGGAAGTTCGACCACATTGGCATGTTTCAATCTGATTAAAATAGTTACAGATTATATGAACAAAAAAATTCCTGTGGCTGCAATTTTCTTAGACTTAAGCAAAGCCTTTGATTTTGTCGAACACTCTATTCTATTACGTAAATTAGAGAGATATGGTATCAGGGGCAACGCTTACAATTGGATTCATAGTTATCTGTCCGATCGACAACAGTGCACGGAAATACACAATAATAATAACGGTGAACTGGAAATTACGAGATCGGTATGTAAATATAACCGCTTTGGGGTTCCTCAGGGGAGTATTCTAGGGCCCTTACTCTTCCTGTTGTACATAAATGACTTACCGAACCACATAAGCCACAATTGCATAATGTTTGCTGATGATACCACGGTAATAATTAGTTCTGATAACATTGTTTAGTCAAAACACACGAATGATGAAATCCCAAGTCATATGCGCTTTCACGATTCCGACGCGAGTAATGGCAACGATATAGCTAATCTTTTTGCAAAATATTTCGCGGCAGTCTATTCTCCCTCTAATACTTCTTCTTTTATTCCCAATTTCCCCAGCTATAGTCATAATATCTCCTCAGTAGTTATTACAGAAACTGAAATTGAGGAAGCGTTAAAAATATCGATATCAACAAAGGACCCGGTGCTGATGGCATACCACCCATATTTATCCCTAGCAGTTCGATAGGATTAGTAAAGCCATTTTTTATACTGTTTAATAAATCTCTGGCAGAGGGTTTTTTCCCGACCAATGGAAGATAGCTAAAATAGTACCCATATTTAAGTCAGGCGATAAAAAAGATGTCATGAATTATAGACCGATCAGCATTCTGTGTTGCATGGCCAAAATATTTGAAAGTGTAATGTATAAACATATTTACGCACATTTTACGCTGATATTAAGTCCGAAACAACACGACTTTTTACAAAATCGATCTACTAACACCAATCTTGTAATTTACATGGAATATCTGTGCTCTGCTTTTAATTTAAAAAAAAAAAAAACAAATCGACGGTATTTATACTGATTTTGCTAAAGCATTTGACCGTGTTGACCACACCATCCTATGTATTAAAGCAGAACACATTGGAATACATGGTCCATTGCTTCGTTAGCTTAAATCATATATCTGCACAATCGCTCACAACTAGTAAACATCCAGGGGTATTATTCACACCCATTTCTGGCTAATTCAGGCGTTCCTCAAGGATCTAATTCAAGGGCCTCTTCCTTTTTTAATATGTAATACCTGCTTGACTCCTTTAGATGTGATTGTTTAGCATATGCTGACGATCTAAAGATAATCGTGCCTTTCTTAAGCTAAAAGAGAATTTGTGCATATGTTGCACCGAATTGATTTTATTAATTTCCGTACTACGTATCCGGCAATATATCCTTTGACTTGTTTGATGTAATCACAACAGTTTCCAGACTGATCAAGATCTGAAGACAAAATGTCACAGTTTGCTTGAATATTTGTTTCTATTGCTGATTCTGCGTGATTGGTCATTGATTTCTCTTTCGGTATCTTCGCGATACCCAATATAAGAAATATTATTATAAACATTTCTTTTGTCATAAGTCAAAATAAACCAACACGATTTATTAAAATTAATAAAAGTAATAGCTACTCCATATATTTTTGTTCCGTGATAAGTTATAATTTGTATGTACAAAATAAATTGTAAAAATCATGAAAACATTATAATTTTAACTAGAATCTGTTTATAAATACATAGAACTTACGTAAAATAAGACATTCCATCTTTTTTATTTGTTTTTTTTGTTATTATTTTTGCAGCTTTTTACTGCACATTTCGTCATGATTGACAACTGCCATTGTCTGTGGTTGGAACAAGACTAATAGCCAAACTACTGCCCAAGTCGATTAGGAAGTAGTTTTGACTTGCCATTTTTTCCTGCTGATTGTGTATCTATATATACTAAATCAATGAATGACGTTAATATTTTTCATGTTAGCCTTAACTCATTTAAAAGTGTAACGTCATTCCACGTATGTCGATAGTTTTTAGGAATTAGTAGTAAGCAGAGCATATAACTTTTGATAGAGTATTTATTATATTATTTATTAATTTTCGCTCAAATATTCATTAGTAAAATACTTCTGTGTTATAAATATGAATGTTGTAGTCATTGAAACGTCCTTTTTTTACCAGTGTACTAAAAAACCCTCTAATTAACATTTTGTTACCTTATCGAATAAATAAATAAATAAAAGAAATAATTGATTACTTAAAACAAGAATTTAAAATTAAAGAGTTAAATTTAAAATATTATGTGGGCATGGAAATAGAGAGATTAAACAATTGCATACGTATTCGTCAAAGTGATTTCATCAGGCAAATAATTGAAAAGTTTTCTATGCATGATACTCCAAGAAAGTTACGGTCGCTAGTATGGTGAAACGGAAATCATTTATAATAGCTGATTTTTCTTGTGTATCGGGTATATTACAATTCTAGTAATTAGGTAAAAACATAATCCAACTAATTATGAGTCAATAAGTTATTTTAAATAAAATTATAAATATTAAAAAATCCTGAAAATTTAGCTAAAAATAATTATAAACATTTTTTTTTTATATTTCTTACTTAATTTTGATCTATAATATTCAAGATTAATCGCACAAAAAATAACTAAGGATGTCTCATTTATATTCGATTAGCTAGAATATTGTTTTCATTAGGCATATTTCCGTATTTAAAAATCGTAATTGGCTACAGTTTTCTTCATTCCTTGTTGATTACAATAAATATAAACGTTGCAAGCAAATCATACACAAAATTATACCGGATGGTGGATTTTATGGCGGTAAATAATAATTCCTTATAAATAAATACAAATTGATCAGTGTATTTTGACACTTATAAATAGTTTTATGACATTTTTATCAAAGCACTACTTGTTACTAACTTTTCTATCATTTAAGGGTATATAACCGGAGCCATGTATTTTGCTGATTTAGTGGCTTTCCGTGTAAATGTTTTGTTAGATTTCATCTTCTGCTCATTATAGACAAAAATATTATTATGCTTAGACACAAAAATTACAATTACGATTTTTAATTAAAAAAAAAAGGCAATTTTTGACAGTATATTTATATACCTACTTCCGGGTGGAAAGTTGGTTGGATTCATGAATATAGTGTCTTAGAATATCTTATAAAAATGGAGTAAAAAAAAATCAGGCTATTATAAATTAATGTTTTAAAAAACGTAAGTATCTTTCCCGGAGTATGATGCAAATCCAGCATCATACTCTTACAGTACACTTGCAGATGTAAACGTTGTTATATCAAAGAATTTAGACGAAAACATAACAAAGTTTCCGTATAGAGAAGCTATAGGCTCTTTGTTATTTTTGTGCTCTGTTTCAAGGTCTGACATATGTTTTGCTGTAAATGTATTGAGCAGATAAGTATATAAATAATCCTAGCCAACAACATATAAATGCTGTTAAACGTGTAATAAGATAATTAATTTATATTAAAGATTTTTTATTAAATATGGAGATAGCAGTGATCTCATCGGGTACTCTGACTTAGATTTTGTGAGTGATTTAGATACACGAAAATCAAATATAGTACATATTTTTCATAGTATTCTTGCTGTGTCATATTATATTTAAATAAAACATTTGATTAGAAATCTCAAGTTATCATTGAAGAATCCCACAAACCTGATTTCATGAGAGATTGGACGTCGGTCATTCCATTTATATGGACAATTTGTTTATAATTTATAAAATTTATAAATAATATAAATTTTTGTTTATAATTTGTTTATAAATCAGGTACAATCTCACACAAATTAACCTAGTCCCAAACTAAGCTCTAGGCTTGTACTATGGGCACCAGGCAACGATATACATACTTATATAGAGAAATACATACTTAAATATATAGAAAACATCCAAGACTCAGGAACAAATACTCGCGCTCATCACACAAATATTTGCCCATACCGGGATTTGAACCCGGGACCGCTAGCTTCGTAGGCAGGGTCACTACCAACTAGGCTAACCGCGTCGTCGAATTACTATAATTCTATCGGTCTCTCACAATATTTAATGCAGAGAAATACGCGTACCACCGGCACCCTGAGAGTTAACAGAAAAGGGATTCCACCAGTTATAACAAATAAAAAACACAAAAAATGAGAGATAATAACTAAGTACAATACTAGTGGAATCTCGATACCAAAATGGAAGGCCTGACGTGAAATTTTACAATTTACATCTCTTCCAAAAACTTTACCTAGCTAGTTGTAATACGACATCTTATAACACAACAAGAGCCCCCCATGTCCCCAACTTCACTAGGACCTTTCCACTCTTTAACAAGAATAATCGCGAGCGTAACCCAAAAAACGGGTCGCAAGCGTTGCGTGGTATTTTACAAAAAAATAAACGAACCTACTGTTAAAACAACTTGCAGCAAATGCCCCAAACGGCCTGGTGTTTGTATGGGAGAGTGCTTCGACGAGTATCACAATTGTGAAGTGCGAGGCGAGGTAAAATAGCCTATCTCAACTCGCTCTGCCGTACGACCCACGTGTGTGAATGAAACAAAACACTTATCAAGTGTGTTTTGTTTCATTCGCTCAATTCGCATTGTTGATTGTATTTTTCTTATTAAGTATAATACGTGGGGCATACTGAAAGTTTCTGGAACTGGCCACTTACAATAAATACTTAAATTAAAAAAGCAATAATAGAATTTGAAAATGGATCTCTCTATGAACATTTTTTTTAATTCTGTTTAAACAAAATAAGGGGCTTTGAGTCGCTTTGCGACTATGTCAGTCCCGTGATACAAACATAAATAACACTTACATTATTAATAAGAACTTAAGATCTTAAAACAATAAATAACAAAAAACAAAGCGACTGAGCTGGCTCACCCAGTGGAACAGAAAGTACGCTCTGCACTACACCTACTTCCAATAGATTTACACCGTGTTGGCTGTGCATATTGGATCTCACCGACTGGCTCCGCACACACTCCACCAAAAGATGGCGAACCTCCTCTGTGACTCCACATATTTCACAATTGGGGGAGTCCGCCCTTTTAATAAATTGTTTAAATTTATTTAGAGGCATGTGACCAGAGCGCAGTCTATGAATCATAACTAACAGATTTCGTTTCAATTTGCTATTAATAAACCAAGGTAAACAAGGAGGTTCTTCTTCTTGTAGTATTCTGTATCAAATTCCATTCACTCTAGATATATCCATAAAATAAGATTTCCACTTCTCATAAATTTTATATCTATACTTAAGCAGAACTTCTGTATATTCCAAATTAATGTAAGTCTCTGCACCTATTGTAATAGCTTGTTTTGCTAAGAAATCAACCTCCTCGTTTCCCGGAATACCAACATGCGATGGAATCCATTGCAACCTCAGATCAACACCCTTATCCAATAAAATCATTACTTTCTTTATAATGGCATATGCTACCGAAGCACCTGTTTTCCCAGAGACGCATCGAACTATATGCTGCAAAGCACTACGGCTATCAGTAAGGATCACTACTTTCTTGGAACCTAAAGTAAAGACGTAAGATAATGCCGCCGAGATTGCAAATAGTTCAATCGACATAATAGTGTTGCCATCAGAGACACATTTGTAGATTTCCTTCAGATTGCGACTGGGATGGTAGATGGCCGCACCAGCGCCTTCATCAATTTTCGATCCATCTGTATATATTTTGTCCCAGCCCTGATATGTAGTATTTAACATACATAGCGAATAAAACTTAAGTTAATTGTCATTTAACTTTTTTTTTGCTTGTTTTATACCTACAACATCGGTTTCAATACGATCCAATTGAATATTTGAAACCCATTTATTTAAAGAAAACATGTTAAGTGGATTGCTAGCAGTTACTTTTTCATTTTGAGTATCTTTAAATATCAAAGCAAGTAAAGGTTTCTTTTTCCTCTGCCAATAGCTAGACTCGCACAAATCCTTCAGTTTTGATACTAACTCGACAGTAAGATTATTAGAAAATGACTGTGCTTTTATAGTAGTTTATGTGACTGCTGCATAATGCCTAATTATGTACAGTTACATACAATATTTTATCTACATACCTATTATAAGCTCTCTATGATGTGTTCAGGAACCGCATGTTACGACCGTCATAGCCGGCATTGATCAATTATTAGAACCGTAAAACGGGGTAAATTGGTCCAATCTTCACTTTCAATTGGAATTTTAACCGTCTTCCGTAATTCATAGGGTATTTTAAGTTACTACATAAAAATGTGTGGTAAGCTCTTTTAGTTGCTTAGTAGCCTTAGATTCCCAAATTATTGCCATATTTTGAAATATTCAACAAAAACCCTATTGGATTCCAATTAACCCCCGACGGGGTTAATAGGCACGAGAGTGGGGTTAATTGGAATTTTGCCTAGGGCTGTCACTCAATCTATCTAAAGCTAAGCTACTAAACCTACCTAGGTATACCTACTAAACAAGTCTCAAAAAATCATTAAAATAGTTACTAAATCAAAAAATCCTTCGTGAGATCTTATTTTTATTGAATTTATCAAGTAACTTTAACTTATACCAGGGCTCAGAACCGGTTTCTAAATAGCGGTAAATATCGTTCTAAAAACCGGTTTAATTTCGTTCATCCGTTTACCGGTTAATTAAAGGAACGGTTTAAAAAGAACGAAATGATTTGGGTTACCGGTTAATAGGAAGAACGAAATTGAAGAACTCCGATAAACCTGTATTAACCGGTTAAACTCAGACTACGACCTTGATGTCGCCGCTCGCCGTACTGCGCAGTTACCGTGTCTCAGGGGTCGGAAACCGGTTTGAAATTGAAACCGGTTTCGGCCATTGAACCCAAACCTGAATGGATAGCTGTTTGGGTTAAGGTTACCGGTATATAAACCGGTTAATTAAAAAACCGGTTTTTCACAAATTTCGTTCTGAAGAACGAAATTAACCGGTTAATTTGGACTTGACACTGCAATATATACAGATATAGCACCGAATGCTATTTCTTTTACAAGTTTTACTCGTCCACATAATTATATCTATCTATCTATATTCTATACATATAATAAAGCTGTAAATATGTTTATTTGAACGCGCATCACGTGAAAACTGCTCAACAGATTTAGATGAAATTTGGTATGGTGATAGCTTGAGTCCCGGGAAAAGATATAGGCTGAATATAATAGTACCCAGAGCGAAGCGAGGGCGGGTCGCTAGAATACAATATAAACACCTCCTAACCAATTTTGTTGAGCGTTAGGTTGTCCTCGTAATTTTAGTAAAATTGATAAAAAAATGTTTTTTAGTTAGCTATCTAGTTAGTTCAAAATCAATATCCTGGGGATCTGTGTGGACTCCGACAATGAATCCGGTTACACACACTACAAAATCGATATCTGGGGATTTGTGTGGTCTCCTACAACGAATCCGTTGACAGAATGAGAAAAAGTAGCCGCCATCTTATATATGTAATATTTTCAAAGTAAGTGAATAGAATAACATTAATACTGTTCCACAAGTACTTATCATTAATCTTTTTTCATCATAATTTATTTATAGACGTGGACTTTTGGATTCCTTATGTTTAACGGGTTGTTTACACAGCGGGTCATTTTCATGGATTTTAGATCATTTTCACAGCGGACATTTTTTCATAGTATCGATTTTTTTTAATCGCTTTTCTTCATGTAGAGATTTTGTAACCGACTTCAAAAGAGGAGGAGGTTCTCAATTCGACTGTATGTTTTTTTTTATGTTTGTTACGCGATTACTGCATCAATTGTGGACTGATTTCAATTATTTTTTTTGTTTGAAATTGTATACTTTCCATGTGGTCCCATTGTCACCAAGTCAGAATCTATGAGGAATCGAGGGAATTCCTCAAAAGTTATAGGCACACATATAGCGATTTTGGTATTACCTTTAAGACCTTAAGAAATTGCATTACATTAGCACCTTTTGGTGACGAGGAACTGATGATGAAGACCAGTGATGACCACCGGAACTCCTTAGTCGTAAGTGATTGACGCCAGCAGTGAGATTTCTTTATTAAGAATATGAAGCTACTTTTACACTCATTATAATGCATGTGGTGAAGTGCAAGTGATGGTGAGGTACCGGGAGAACTCCTCAATAATTAACGGCCCTGCATCTTGGACAGCGACATTTTGCTAAGGGTGATGAGAAATTGGTATTATGCTATTGTTTCTTAATGTGATGTTTATGTGCTTTAGTTTAACACATAATAAAATTAGGAGCATCACCAAAAAGCGAAAAAAAAATTTTTAACAAAAAAATAAAACCGTCTTCCAAAACCCACTAAAAAGGGTGAAATATAGACCAGCCTCCTAGGAGTCCTAGGAATTGCCTATTTAGTGTTTGATAGGTACATTAAATATATCGAAGTCGGTGGCAAGATTCATTATGTCATTCCTATTGTGTAGGTAACTACTTGACACCGGCTTGGATATATTTCATGTACCTATCAAACAGTAAATAGGCAATTCCTAGAACTCCTAAGAGGCCGGTCTTTATTAACCCTTTTTAGTGGGTTTTTGAAGACGGTTTAATTTTTTTGTTAATTATAAACCGTTATTTAAAAATATCTGTGAAAATTACTTTTTCTCATTCTGTCAACGGATTCATTGTCGGAGTCCACACAAATCCCCAGATATCGATTTTGGAAGCAATCGAACGAATAACTAAAAAGTTCAAGATGGCGGATACTTTTTCTCATTCCGTCAACGCATTCGTTCTCGGAGACCACACAAATCCCCAGATATCGATTTTGGAAGCAATCGAACGAATAACTAAAAAGTTCAAGATGGCGGATACTTTTTCTCATTCCGTCAACGGATTCGTTGTCGGAGACCAATCAAATCCCCAGATATCGATTTTGGAAGCAATCGGTCGAATAACTAACAAGTTCAAGATGGCGGCTACTTTTTCTCATTCTGTCAACGGATTCGTTGTCGAAGACCACACAAATCCCTAGATATCGATTTTGGAAGCAATCGGTCGAATAACTAAAAAGTTCAAGATGGCGGCTACTTTTTCTCATTCTGTCAACGGATTCGTTGTAGGAGACCACACAAATCCCCAGATATCGATTTTGTAGTGTGTGTAACCGGATTCAATGTCGGAGTCCACACAGATCCCCAGGATATTGATTTTGAACTAACTAGATAGCTAACTAAAAAACATATTTTATCAATTTTACCAAAATTACGAGGACAACCTAACGCTCAAAAAAATTGGTTAGGAGGTGTTCATATTGTACTCTAGTGACCCGCCCTCGCTTCGCTCTGGGTACTATTATATTCCGCCTATATCTTTTCCCGGGACTCAAGCTATCTCCATACCAAATTTCATCTAAATCTGTTGAGCAGTTTTCACGTGATGTGCGTTCAAATAAACATATTTACAGCTTTATCATATGTATAGAATATAGATAGATAGATATAATTATGTAGACGAGTATTTTATTTTTTGACAACCCTATTTGGCCATGCCAATTTACCCCCTAGTCAAACCTATTAACCCCCGCGTCGTTCCAATTATACCTGTTGGCGTGCCAATTTCCCCCTTCGCCGTTCCTATTATCCCCAAAATGACCTAAAAACAAGTGGTTATCTAAAACTAAGATTTCCAATGAAATATTGCAATTATTTACTTACTTTTTTATTTCTTTAAATCATAATCCACTGCTATGATCGATATTACACCAATTTTAACAGTTTTTCACAATATGACTCATCTAAAACTAGAAATTTAATGGTACATAAAACGCGTGTTCACGACGACCTCACTTTCAACGTGTTTTTTTTACTGAAACATCATTGACTGATTTAAATGCTGTGTAGCCAGTAGCAAAACATACCTCGCTTATTCAGAAATCAACAACAGTTTGATCTCCGGTCTGTTAGTAATGGGACTAACAGACCGGTTTAGAAAAGCAGATATTTGTTCCTATTTACCTCGCCGTTCCAATTTACCCCGTTTTACGGAACGTCAAAAATGGCGGCAACCGTAGATTTTTTTTAATTCAGAGACAATCTAGAGTCGGCCTCTACTATCATATCGTTCGATATCAAATTATCAAGTAACATACGAGATTTGTCAAAATTGTATGCAGTTGACATTTCATTTCGAATTAAATGTCATCTCGAGTGATATTAGAATTGAGGTCAAATAAAATAGTTTTGTTTTTCAAAGATGATCGAAATTTGAAACTCATAACTTTATCAAATCTTACATCGTTATAAGAACATTATGTTACTGCTACAGATAAGAAAATTATCATAGTAAAATTGATTGTTGTAATGCTGGTCATTGCCAACGGATTCTGAACGTATTATAGAGGACTTATGATCTGTGTGTAGATAAAACAATATTTTGTAGCAAAGAATTCGCGCCTGAACTGTAACGGATGCAAACAAACCTCACACGCCGTTGAAAGAGCTGTCGCGCATAGTTCCGTTTCGCCGGCCACCAAGGTGCTGGAGGAAGCCATCGCTGCCCTTCAACTGGAACTACACGATCGGGATCAGGAGCTCCTTTCAAACGATGTGCAGGTGTCTAATGTGCCGGAGGAGCCCGGCGAGAGCCCCACCGGCCTGGCCACGCGGATCTGTGCCAAGCTGGGGGTTGAGCTGGACGTGCGCGACATCGTGTCCGCGCACCGGGTGGGTAGGACGTACGACGCAGGCCGCCCGCGGCCGCTCGTTCTGCGCCTGGCGCGCCGAGCCGTCCGCGACGAGCTGCTGAAAGGCGCGGGCGTGCGCCGCGGTGCCACTACGGCGGACCTGGGCTTGGCCTCCGCTCCGCAATGGTTCTTTGTGAACGAGCGGTTGACGAGCGCCAACCGGCAGCTGTTCCAGCGGGCCCGCGAGGCTGCGCCCGCCGCCGCCTGGCGCTACGTGTGGACCCGGGATGGCAAGATCTCTGCCCGCCGCGCTGATGGCCAGCCGAGCCACCGCTTGCGCCGTTTGTCTGACCTGGATATTTTTAAGCCCGCTGATGCAGCTCAAGTTTAGCCCTTGTGGTTGTTGTTCATCCGTCTTGTACTGCGAAGTCCTAAAAAAAATGCATTTCACGTTGTTTTCATTTAATGTTTTGCTGCGACTAAGTCCAAATGTAAACAAACATACTTACCGTATTGTTATGACCTTCCTGTTTGTATTGTTTTTAATTTTGGTGTGGTATGTCGTCGCAGTAGTGAAACGAGCAATCCTTGTTCCCTCTTGTGATCTTCTCTGGAACATAACAATATTGACTATTTTATGTATTTTGTATTTACGAGTATATATATATCCATATATCGGTCTCAGCTATCACTTCTTATTTGTACAGTTATATATCTTCTATGTGCGTTTTATCCACCTTACTATAAAAATTATCGGTTTATATTTAAGTAAGTGCATTATACTCACTTGTATACAGCTATTCACTTGTAACGTTGTTTATGCTTGTATTTAAGATGCCTCGTTTTGAAAACTTCAAAGTTGGTTTATTTAATGCTGGATCTCTTGGTACGGGACACGACGAGTTGATTGCGACAATGACCGAGACTGACGCAGACATTGTTGCCATAAACGAGACCTGGCTGCGCGCTGGCGAGGAAGGACGAGCCCCTCTCGTGGCCAACTACAGACTACGTCACGTTGCTCGGCCGGCCGACGTCCGCGCGGGACGGGGAGGGGGCGTGGGATTTTTCTTGCGCCGGGGCCTCACCGCCCGCACATTGCCACACCCCCCCGCTGCACTCGTAGAACAAATGTGGTTAATAATAAATGTAAATAGTAAATGTTTAATTATTGGAACCGCATGCCGTCCTCCGTGGCTAAACATTGATACTTTTTTTGACGCCATCACTGACTCAATTACATCATTCGTTAATTACGACCGCTTGATTTTACTTGGTGACTTTAATATAAATTTTTCGGATACAAGCGACACTAAATTTAAATGTTTGACACAATTTTTGACAACAGTTAACTTGACACAACATGTAAGCGACCCGACACATTTCATAGACCACAGCGAGACGACAATAGACCTGGTTTGCACTGACGACGCTCGCGTTGTGGCAGTAGACGTGAAGCACATACCTGACCTAGGTCGACATGCATTTATCACAGCCGAGCTAGACATAAAAAAGCGAAAACCGACTCCGAAGCGAATTACTTACCGACCTCTTAAAGACATTAACTTAAACGACTTCAACGATGACCTTGATGCCATAGACTGGGACCAAATTCTTTTGCTCGACGACGTAAACGACATGGTTCGACGTTTCAATGAACTTCTACTTGGACTTTTTGACAAACACGCGCCTGAAAGGACGATGGTGGTGAAGGAGGCCCTGAAACCATGGCTGACGAGTAACGTCAAGCTTATGATGCGTCTCAGGAACGAAGCACACTCTAAATACAAGCGATCCAAGAGTGACGCTCATAGGCAATATTACCTGGACCTGAAACACCTCGTAATCGAGGCCATCTATAGCGAGAAACGGGCCTTCTTCTCACACCATATCAACAACGTCGCTGACTCTAAGACTCTCTGGAAAAACTTGAAGCGCACGGTACTTCCAGACTCACAGTCGCAGACTGACCTACCGACGCATTTTGACGACCCTGACTTAATAAACCGCCATTTCCTTGACATCCCCGGAAAACAAGACGTAACGATTTCTGACCTGACTTTTTATGAATTCGGTAGGCACGGTGACAAGACTTTTACTCTTACACCTACGACGTTTAGAACTGTCACGACAAATATGACTTCGATTAAAACGACCGCAAAGGGACTCGACTCGATTGTTATTGACATGCTACTTATGACTCTTCCGAGGACCTCTGACATACTGACATACATTGTTAACAAAAGTATTGAGACCATGACTTTCCCAACTGACTGGAAAATCGCTCAAGTGACTCCGTTACCTAAAAAACCGAATCCTACGAATCTGTCCGAACTCCGCCCTATAAGTATCCTTCCTTGTACGTCTAAGATAATAGAAAGGGTGGTTTGCGAACAGCTGTCCGAATACCTGGAGAAAAGCAGCATCCTACCTGAACTGCAGTCGGGCTTTCGCAAGGGTCGGTCGACAGTTACTGCGTTACTCGATGTAGTCGATAATATCCTACAGGCTCGGGATGCTGGTAAAAGTACTATATTAGTTCTTTTAGATTTCTCCAGGGCCTTTGACTGTATTAGCGTACCCTTGCTATTATCTAAGATGTCCTATTACGGGTTTGATGTCACTGCGATAAATTGGTTAAGTAGCTATTTGTCTGGACGTGCGCAGGCAGTTGCGTTGCGTAGGGTGGATGGTAGTACTCTGTGGTCCTCTCTTTGTCCTGTGACAAGGGGTGTACCGCAGGGTTCGATCCTCGGTCCCCTGCTTTTTATATTGTATACTGCTGACATTACTCACAGTATAAAAAACAGCAGGTACCACCTTTACGCGGACGACTTGCAGCTTTACTTCTCTAGCGCACCGTCGGACATGACAGCCGCCGTAGACGCTATTAACGAAGACCTAAATCGTATTTCCTCTTGGTCGGAGAAAAATTGTCTGGTTCTCAATCCCAGCAAGTCGAAATATATGGTTTTTGGGTCAAGACATCAAATCCGTAATACTCTTGATGCCCTGACTACCAGCAGTATTGCGGTCGTGGGTGAACCAATAGAGAGGGTGTTAGAAGCAAATAACCTTGGCCTTCTTATGGACGGCAATCTGCGCTTTGAGAGCCACATACTTAGAGTAGTGAGCAACTGCTTCTATCGCCTTAAAGTTCTATATAACATACGTGATTACCTAAGTGTCGATTTGCGTGTTGACCTTTGTGAATCACTTATATTATCTAGATTAAACTATTGTGATGTTGTCTACGACGGCTGTATTGTTGGTAGGTCTAAGAGGTTGATACAACGTGTGCAAAACGCATGCGCATGTTTTTGCTTCCGCGTCCCTTCCCGCTCCCACATCACTCCGTACTTGAGCGCTGCTAACCTGCTTAACACGCCTGCACGCAGGCGCCTGCACCTCGCCACTTTGCTGTTTGGTGTGGTACAAAAAGAGACACCAACCTATCTTTATAAAAAAATTCAATGGTCGAAGAGTGCGCGCAGGTTTAAGGCAGTCGCTATCGTGCCTATGCACCGGACTGCAGCATTCAGAGGGAGTTTCAGGTTTGCGGCGTCCAAGTGCTGGAACGATCTCCCTCCTCCTATCCAAGGGGCGTCTAGCAGGTATACCTTTAGGCGCAAGCTTAAGGGTTATTTGTTGACGCTCCAGAAATCCTTATCCTAATCCTCATCCAGCACTTACACACATTAATATGCCAACCTGTTGTTTTTTAAAATTACCTTTTTATTTTGGCCTTTTATTTTACTCTTTTTTATATCATGGCTGTATATCAGTATTTATGAATGCATTTTTATTTTATTTCTTTTTTCTTTTTTTCTGTCGCTAATATTATATAAGTAGTTTACACGTATATATTATGTTTGTACGGCGTTCCGTGAGTCACTGACGGTACTGGCTGAAAATCAGCGCTGTAGGTGTCTGACACCTCAGCATAATGCTGAGCCAGTGTCCGTTTCACTGCCGCGAGGACACACCGCGTTTATTTTTTTCCTGTTTTGTTGCTTTATTTTATCTTTGTATATTTGTGTCTTCTGTGTAGTGAATAAATGTCTTTCTTTCTTCTTCTTTCTTTCTTTCACATTCCATAACATGTATGGGAGTGGTTTTGATGAATCCACCTAACACTCTCATGGCTATGTTTTGCACCTTATCTAATTTTGACGTGTTTTCGCTGCGGTGTCATAAACAAAACAACCAAAGTCTATCCTGCTACGAATTAGTAAATATATAATCTTCGTAAGTGCTTAGGATGCAGGCCCCAAGAGGCACCAGCCAACACTTTCAACAAATTAATAGATGTCATTGTTTTTTCTTGTACCTCATTTATACTTGACAGCTGGTACGGCCATTATGATAATATCGTTAATCGTCACAGAAACATGATCAACCCGTCTTCTTCTTCTAAAACTACAGCATTGCGTTTTTATTGGAGAGACTTCTAATCGCAACTTTTCTAACCGATTAACAACTAAATTAAGCGCATTCTGCATATTTACTTGATTAAGACATGAATCACTATTCTGCGTATAGATAAACAAAGTCGTCAGCATATTGCAAAGAATGGACGTTATTTAAACTACTACATATATTATGAGTCACTATATTAAAAAGAAGAAGGGAGATCGGGTCTCCCTGTGCTAATCCTCTACTAGTCCACCGTACCATTGCTTGTTCCCCGAGATCATCAAATTTTTTTAAATATCTGTTACTTAAAAAAGCCCACAGATATTTACAAGTATGCAAACCTATGTTTAGATTATCCAAAATGAGAACAAGTTGATCAATCACCACATTATTGTAGGCATTTTCAACATCTACAAAAACCGCTAAAGTAGAAAGATTCCTAGAAAAACCTAACTGTATGTGTGCCACTAGACGTGCTAAGCAATCTATACAAGATTGAGGTTTTCTAAATCCAGATGTTATCGAAGGTAAAATTTTATTATGTTCTACATACCATTCAATGCGTTTAAGAAGCATCATATGAAAGATTTTGCATACACAAGATATTAAAGAGATAGGGCGAAGTTTACGCATGTTATTAGGATTGCTATCAGGTTTTGGAATCGGAATCACTTTAATACTACGCCATTGATCAGGAACCAAAGAATGCAAGAAGATTGAATTGAATAATTCAAGCAGGTATAATTTTCCTTCTACAGGTAAATAGTAAATCATAGAGTAGGTAATATTGTCCTCTCCGGGCGCAGAGTCTTTATTTTTTAAACACTTTATTAATTCCTGGTAAGAGAATTCCATATCTAGAAGAGAATTATTAGAACTAAAAATTGGTTGTGAAGGAGACAGAATCAGGCGCCCAGCTACACAATAGTTCTTCTTTTTTGTCGCGGGGGGCGTGAACATAATCTCTACGTATGCCTTTAGCCCATCGCATACATTTCTGATGAATTAGTTGCCCCATCAACCGAACTGCAAAACTTTTGCCAGCTCATTGATCTCACCCGCCTATGAACTCGCTGTGCCTCAGCGGTGTGTCTGTGTCTTATCATTCAAATTATTAAGATTACTCGGCGTAGGATTCCGCCTAAATTCCTTTAAAGCCAAACGACGTTGAGCAATAGCTAACGACAACTGAGAACACTAGTAAGGCTTGGGGTGAAACGACTGACTAGGGTTTGTCAGTCTCTTATCATAGGAATACTCTTACTAGCCGCGCCATTCAGACTTTCTATAAATTTATTAGCTTTTTTTTTAGCTTGGACATCAGGCTCGTAAACTACATGAATAAAATCGTCCTTCAAAATCTTTTGATATAAGTGCCAGTTAGCTTTCTTGTAATTACGACGCTTAAAGAAACTACGTGGACCTTGATATTGAATAGAATATTTAATTAAAAGATGATCACTCCCCAAAGACTCCCTTGAAACTCGCCATTTAAAATATACTGCTATATCCACTGTCACAAAAGTTATGTCCGGGGCAGACTCTTGCAAATGACCATTAACTAATTTAACTCTAGTAAATTTTCCCGTATTAAGAGTCACAAAGCTAGGTTCTAAGGAAGCATCTAATATTTGTAACCCTCTGTTATCAACCCTATTTGACCAATTAGTATGGTGACCACTAAAATCGCGAGCAATTATTGACTTGCTTGAAAAATTCGAGAAAAGCCCTTCCCAGTCGCATTGTGAAGTTCTTACAGACGAAGGACAATATACGGATACTACATATTCTAAGTACTTACAATTCAAAATTTTAATGCAAATGACCTCTATTCCTATATTAGTAGCATTAATGTCGTACAAATGTGTTTTAATTGATTTATGAACTATAATAGCTATACCTCCATACGAATCCATTCTATCTTTCCTATATACATTATAACTACTAATCTTTAAAGTGACATCTGGATCAAGCCAAGTTTCACTTATCAAACAAATACCTAACTTCTCCTGACTAAGCAGTAGTAAAAACTCATGTTTTTTAGGTATCAAGCTCTGCGCGTTCCACTGCGCAACATTATAATTTGCGCCACGGAACCCGCAGGACCAGATGCCCCGGGTGTCAAAGCCATATTTAGATTATAACTATCCATTATGGAAGATACTAAAAATATTACTCAGAAGCTCTTCTCTACTGATTATAGTTTTAATATACATTACAAGTTCTTCAAATATCGTTTGAATCGCCTCACAAATTTTCTCTCCAATGCTTTTACGTGAAAAAATTATTTCTTTAATCCTGACAATAATTGTATGGAAAATGCTCTTACTCTTTCTATCACCTCTAACATGACTGTCCTCAACCGGCGGCAGAGACGCCGGCTCCGGCGCTGGCTGTGGTGCCGCCCCGGACGTTTACTCAGGCTGCGAGTCGTCGGGTATAGACGCAACTGATGTGTCCTGTATGCCCGCGGGCTTACTTGGTGTTAATTTCTTCCGCTTGTTTGGTTTATTCTTCTTTTTTCCGGAAGTTTCTTTTTGCAGTAGATCATCTTGACTGCTATCTCGTGACTCATTCTCGGTATGATGCCTGATGTCATTGACTTCTTGCGGTCTTAAAAGCTCCTGGCGGTTAACAGGTGACGATTGTTTTGAAATCGAACTAACAACTTGACTGTATGTTCTCGTGGACGTATCATTTTCATTTAACATGTGTTTTTCACCAAATATGAAGAAATCTGGTATGTTAGGCTTTAGTACATAATTTGATAAAGCTACTTTATACGTATAGTTTCCGTCTCTCATAATTTGTCGGATATCCCTCTCTTTCAGGTACACAGGGCATAACTTGTCCATGGCCATATGATTACCTTTACAGTTGATGCATTGGTATGTTCTGATCCCACAGTTTGCATGACAATCACCGCATTTTGGACACAATATTTTTTTCGTTGGGCATGTTCTTGTCAAATGCCCAAATTTCCAACACAAAGAACATTGTGTAATAACCAACAAACACTTTTTAAATTTATAAAATATTATTTTTATTAATTTCAACACAGAACTAATACCCTGTGTCCCGGCGTACCACCACAGATAACTCAATCTTTTCTTTTTTTTTTCTCGAGTCGTTTCCCGTTCGAATGCATACGTTATGTTTTTATTTTTTGGGGATACCATTTATATAATGATGGTCTTGTTAACAGACAGCCGTCCTGATCCCGGAATGTCCCTATTCCGTACCCATACACCTAAAAAAAAAGAAAAGAAAAAAAAAAGGTAATAAGCGAAACATTTTCAAAATGACAACGAGAAATTAACATAAAAACAAAACAATTCGTAATTGGAACGTACAATATCAATAATTCTACAATAGAACTTAAAACAAAACCGTGAATAATCCTCTTATTTGACTCTAAATCTTAGCTCTTTGTTACTCTTTTAGAAAACCGACAACATATTTATAACAACATCCTATTATAATGTTAGTGTTATAATGTAATGTTTAGACAGACTATAATTATTTCAAGTATTACCAAATAATTAAAGACAAAAATAATAATAATAATAATAAAAAGTGAGGGTATTGTATTAGCTTCAGCTCCAGTGGCAGGTGGCAGGACCTCAATTCAATTGTTTCATCGCCTGTCTCGATTGAAGTGGCTGCAACTCTTGTGCCGTTACTGAATACCTAACAACAGAAATAAATTTCAATTAGTATTATGTTTATGACTTGTATATTTACTGTTTTTATTTTGTTTTTATTCGAATAAGTGATACAATTTGAGATTCTATTAATTATGTTTAGTTAATGTCATATATTTCAATAAATTGGCAAATCTTTAAATTAGGAATAATGAATGTTTAGTTAATCTAATTGAGTACAATACAACTTGCGTTTCGGCATCCTTCACTTTTGTGAGTACCGTTTACGTCGTTGATGTACATAACTTACTCATGTGCTGCGTAACTATAAGAACCATTTCGCTCGGCACCATGTACGTTTCGGCATCCTTCACATAAGTGAGTACCGCTTACGTACTCGTACAGGTATAATTACACGATCATGCTGCTGCATCATGATGATGAGTACCGCTTGCGTTTCGGCATTCTTCACATCAGTGAGTACCGCTTACGCTTCGGTATCCTTCAAATAGTGACAATTTCGGACACTTACATAAAGTTATAATAACGCCTCTTATATTCCAGGCTTCAGAGCACAATCAGCGTGGATTCCTCTTCTATTCTCGATCTATAACATTTTCCAGAGCAGGGGAAACCTATAGTTATACTATATACGTACACACACATGTATATATTTATTTATTACGACATTAAGATACAAAATAATTATATATATTATTATTACACATAACTTAAAATGGTCTCAATCAGGTAAGTAAATTATTAACTTAGTTGGAATGCTTTTAAGTGTCAATATCGTCATCAGTAGAGTCAGTATTTATTACATTATGTTCATCATCGGTGTCATTAGTAAAAGTCACCCATCTTTTCAACTGATCTGCAGGATAAACACTCTTATAATTTCTCTTGGAGTGCCTCTTGATACTTGAAACCTCTTATCGGTCATTTTTAAGAACCGCTGTTATCTTAAAGGGTCCCCTAAATTTGGGATGTAAGTTCTTACTTTTACCGTTTGCGGGGTTATTGTAGTTTGGGATCATAATGAGATCTCCCAGGTTAAAGAATTTAGTCGGAGCTTTATTGCTATCGTAACGGATCTTCATTGCTTTCTGGTTTCGTTCTATGTTGGTACTGGCAATGTTCCGTATACTGGCTCTATCATTATCTGGAGTAACGTCGGGTAATTGTATTGCATTCAAAATGGTTCCTTCACTTGGTGCTACAGTTCTCTGTCCAAATATTATCTCGGAGGGACTGATTCTAGTGCTACTATTTCGTGTATTATTTAGGCTCCATTGTACTTTTCCCACGTGAGTGTCCCAATCACGTTCGTCCAGTCCATGATTTGACGCGGCCAAAGCTTCGAGTATCGTACGGTTATACCTCTCTATTTGCCCGTTCGCACGGGGGGTAGAAACCGCATTCAAAATATGCTTCACTCCAATGGACTTGATGTATTTTTTGAAGGTAGCGGAAGTGAAGCTTGTCTCCCTGTCGGAAATGATGACTTTCGGGACTCCTATAATTTCGAATATATCTTGCAGAACTTTAATGGTGGTTCTAGATTTTACATTTTTGACAGCTCTAATAAATATGAATTTACTAAAACCATCAATGATGCCCAAAATGTAAGAATTTCCGGTCTTACTCCTAACGAAGGGACCCAAGTGGTCCATATGTAATGTATTAAACGGCACGTTCCCCTTGGGAATAGGGTGTAGGTATCCGCTTTTCTTACATGTCGATCCCTTGTTATACGAACAACTTAAACAGGAAGTAACGTATTTACGTACAAATCTATTCATTTTCGGGAACCAATAGTCTTGTTTAATTTTATCTAGGGTCTTGTCCACTGAGAAATGTCCTGCTTCGTCATGACACATTTGACATATGCGCCATCTTGCCCCGCTTGGCACAACCCATTTTAATTTGTCGCCGACAAGTCTGTAAATTGTATCTTCCTTTATGGTATAATTTTCCATCATATCCTTTATTTCCTTATCGTTGCTCTTTAGAATAGTTTTAACTAATTTTAGCCGCGGGTCTGTCATTTGTACCGTTTCTAACCAGTCCGATGTCGAAATATTCATTACTTCAAACTCTCTCTCATCCATACGTCGATCTTCGGCGTCGGCTGTTAAAACTGGGTTCCGACTTAACGCGTGAGCATGACGCATGCTGTCTCCCGGTCTGTGATCGATAGTAAAATCATACTCTTGTAGCATGAGCCACCATCGCGCTATGCGAGGAACTAAATCTCTCTTTGTCAATGTGGTCCGTAGTGCGCTACAATCTGTAAGTACTCTGAATTTATCTAATTCCTATTAAATATGCCCTAAACTTTTTTAATGACGCCACTACAGCAAGAGTCTCCAACTCATATGAGTGTAGAAACTGCTCTTCTTTTGTGGTCTGCTTGCTGAAGTATGCTACAGGTTTGAAAGGTGTTTTCTCATCGGGTTTCTGCAATAATATTCCTCCGATACCCAGCTTGCTTGCGTCGCAGTGCACTTCTGTTATGTATGTGGGATCATACAGAGCTAATAACGGTCGTTCGATCAATATAGTTTTAATAGACTCGAACGCTGCAGTTTGTTCTGGTCCCCATCGCCAAGGCATATCTTTTTTGGTGAGCTCAGTTAATGGCTTAGCCTCTTTCACAAAGTTTGGTATAAATATACGGAAGAAACTGGCTAGACCTACAAACTGTCTAACCTGATGCACGTTAGTAGGGCATGGAAACGAAGCTACTGCTTGAGTCTTTCTGATTCCAGGTCTGAGACCTCGTCCTGACACTTCGTAGCCTAGGTAGTCTAGGCTTGTTTTAAAAAAATGACATTTGTCTATATTAAGCGTTAGTCCAGCTTTACTCAACGCACTTAGTATTATTTTAAGCTTATGTAGTCCTTCCTCAATGTTTGCCGCAGGGGACAATAGGTCATCCAGGTATGGCATTGCAAGATCATATCTATCTTTGCCAAGCGCTTTATTTATCATGTGCTGAAATACAGCAGGGGCATTAACTAAACCGAATGGCATTCGGGTATACTCGTAATGCCCATCCGGGGTTATAAATGCGGTTAAATGTTTCGAATCCTCCGCCATGGCAATCTGATAATAGCCTGATTTAAGGTCGAGGCTAGTAAATAATTTCTTTCCATTAAGTCTGTCAAGTTGATCATCTATGACTGGCATTGGGTAGGAGTCTTTTATAGTCTTTTTGTTCAGTGCCCGGTAGTCAACGCAGAGCCGATGTTCACCATTCTTTTTTTTAACTAGCACTATTGGGCTCGCAAATGGCGAATTTGACTCTTGAATTATTCCAGTATCTAGTGATTCGTTTATTAGGTTCCTTACGATTAGTTTTTCACTGTATGGTAAACGGTATGGCTTATAGGAAATTGGGGCATCGTCTTGCAGCTGTATACGCATCTCTGTTATAGATGTAGTCCCTAATTCGTCTAGATTTAAAGCAAAACAGTCGCGATACTCGTTTACTAAGTCTAAAAGCGTTTGTTTTGGTTGGTCATTAATGTCAGTTCCTATATTTAACATGTCGATTGTAATAGGGTCATCTTTTGTCTTAACTTTTGTTTCGGTAGTTAATGTAATTTACGTTACCTGTAATTTGGCTGAATTTTCATCGGCGGGAATGGTATTCTCACCAATTGGTGCTAGTCGTGCACGTGCAAGTAGTCTGTTTTTACTTAACATAATGTCTTTTCCGCTAAAGTTAACTACCGGTATTTGACTTGCTCCATTATTGAGTGGGTAAAGACCTGGCAATGTCATAACTTCTTTGCCCTCTTCAAATGACGTGTTCCCAGGTATATACATGTATCCCGTAAAGTTTATGCCGCATCGTACCTTAACACCATGCAATGTCTTTATTATTGTGTCGTCTGCATTATACACCTCGGTTTTGATTGTTTCAGATTTGTCAGAGTAAAGGATTAAGCTATCGCTTGTTTTGAACACTATAGTTTCAGGTAATTCAGTTATATTCTGACCGATTAAAATGTCTGTATTTAAAAATTCATCGGGAACTACGAATGCGTCTACTCGAGCGTTTATAAAATCTATTGATAGATCAAATGTTGTCCGGCCTATTGGTTGCATAATACCAAATGCGAATCCCTTAATAACAGGCAGTTCCGTGGAGTCGATCTTCAACCCAAGTTCTGTCGTCACGCTCTTGCTCACAAGTGTGCATTGGCTGCCGAAGTCTACGAAAGCTCTTTTAGAGTAACCATTTACTTTGTATATCCTTGGTGTATACTACTCTGTCAAGAAAGTACCGGGAAAAGATCAATAATACACAAACTGTTTGTTAATCATCCAAATTTATTTTATCACCTTCAAAGTATGCTCCTTCAGAAACGATACACTTACGCCAACGAATAATCCAATCATCAAAACATTTTTTAAACGCTGTTTCCGGAATTGAATTCAGTTCTCGGCGCGAATTCTCCTTTATGTCTTCTTCGTTTCGGTTTCGGTTCAGTTGGAAGGCGCCACTCCGAAGCTTGTTGACTAGTTTGCATGTCAAACTCGTAAACCCACGTCTCGTCACCAGTAACAATGCGTTTCATGAATGTTGGGTCGGAATTGACTCGTTCTAGCATGTCCTCAGCGACTCTCATGCGATTGAGTTTTTGGAGAAAATTCAGGTCTTTTGGGACTAGCCGAGCGGTAACATGTTTCATACCCAAATGATTAGTTAAAATAGTACGGATCGACTCGTGAGATACAGAAAGTTCGGCGGCTATCTCTCTCAAAGTTGAATGAGGATTTTCAGTCACTATTTCCTTCACTTTTGCGATGTTAACTTCAGTTGCAGACGTTGATGGCCTACCAGAGCGAGGCAAATCTTCCATCACATCTCGACCGCTTTTGAACGCTTTGTACCACTCATAAACACGTGTTTTTGATAAAGTCGAATCACCGTAAGCCTTCTGTAACATTTTCAGTGACTCCGAACACGAAATTCCATTGGCGATGCAAAATTTAAGACAAACTCTTTGTTCAATGTTTTTGTCCATTATGAAATTCGCAATACACACTAGATATGATATAACTAAAAACAGCACTGTATTTAATATAAATAACAGATGCAACTCAAACTCCGCGCCAAAATAGAAAACAGTTGTGCCAATCTAACAACAACAAAAAAAACAAAAATTTGAATTTGGAACCATAAACAAATCATCCATTCCCGATACTTTGTTGACTGAAGGTATATTGGTAGTACTAGTAGCGGTCGTAATCTGTTGCACAGTTTTGTCGTTACGTTTGTTAACTGATGCATTTGGCATTCTACTCTGCTCCCCAACTGCTTCTCGTCTACAATAATCTGAGATATGTCCAATACGGTTGCATTTCCCACACTTTTGAAGTTCTTTAGGACATTTTGGCACCGTATGTCCGTACTCGGAACAGTTAAAACATCGTGGGGTTCTAGGTATATGTCTAATGCTTCTTGATCTATCGTTGTTCTTCAATCCTGTTGCGGTACTTTTTACAGGGTCTTGTTATTTTTATGTCTCTAATGTTTTTGCCAGTAACATTACGTAAATATTTCAAAAGTTTGTTTGGGTCCCTAAAATTAGCTCCTTGAGCATTGAGTCGAATGTTTTGATCATAAATTCCGTGAATAATGCAATCCACAGCATCTTTTTTATAAATCTTGCAGTGATTCACTAGTTTAGCCTTGTCATAAAAATATTCCTCGAGAGACTCGTCCCGTCTGCTTCTTCAGCCTAACATCTCCGATAGCCTTTCTGCATGATTCCGGTCGTCAGGAAAATTTGAAAGCAAATTCTTCTGCCATTCTCTCCAGGTTAGCTTAATGCTGGGCAAACCTTCATACCACACTTGAGCTAACCCTGCGAGGTTTGGTAAGGCATGAATCACCGTCTGCTTATCACTCCAATTATAGATGGCAGCAGTTTCATTTACCTTCTGTAACCACGCTCTCGTAGATTGCGTCTTCAGACTAGGGTCAAATTTAGGTATCACATTTTGTGCACCTATAAATGAGTTTCGGTTATGAGAGCTAAGAGCGTTGATGAATCTATCCACTGCTGACTCATTTCTTCTATTACTCTGATAGCGGTTCCTCCGTGAGGTACGTGTATGCCTGGAGGTTGATCGGGATCGACGGGTGCTGCGACTACGCTCGGATGACGAAGTACTGCTTTGGGATGACGACGAAGTTTTGCTTAAAGTACTGCGTGACCTCGTCCGAGTGTATCTGCTTGATCTTCTGGTAGAATTACGTCGACGGTGGTGTCCACGATGCCGTCTCCGCACACCTCTAGATCTACTCCTGCTATCTCTGTGAGATTTCATTCTCCTTGACTGTGTACGCTTACGATGACGTAGTCTTCTTTGAGATCGTGACTTTTCCCTTATGCGTGATCGCGAGCGAGACGTGTCATAACGCTCATCAGAAGCGTTCCTATGACGGTTTGTTGACATTCTGTTCTTATACGCCCAATGCCCGTTTTTGTTTGTAAACGGTGGGGTAAATCCGTCGCGAATTGAGTTAGATATCTCGTCCTTGAGTATTTATTATGTCATATGTAAAAGTTCATTTATTATTTAATTTGTGAAATAAACAGTCAATATCATCACGAATATCGCGATTAAGTTACAAATAATTAGATATATTTATAGGGGAAAGAAAAAAACATTCGATTAGTACAAGGGAGAAAATAAATCGTTACCTAGTAAAATACAAGAAAAATTAAGCAAATTTAAATTTTAAGCTAAACACAGTTTAATGTCCGTGCAAGTAAACTGATCGGACAAAATAAGAAAATAAGATAAAACAATAAAAGTTAGTAAAATTATTACGTAATAAATCATTCATATTTTTTTTATTATAGCTTAACACAAGTGACGTATATTTCATTATGAAAACGGGTAAAACGTCAGTAATGTACATATCCTATTCACTGTCCGATCCGGCAGTGAAGTGTGTAGTGCGCTTAAGTCTATGTATGGTCACATTATTTGTTATGTTGGCACCGGTCTACGCGATAAGGCAGATAAGTTACCTATGACCGAAGATGTTAAACGCACTGTTATAATCTGTGGATGTCAACCAAAACTTTGTTTATTAAGTTTAAAACTACATACAAACAAGTAGCAAATGACACCATATAATAGTTGAATGAAATTTTGTTTGTAAGTAATATAGACCATGATAGCAACGGAAGGAGAATTTGTAAATACTTCTAAGTAAAGTCGTTATTGCTGTTTGTCTATTAATTAAACCACGCAATAAAATAATGTTGCTGATTTTACTGTCCTTTGGCGCACATCTTCGAGTTTATACTAAATTTTAGTTTATAACAAATTTATGTAAGTAAATTTCACACGAATGGAGCCAAAGCGTGTCGAGAATAGATTCACAAGTCAAATCACTCTAAATTGCCTCTTTTGGAACCAAACTATGAGGAAAGTTAATACCAAAACAATAAGTAGGTATGTCGTTTGTAGTACGAATGTGAAATCCGTCACTGGGAGCTTATTAAAAGACAATATAACTACATACCATTGTGGGCGATGTCCGCGCTTCTGAAATTGTAATAAATACCACCAACAAACACTTTTTAAATTTATAAAATATTATTTTTATTAATTTCAACACAGAACTAATACCCTGTGTCCCGGCGTACCACCACAGATAACTCAATCTTTTCTTTTTTTTTTCTCGAGTCGTTTCCCGTTCGAATGCCCACGTTATGTTTTTATTTTTTGGGGATACCATTTATATAATGATGGTCTTGTTAACAATTGCGTCACTGGAAAAGTGTAAGGGTCCACCTTAAATCTACACCCAAATCCATTTATGTATGAAGGCAGACGAGCGCCTTTGAAACCAAAACGAACAGTTTCACTAGCTACCCACTCGCCTGAATCCGATGTTCTTTTCAATCTCTTAACATCAGCAATTTCAAATTCGCAACTTAATACTTTCTTCAAATCTTCCTCTGTCATATCAAGCTCTAAGTACCTCACAACACCATAAGTAATGCCCACTTCGTTAGATAAATTACATCTAAATCCTAACTCCACCATTTTTTTATTATTAATTAATCCTGCCGCATCTTCCATGTTGTCAAAAATAATAACAACTTTGTAAGGACTTTTGTATTTTATTCGCAGGGCGTTAACAATGTTTTCACCTTTTACGAAACTGTTAACCGATACGATAAACCGATAAACCGATTTGTTTTGGCAACACTTGGTAAGATGAAATGCAAACTTCAAAAGGATTTATCTTAAATCGCTTCGTTGCCGTTACATTAGATTTCTTACTTATCGAGCGTTTTGACTTTCTTTGTACCAAAGTAAATTTTTCTTTTCCTTCATCATCCATTGCATCTGGCTCCGAACTATCTTTTCTGATGCGTTTGATTACAACGGCGGGGCGGCGGCGTAGCCTGTCGACGAATCTTGCGAAACTCCGAGCGTACCACGAGGATCTTCGCATACAAGATGTTGTTCTTCAAATATATTATCACCATGCATCTCATCTTCACTCATACTCACACTATTCCTCCTTGACGGAGGTTTCGTGTCGTCCTCGTTCATCTCGATTCTCAATCCCAGAAGCGGCAGTGAATGCATTCCAAGAATCCGTTGAAGAGGTCTCTACCGAAGATTGGACCCACTGCAGCTTCACACAATGGTTCCAACGAATGAAAAAATGTGTAAATAGTGAGCGAATATATTTTGAAAAACAATAAATTAATCATAAACATCTTATCTAGTCTTATTTATCAGAATCCAGAAATTTTCATATGACCTAAGTATATTATTGTTGTTAAATAAGATGATTTTGATCTCATTCGATTATATATTATATACACCCTAATCTACGTTAGTAAGTTTTCCGTTTTCAGTAACTTTGTTTCGTAAATTAAAAAAATATTTCAATTCTATTAAATTCTGTAAATATAATTGATAATATAATACTAAGTTTGTAATAGTATTATATTATCAACTTTTTAAATGTGTGTATAAGAATATAAGTATATTTTTAAATTATGTCTCGTCTTTTAAATTATTTTAGTAAAATATAGTCTGTTTATATTTTAACTACCTGCCTATGTAAAATTTTATTATAATCCCAAACATTATTTAAGAAAGAAAAAATTTGTTGGGGAATAAATTGGCATAACAACATCCATGGAAACGAAACATCCCGTTCCGTCTCCGTGACGGCACATATACGCACGCGCTCTGGCGTGTTTTTTGCTTGTATGGCGGCGCCGGCGTACCGAAGTGCACCGCGCAGAGAGGTGCGGACTGAAAGGGCTAGAGTTTAGTTTGAGACTAGGTCAATTTGTGTGAGATGTCCCCTGATATTTATTTATCTAGGTTTTGTTTAGTTTGCCACTACCAACGCCGCATGAAATCTTTTTATGAAACGTATTTCTTTAGTCGAAGACAGCTTTCATTTAATAATCATATTCGCTATATTATGCAAGTTGGCATTTAAAAAATAATAAGAACTATTTTATTGTTAGTAGTTTCGTATTGTAAAAAATGGCACCATATAAGAGTAACCTATGAGCACGATTTACTTAAGTCGTAATTCCTTCTGACAGGGAAGCGGGGAAGGCGCGGTGAACGAGGCGACGAACCCCGCCGTGGCGGAGCACACGAACCTCACGGTCTACTTCTGACCCAGTCACGCCCGCACCACCAACCTGCTCCAATTTAACCATATTCAACTACTCGCGTACCATACTCCTTCAAATTATCTCAGTTCAATGGTTTAAAAGCTATATATTATATATAATATATAGATTCAAATAGCATTTTATTATGTGTCGGAATAATCAATAGATTTTATTTAGGAAGGTTTTTTTTTTAATTGTAAAGCCTTGTATTTCCTAGGGGATAAACAGGGATAAATGTTCAACGACAATGACGCACACTTCGCTCCACATGTCTGGCGACGTCGCGCGACTACGTCTACTGGCACAATGTTACCAGACATGTAGAGCCAAGTCCGGCGATAATGTTGCAAATTTTCGCCACACGTTGTGGCCGACACATCGAGCGATACTACCTGAAATCTCGAGCAATACTGCCAGATATCTCGCGCGAAGTTTATAGACTTTGAGGGGACCGAAAGTTATCCTACGTCATCGAGTACACGAAATATGCCACTTTGTAGCGAGAGGAGTGGCCTAATAGACCCACAAAACTTTGGTCTGCCAATGCGCAACCTGGCAGGTTCGGTACAATCGAAGAGAAAAGTTGGTATTTTTTCGACGTAATCTACGTCATAGAGTACACGAATGAAACGTTTTCGTAGCAATAGAAGTTACTTATAAAAGTAAAAAAAAACGGGTCTGCCTTACAACCTCTTGGCAATTTCGCTAATCGGACCGCATTATGATCACCTAAAAGTACGACGAAACTACGTCATCGAGTACACGAATGGGATTACCGGGACATTGTAGTCTACACCACCCTATTGACAATACACCAAGTCTGCCAGCGGTCAGCCTGGCAGATTTCGGGTCCGATCGAATTTATGTTTCGTAAGGCCATAGTCGGGTTTCCATAGTAAGTCGGCCCTTACATGAAATGGGCTCGGGTTTTTTTTGTGAGTACCTCTTGTAGTGAAGATTATTTTAACCGAGTATGAACATCCTACTTGTGATAGTTTTTGACTTATGATTTTTTCAAGTTTTTTTTTAAATGTTTTGATTTTCAGGATGTATTCAAGCGATTTGCTTCAAATTTTGAAATGATGTTCTTTAGATAGATTTGCATCGCCACCCAAAAAACTAATACTAGTTGTAATATAAAAAAAAGTCCTCATAAAAAAAAAAAAACATTTTTTATGTGGTTGTGAAGTAGTGAACCCCTAGATTTTTTTCTCAAAATAGACCATACATTGGCCTACTACTTGCCTAAATATCAAAAATTTTCCAGGCAGTACTTCCTACCAAAAATCAGCAAAATTTGTGGCCAAGATCTGTATTCAATCGGTGTTTTTCAATGTAGTATACAAACTCTTCGATTATGTTTGAGTTTTCTTATCAGTTTGTTGTATTTAAGAGCAAAATGCTAATGACAACTTAATGTCATCGTGATGCAAGATGTTTATTGCATTTGACTTTATTTGATATATATTTATTTTCATGAAATAAACGAACTTTTTATTAATATTACTTATATGAAACAGATTTATTGCAGTTAAATATTATCGAATTACGCTATTTCAAATCATAAATGGCAGATAAATAATGCAATAAAAATCTTGCATCACGATGACAATAAGTTATCAAGAGCATTTTACTATTAAATACGACAAACTGATAAGAAAACTCAAACATGATCGAAGAGTTTGTACCTATACTACATTGAAAAACACCGATTGAATACAACAATATTTATCCACCCGAGCAAAGCGCAGTTGGATGAAGTTCGAGTGTTTAGTCGCAAGTTAAACACTCTACTTTACACTTCGATTGCGAGAGAATAAATCTTAAATACCTAATAATTTTAAAACAGACACGTAAAAAATTGCACTTATTATTATTGTTATTTAGGGAGCGGCTATTCAAGGCTACTTAACCTAGTATCACTGCGACCAGAGTTGATCTATTGTGATCGCCACAACCAGGGAATAGAGAATAAGGGGAACTGCCATGGTCGCCTATTACTTAGAAAAGCAGTGTCGCCAAACTCACACAGCCATAGTTAAATTGATACGCGGCACACTATTGCAAAACCCTTTTGATTGGTATAAAGTTACAATACTCATACGGTGTTACCGAGTACCATTTACAGAAAGGATCTCTACTCTAACTTACGCAGTTTATGGCCTAAAATAGAGTGTAACAGAAATGTGACATATGTCTTTTTAGTTGTTGACGCTTGATTTCTAGAAAAAGCATCGTAGTTCAATTCAGTTCTGGTTGAATTGAAATGTTTCGATACGCCTGTTACGTCCGAAACTAAAAAGTCGTACGTGGCTTTTAATTTCGTATTACGACAAGACCTTTTGGCATAAAGAATAGGGATGCGGGTACAACATAGGTAGTTGTCGATATTTTGTGATATTTATATTAATATTTGGTTTCTTTGTAATGTAGCGACAATGAAAACGGGTCATTCTATAATTGTTAAAAATATGAACAATTAAAAAGTAGCAGGAGTCATGTATGCATACATATAATAAAATTATTGAGAAGGAGAAATCTGTACATTGCAGATATTTAAGAAAAAAAAGCCGTGGTAGCCTAATGATTTGACTTGCCGACTCTTAAGCAGAGGGTCGTGGGTTCGAACCCGGGATCGCACCTCTAAGTTTTTCAGAATTTATGTGCGAAACATAATTTGTAAATTTACCATGAGCTTTTCGGTGAAGGAAAACATCGTGAGGAAACCTGCACACACCTGCAAAGCAATTTGACGGTGTGTGCGAAGTTCCCAATCCGCACTGGGCCCGCGTGGGAATTATAGCCCAAACCCTCTCATTATGAGTGGAGGCCTGTGCCCAGCAGTGGGACGTATATAGGCTGCATTGACAGAACACATTTCAATCCTTTTTAGAATTCCTGTTTGTCCGTGAATTTGTTCGCGAACTCCGAATGGATTAAAAAAATACCTTTGGATGATGTTGGTAATGAAACACAGGTTGCCAATTTAAAATATTTACTTATTTACAGAATATTTAACATGTTTATTATTTAATCAACATAAAAATGTAGTAAATTTAGTAATATCTTTTTACAATCGCCGGATTTCTAAGCTTTTTTGTTATTTGGCTTTACTTCAATTAGCATAGGACAGTTAACGTAGTAAGTTAACGTAGCACTGAATACATTTTGCCATGATTGTGTGCTGAGTCAGCGCCATCCAGTGAACCGGTATTTTTATTTTTTATTATCATTAAGGAAACAAACAGTCATACAAGAACAAGATAATATCTTACAAGAAACATAAATAGACCTATAGTTCCATCAAAGTAAATAGAATTACGAAATAAATATTTTGTCGAAACAGGATAATAGGTATTGTTGTATAAACAACCGTTCCCTGGTTAAGGGCGAACGATTGCTTACACAAACAAACACATCCGTTAGGAGTGCTTATAACGTAAAATTTTGGCTTCCAAGACTAAAAAGGAAACGAGGTTATTTTCGAACAATTATTTAATTCTAAAAAAGACGAAAAACACAAAACAAATTTGGAATTGGTATAAAAAAAATAATCAACATAAAATGGTATCAAAAATATCACACGTACTAGGTCCCGGTAGAATTACACAAATAAATTTGTCTAACATAGTTCAAAAAAAGGAGATTTAACATGTTATGCGGTCACAAATAAAACGTACAATCTTGCAGAGATAAAGAGCAGAGGTTAAGAAAAATAAACCTAAATTATTGGAGTATGTTCCAATTCAAATTAAAATTTCAAAAGGGCCATTTTGAATGTTAATAAAATTAGGTTACATATTAGTAAAAATTACTGTTATTAAGCTGCTTGTTTCCATCTGTCCTTCGGCTAGGCAACAATTAAATATGATCACGTAGAGACTTCTTTAAAAATCCGTTCGAGTAAAGAGATATGTGATAAATTTTTGCTACTTAAGTAATTGAATAAGTAGGGCGACCTTATTGCACGGTGGTGAGTCACACTAGGCAACCATCGCTGATCGGACGAACCGGCTGAACTCCGAAGGCAGGAATTTCGACTGCATCAACACGCATCGCTGCATGGGTCGAATCGGAACGGCTGGGAAAACGGTCAAATGCGCCGCCCGGGGGGACTCGCCGCTTAATCCAGGTAATAAGCGGCCTTCTGAGAGATAATCAGGAACTGATGACAGTCACAATTGCTCAAATTAAAAAAAATATGTATTTTCAACACGTAGAGATGCTGTTCTCGTCGGGACGTAGTACGGTAATGACAAGAGACCAAGAGACATGCGCGAACCGATCAAGAAATTTTAAATTCAAATAAAAAGAAAACCTATAACCTGCCATGTATGAAACAGGCAAAACGGTCAAGGAAAAGTTGCATCCATAAAAAGGAGGTTGTCAATGGCTAAGAATTTACATAAGCATAGAAGTGACGCTTCATGTAGCTATAATGCTACAGTATGTACTACATCTTACTCGCGAGATCATAAGTATTAATATATAATATAAGTGAAAGGAACAGAAAAGTAATTAAACAAAACAATAGGTTGTGTTTAAAATTAATAAGGTAACAATGCAGTCAACAATTGTTGATTACACGACTTAAAATTAATAATTTTCGAGACAGGTGACGAGAAATGACCATCAGCAGAAAAGTAATCGCCTTAAAGCACCGCTGTATTTACCCAGTGATAACGAAAATATATCTAAATCTACAAATATTACATTATAATCACGACAAGCTCGCCTAAAGAAAGCATTATTAGCATAATTAGACCGACAGAAGCTGATGTGAAAGGTGCGCAAGCCAAAACTGAACACTTCGTGTCTATAGAGTTTTACCAACCACACGCTCCGTGTTCCGTGTACAAACCGGCCTGCGCAGGCAAAACTGTGGTGAAGCTTGTGCGTGTGGTAGACTTATTAGTTTTCTTCTCCGTGGCCACAACCTACAGTTCTCCGCTAAATCCTGTTAATTCAAGGAATTGCAGGACTTTTTTGGCGCTGATATACGTGATCTCCTCTGGGCACATTATGTGCTTTCCCAATGAGGAGCTGCGGTGACGCATTATGGTCGGGCAGACGGTGAGAATGTGCAAGGGTGTTTCCTCCGCCAGATGGCAGAGCCTGCACAACCCTGTGACACATTTCCAAATCGTCTGCATGTGCTTATTTAGGCAACAGTGCCCTATAAGCACCCTAACCAGGTTGCGAAACTTGCGAAGATTGTTCCTACTTAGCGCTAAGGCCTCCTTAGCTGCCTTTATGCTAAATGCTCTTATAAGGGGCTTGGAATGGTTTAGACCTGGAGTTGCCCTCCAATGTTGAATGTTGAATTCAAATTCAAATTCAAATATGTTTATTTCGCATAAAATGTGGTACATAAAGATGTCAATAAAGTTGTACAAGATTCGCACATTTAACCAGAGACTGGCATGCAAGATTTCTATGTCAAACAAATTCTAAATGGAACCGATTCTGCATAATTAAAACGAATAGAATAAATGATAGAATTAGTAACTATTAAACAGATCAATCAATTAATAAATAATTCACATGTCATAAATTTGATTTAAAATTGTCAAAATATTCTTCAACCGAGTAAAAACATTCCTTCACTAACCATTTCTTAAGTCTACTTTTAAATAAGTTCAGAGGTAATTTCTTCATGTCATCTTGTAAATAGTTATAAATTTTAATTGACATGTTATACGTGTTCCGACCACACAACTTCGTCTTTTTGACAGGTATCACGAGTTTGTTAGGGTGTCTTGTATTGAATTTACAAATGTCTTTTTTTGTCTTATAAATCGAGTAGTGTACTTTTACAAATAAACATACCTCGTATATATACATGCATGGCACTGTGAGCAGTTCTAATTTCCTGTATAGTGGCCTGCATGAGGTAAGTGTATCGACGTCGCAAATAGCTCTAATGCACTGCTTTTGTGCTATCAACACCCGTTTCGCTTGGTATGAATTTCCCCATAGGAGAATGCCTTAGCGAAGTTGGGAACAAACAAAACCATGGTACGCTTCAAATGCGATTTCTTTGGATGCGACTTTTGGAAGTCGCCACAGAGCATACGCAAAAGAATTAGTTTTATTGCATAACTTGGCTACGTGTTCGTTCCACGAGAATTTAAAGTTATACCTAAAAATGTTATCTGATTGGATTCAGAAATTATTTGACCTGCAAGTTTAACAGAAAGGGCGTATTTGCGTGCATTTTTGTTAGTAAATTGTATATATGTAGTTTTGTCAATATTAATATTCAAATTATTATCGTGAAGCCATGTATCAATTTTCATAATTGTGAGGTTTATGTCCTCATTGTAGGTTTTAATATTATGACATGGTATAACAATTGATAGGTCATCAGGAAACAGTGTACAGTCATATTGTGTTATGTTCGGAAGGTCATTCACATATAATAGGAATAACAGCGGTCCTAAAATACTTCCTTGCGGTACACCAACCCCGTTTGCTTTAGTAAGCGAAGTATAGTTAGTTTCTACCTTGTCAGAGTTAATTTTAGTTATTTCAACAATTTGAGTTCTCGCTTGCAAATAGTCCCTGAGCCAATCATTCGCTATACCTCTTATACCATAGAGCTCGCATTTAGCAAAGAGTAGTTCGTGTGATACAAAATCGAAAGCTCGGCTCATATCAAAAAATACTGCAGTTACGGGAATACTTTGATTCATGTTACCTAAGATGTTATTAGTCAGACTGAATGCTGCTAACGATGTCTACTTGAGAAACCATCCAATGAGCACGTTCAGATGGAACTCCTCTTCGTTTTAAGTTACGTTTGTAGGGAGTGAAGAAAGTGCGAGTGAGAAAGAGCCCAAGCAAGTATTGCGCGCATCTCCCATTTATCTGCCATTTATGATTTTAAATAGCGTAATTCGATAATATTTAACTGCAATGAATCTGTTTCATATAATATTAATAAAAAGTTCGTTTATTTCATGAAAATAAATATATATCAAATAAAGTCAAATGCAATAAACATCTTGCATCACGATGACATTAAGTTGTCATTAGCATTTTGCTCTTAAATACAACAAACTGATAAGAAAACTCAAACATAATCGAAGAGTTTGTATACTACATTGAAAAACACCGATTGAATACAGATCTTGGCCACAAATTTTGCTGATTTTTGGTAGGAAGTACTGCCTGGAAAATTTTTGATATTTAGGCAAGTAGTAGGCCAATGTATGGTCTATTTTGAGAAAAAAATCTAGGGGTTCACTACTTCACAACCACATAAAAAATGTTTTTTTTTTTTTATGAGGACTTTTTTTTATATTACAACTAGTATTAGTTTTTTGGGTGGCGATGCAAATCTATTTAAAGAACATCATTTCAAAATTTGAAGCAAATCGCTTGTATACATCCTGAAAATCCAAACATTTAAAAAAAAAACTTGAAAAAACCATAAGTCAAAAACTATCACAAGTAGGATGTTCATACTCGGCTAAAATATTCTTCACTACAAGAGGTACTCACAAAAAAAACCCGAGCCCATTTCATGTAAGGGACTTACTATGGAAACCCGACTATGGCCTTTAGGAAACATAAATTCGATCGGACCCGAAATCTGCCAGGCTGACCGCTGGCAGACTTGGTGTATTGTCAATAGGGTGGTCTAGACTACAATGTCCCGGTAATCCCATTCGTGTACTCGATGACGTAGTTTCGTCGTACTTTTAGGTGATCATAATGCGGTCCGATTAGCGAAACTGCCAAGAGGATGTAAGGCAGACCCGTTTTTTTTTACTTTTATAAGTAACTTCTATTGCTACGAAAACGTTTCATTCGTGTACTCTATGACGTAGATTACGCCGAAAAAATACCAACTTTTCACTTCGACTGTACCGAACCTGCCAGGTTGCGCATTGGCAGACCAAAGTTTTATGGGTCTAATAGGCCACTCCTCTCGGTACAAAGTGGTATATTTCGTGTACTTGATGACGTAGGATAACTTACGGTCCCCTTAAAGTCTATTAGCAACGCTGCGAAAGCTTGTATCGTCTGTCACGAAACAATGAATGTACTAGGCTTGAATGTGAGAGAGAGTGTATCTTCTTGTCGTGCCTTCTATATTTATCCCCGGTTATTGTATAAAGGTCCATTTCCACCGGCAAGGCAAGGCGGGGATGGGAGAGAATTGAAATTTGTATACAAAAATTTTCCGCTCGGCTGCGGTGGAAATAGTGTAGATGGGCGAGACGAGAATTGAAATATTGTATTTATTATTTATTGTTAATATTGAACCGTAATAAAGGTTGAATACGCCAAAACTTGGGCACGCTAAAATTAATATCATAGAAAAGATTTAATACATAATCAAAAAACGTTTACTATAAATATAAGTAAATTTAATTTATTTTAGATGACAATTACATTTAGTCAAGATTTCTTGACGAATAAGCCATCGATCGTACTTTTCCTTAAACACTACTCATAAGGGGCTGCACCTTCACGTCGGGATACCTCTTGGTCGCCCAAGTCCACATTTTTCGCAGCTCAGCGACGGATTTTACCTCTCTGTCTCTCTTTTTAAGAAGTCATTTCATTATACTCCAATACTCCTCGACTGGCCGGAGTTCTGCACAGTTTGGTGGATTACTGACTTTCGGTACCACCCCGTTTGATTCGTACCACTCCATCACGGGTTTAGCGTAATGGCAACTGGCCAGGTCTGGCCAAAACAACTGTGGAGAGTCATGCTTCTTAATAAATGTCAGTAACCGCTTTTGTAAGCACTCTTTTTGATAGACACTGCCGTTTATTGTTCCGGTAGTTATAAACGAGCTACTTCTTTTCCTTCATAGATTTTTATTAACACTGAAACGAAAATTAAAGCGTCGCGATTTTCCCGCCTCGCCTCGCCGGTGGAAAAGCACCATTAGTCTGGCACAAGTAGATAGAAAACCTTATACATTTGATATAAAGTCGAGTACCGTAGCAAAGACTCAGTATAAGTAGTAGTAATCAAGATTACTTAATGCCCGTTCCCATATTCAAACCGCGGATAGATAAGGTTACTTCAAATTCAAATTTGACACATATTGTACGTGGCAAATGTCAAATTTTAACTCGAGGTATCCTTATCTATCCGCGGTTTGAATACAGGAACCGGACATTAGGCATCGTTTCTATACCCGAACCGCGGATACAACGTGTGTCAAATTTGAATTTGAAGTTACCTTATCTATCCGCGGTTTGAATATAGGAACCGGGCATTAATCTTCTACTTTGAACAAGTGGTGAAAGTAAAAAAGGATTTACTAATTAAGGAATGTTGTACCCGAACATAATATTTACTGTTAGTTCTTACTCGTACCATACCAGGATGGTTTACCTTGAACCAAAACATATTTATTACTTAAGAGGATTCATGGATTTATATTATAGTGTATACAGCTTCGTCAAAGCGTTTCAGTGACGGTGGACGGATATTATTTAAGTTTGTTCGTGTAGTGTAGGTATATGGCATATTCGCGGTTAAATTTTCTTCACTATTTGACCATATTAGCATTGAAAATGACATATTTTTACTTTTACACCGCGGCTACAGTACAGTCAAGTGAAAAATAAATATCAGTGCAAAGTTGCAAAATAAGTAAAGCATCGAGTCCAGTCTGCAGACACCCTTTTGAGACTGCGGTGTATAATTATTTTGCTCTTGACTGTACTGAGTAAAAATAACTATATCGTACTTTGCGGAGTAATATACGCAATAGGTAATTCAGTGATTTAGAGTTGTTCCATTATTTGTAAGGTGATATTGATTTGGAGTTACGGAGAGAATTATCGCAAGACTTCATAGGCAGCGGCAGCATATTTGCTTACCATTATGTGCTCCGCTTGCGCTTTTTCTCCCTTCTAGCATTTAAATACCTTTGGAAATGTTATCCGATAGTAGTTGTACAATCTAAGTATGTCCCTTATACCCCTAAATTTCGATTTATTATTAGACTTGTCAACTTTTGGTTTACTTTTATTTGTAGCCAACAAAAAGGTTGAACACGTTTTGACGTGTGACGTGACTAGGGCATGTAAAATCGGCTATTGTTACGCAAAAAATTGGGTAGGTAAAGTTTTTGGAAGAGGTGTAAATTATATTTTTTTTCGGTAGTCGTCATCCTAAAGATCAAGGAACTGCGGCTCTTTTATTTTTATTTCCTCTAATATTTTAGAAATATTTTTTTTAGTTATTCAGTTGACATTTGTACACTTTATTGGCCGACAAGCTTGTTGCCTTCGTACTTAATGAAAAAGAAAAAAAAACTGTCACTTCTATAACTGTCATTGTCAATCAAAGTAAACAAACGATTCAATTCAACGACTCTTTCTGTTTGCCTTCGTTTCATGTGATCAGTGTTTTTAGAAATATTTTTAACGACCTCAGAACGAACTCCGGACTTTCGATTTTGCCGCTTTCCTCCAGCTTTGCTCGCTTTGACCTTTGCACGATATTTGGACTACGATTTATTTTCGACCCCATTGGCACTGCTTCTTGGACACCGATTTCTTCCTTTCACGACGACTCTTGCCCTGCTTTTCGATAGCCACGAGAGCACGTTTGAATCGTATACACGCAATGAATTTAAGAAATCCCACACGGACTTTGGAAATGGAGTATTACAAAGATTTACTCAGATGCTTGAAAGAATTGAATTGATTGACAATGACAGTTATAGAAGTGACAGTTTTTTTTTCTTTTTCAATAAGTACGAAGGCAACAAGCTTGTCGGCCAATAAAGTGTACAAATGTCAACTTAATAACTAAAAAAAATATTTCTAAAATATTAGAGGAAATAAAAATAAAAGAGCCGCAGTTCCTTGATCTTTAGGATGACGACTATCGAATAAAAATATAATTTACACCTCTTCCAAAAACTTTACCTACCCAATTGAGTTATGCAAATTTTTTAGACACCTATCTGATCACAAAGTACTGTCCTATAATATGTCCATAGATTTTTTTTCTAATATTTATTCGTTGTCAAAATGTCGAGCAAACAACATCAACAACGCGAACGCATTTTGAATATGTAGAAAATTCAATGCTAAGCTACAGAGTTATCGCGAAAAGAAATGTCCTTAATCTACGGTTTGTCGCGTATTAAAAAGGTTTCGTGAACGCTTAACAATAGATCGAAAGCCAGGAAGTGGTGGGTTGCTGGGAGTCAAGAATAAAAAAAGGACGAGAGTGTTGTAAGGATTTTTGCCTCAAATCCTATAATTTCATCTCGTGATGTTGCCAAAAAGTAAAATGTCTCAATCCTATGTTCAAAAAGTAAAACGTAGGGCAGGACTAAGAAGTTATAAAGCCCAGGCCGCACCAGATCGAGACTCGAAACAGAACTTATCCACAAAGAAACGGTCACGAAAACTTTATGAAAATTTCATTACGAAATTTGAATGCGTGGTCATGGACGACGAAATATATATAAAAGCAGACTTTAAACAAATTCCTGCGCAGGACCAGCGTAAGTCGAACAGACGCTCCTGAAGAATGTAAATTAAAAAAACGGTCTAGGTAAATTCCCAAAAAATACCTCCTTTGACAGGCAATATGTACTTAGCTGCGGAAAAAGAAGTCGTCGTTTATTACCACCCGGGACAATAAACGGCGATATTTATCAAAAAGAGTGTTTACAGAAACGCCTGCTGCCTTTCATAAGGAAGCACGACTCACCACCGCTGTTTTGGCCAGATTTAGCCAGTTGCCATTACGCAAAACCAGTGATGGAACGGTACGACGCAAACGGGATCGTGGTGGTACCCAAAGTATGCACAAGAGTATTATGAAGGGAATTTAAAAAAAGAAAGGCGGAGAAGTGAAATTGGTCTCTGAGCTACAAAAATATGGACATGGGCGTCGAAACGGTGTCCTAATGAGATGGTGCAAAGTCTTATGAGTCGTCTGCGTAGGAAAGTTATAAGTATGGCTTACTGTGTAGACAATAACTAAAATAGGAAATATTTTTTTTAACTTCATTCTCGACTCGAGTAGCATAAGGTCTGATGTGAGGAACCGACCAAATTGACTTATTAACATTACGATAATATGTATTACGTTCTCTTTTTAACAAACTGACAAATATATTTCTATCTCTTTCCGTTAAGTAGATATTTCAATGCATAAGGGCCTATCTGACAACTTTTTATAAATACAGAGAGGCATCAGGAGTTATTTCGATTTACATCTTTATGCTCAGAATTTTTAAAACTTTTCGTTCGGTGTATATGATCTTGAACCTTTATGCTCCAAACATTTTTTTCCTTCAGGAGTGACGTTTAAGCACTAAGGCCTTTATGCATCTCTAATGATGAAATAACATAGGTATGTATCATAAGATACGACGTTATGCTTGAAATATTTTTAAATTATCTGTTTTTCACACTAGTTTGTATGTTAGTTTGAGACTTTATGCCTATAATAATATTAACTTTGTAGTAGACTACGTATAAGCAAGTGAAAATAGAACTTTATGCCTGTAACCAATTCAAAGTTTGTGCGACCGAAAGGCACGACATCGGCCCTTTTCACCGATACTTCGGCTATTTTCGTACATAAAATTAAGCAGGTAAATGAGCCAAGTAAACATAAACTTTATATTGATAGCGTAACTGAAATAGCGTAGCGTAAATGAAGAACTATTTGCAAATATAATTTAAAAATAATCGTCAATGAAGAATCAATCGCTAGTTCCGGAAAATATGTTTCATAACGAATATTTGGGAGTTTAAGGAAATATGTATAGCCCGAGAGCCATCCGATTTCTCTCTATGAAGATTCAACAATATTATAGATATCAGTAATTTTTTTTAATCAAAAAATAGATTAGCTAGTTTATATTAGTATTCCTTGATATACCACCTACATTTATGACCGCGATGGTAAAATAAAATAAAAATAAAACTATTTAAATTCCGTAAAAATCAGCCAATAAATGGTATAAGTATTAATTACTTCACACTTTTTGTTTATGCAACACAATTATTTCTGAGAAGTATTTAAGAAAACTTCAAAATTACGTTAGATGAATAAATGCTCACAGTTCAGTTTTGATATAGAACAGTTATGTTTCCCTTACTTCTCTGATCATATTTTATACTGAATTAAATAAATAAATTTTATTTTATTTTATTTAAAAAATGCCTACCATCCGATCAAAAATAACGTTGGATTTCAAAATAAAGTTATTTAAACTATTACTTTTTGTTACTATTTGCCTCAAAAAAAGCTCATTTTATTATTTTCCTGGAGTAGATTACACGAAGAGTGAAACAATCACCTTCATTCAAAAACATTTTTTTCCTGTTACATATATTTTTGGATTTTGGTTGCTGTCATTAAAGTTAGTGTGGATAAATACGTTTTCACCATAAAAATGGTGATACGATATTTGCTAAACAAATTCACCATGTTTTGGTTGCATTTTTTTTCGGTACCTTCCGGTACGATATTTTGGTGGATTCAAAAATATAGTCTCTTAAAATTACATGCAAAGACCGCATAAAAAAAAATAGCTTGATATTGAGATTTTTCCAAAAAAATCGTAAGTGTCTCGGGCTAGTACAGATCAGACCTATATTACATTCATTTTACTATTTAAGTGTGTTGAGACATAAACAAAAATTTGCATGCATAGGGTCGCATCAAAACATAAATAGTATTTTTTTGGCATAATAGTGTCATATTAGAAGCATAAAGTCGGAAGTAGCTGTTTTCGTAAAAAAAACTTGTTTAAATAATAATCCAAAACTGCTTTAGCATTTTTAGTTGAAATAAAATATAGGTACAAATAATCTGCCAAAGACACAAAAAGTTTTGTGATTGTAACTTTAATATTTTAATAAATATGAACCAAAACATTTAGAATTTTTATTTCTGCTCTCCTGAAAAGTTAACAAAACACACATCAGACCTTATGCTACTCTAGTCGAGCATTAAATTTGTCATTAAATATGGAAAATATCATTTAGTTATTTATTGTTAAAAATATTTAGTATTAATCTTTGTGTGCCCCAGTTTTGGCGTGTTCAACCTTTACATAGTAGCCGATGACCCTACAAACTGCTAAGCCTGGGTAATCAACGGAACCCCATAAGAGCCTGCCTACAATACGCAACTATATTCGTAACTATAAGGTCGGGCGGGGATATTTCGACTAAAAAAACACAAACATCAAATAAACAAGATAAATAGGTGTTCTGTATGTATGTATGTATGTAAACTCTTTATTGCACAAAAAGTATAAGTAAATAATACATTGACATCGTAAATGTAAAGTACAAAGGCGAACTTATCCCTAAATGGGATCTCTTCCAGCTAACCCTGAAGTAGATCAGTAAGGACAATGCATGGGGTTAGACACATACAAGTTTTGCACAAAAAGTAGCAAAAAGTATCCAAAATATTAAACTATCAGTTAGAAATATTGATCATACATGTAACTACACAAATATTAAACATATAAATAAATACATACCGTGAAATATGCCAACTTTGCCCGATTTTTTGGAAAAAACTTTAATATCTCAAGTTTTTTCTATGACGCCCAACTATATTTTTGTGTCTGCTGCATCTATATGATCATTTGCATGCACTCGTCATGCAAAATTTAATATATGTCAATTTTTTAACCAAAATTTGATTGATTTTGAAGGCGGGCAAAGTTATCTGCACTTCTTGCCAACATTGCCCACCTTCATTTCTCACGTAACTACAGGTCTTATACAGTTGAAACAAAGACCAGTACAAGAATTTGGGCAGTGATGGCGTTCAATTTAATGCGTTAATCAGTACATGTATACTTTCGTCACAAAAGGAGTGGGCAATGTTACCTTCGCATTTTTGATCATTTCCATACAAACCGTCTCGAGTGATTACAAAGTGTTCAGGGTTGTCACATCTGGGTAAAATGATTAAATTAATCGTGTTTTGTTCATTTTATTACTTTCTTTGTATGTTTTGTTGAGTTTCGAGGAAACGAAGAGAAGGTAGATAGGTACCTATTATGTAGAATAAAACAAGGTGTTTAAAGTTCAACTTTTATTAAAGTTTAAAAAAGTAACAAAATTCAATTTTAAAATAAATAAAAATAAAATAAATATCAGGGGAAATCTTACACAAATTTACCTTAATTGCCATTAATCCCCATTTTGTCCCGTTTTGCTTTAGACTGGCATTTAATCCATCACACAAGTGACTAGGTTGTGTTGCTAACTTTGCTTGCACACACTTCTTTATTTTTTTATGTCGGCTAGAAATTATTATAGGACGGAATACATACTTAATAATACTAAGTATTTTCCAAATATTAAAATGTTATAATGTGACAACCCTGAGTCTTTTTTGATGGCGGGCAATGTTGACACTCAGAGGTCTGAACATTACTAGATAACATTGCCCATCATCATAACTTTTTTCTTATAAAGCTTACAGTGTTGAAACTTGAATAAAAATACTTTCTAATTCGTATTTTAAAACATACAATGGAATACACTTACCTTGTGTTTCGCCATTTTGTGTAATTCACACTCACTTCGTGACAAATTTTGGCCCGCAAAAACACGTGCCGCACTTGACGAGTTGTGACAAGCGACTGACTAAACTTAGAAGCAGATACGACCATCAGGGATGCCACAGATATAATTTATTTTCTACCACAGTAATTAATGTTGCCATAAATCAGCACGTTTTTTCCACATCGAAAGATTTGTTTGTGAATTGCATTTTGGGTAAAGTTACCCTGGGTGGCAAAGTTGGCATATTTCACGGTATACTAACGTAAACTTACATATACCTACACACACATATATATATATATATATATATATACTTATACTTATACTTAAATAAGAACTAACTAAGAGCACAAACAGCTAATAGATAACCTATAAATAAGCACTACGGAGTTTGGTTTCACGATCATCCAGCCACAACGCTTTTAAATTTCTTTTAAGAGAGTTAACAGAAGGTGATTCTCTTAAGCACAACGGAAGCTCGTTCCATAGTTGGACAGCACGGACAGTGAAGGATCTAGAATAGACACGTGTTTTATTAGGCGGAACAGCAAGAGAAAGGCTTTATTTGACTTTATTACTACTACTAGATAACGTGTGAGCAACGCCATCTATGATGTTTATACGAAACAAGTATGACTGCTGCATATAGATGACATTGTTGAATAAGGCAAATAATAAAAGAGTTATTGTCATCATTAGTTATAATAAATAATTACCCCTCAGTCGAAATAGCCCCGCCCTACCTTATATGGTGCGAGTATTTATGTCAATTGTACGTATAAACTCATATTCCCGATTATGTTGGAGTTTGGAAAGCTTACATACCTACACTGAAATAAACAATAGACCCACAGAAAATCATTTGTTTGAAATTGTTTTTTTATCACAGTTGCTCAAAAAGTAGTACTTTTCGTAGTTGTATATCGTGCGGAAAGTTGGTTTTCGCGAACTAGTGCTTTTTACTTTTCCATTTTTTTTTTAATTTATACGTATTCCAATTCATGACTACTTATTGATGAGTGTTAATATTGCTTTCTTTAAACGTCGTAATCAACATAAAAACCTACTGAAAGAAATACGAAGAAAACGAAATAAAGAAAGAAGAATACGAAAAATATACATATTTCATATTTTATTACTTACCTCTTCATGATTATAACACATTTATTTTTTAATATTGAAAATTGGAAAACCGTTCTTAATAAGTTGTCTGAATGGAACGGAATAGCTGCCGAAACGCCTGTCAAAATTTTTGACATTATGAAGAGGCGTTTTTTCCTACTGCAATCATGTTTTAAGTTTCCAAAGGCAACATTCGATATTGTTTTTATAAATATACGATACACAAATAATCGTAAATAACAATACTTAGGTAATAAAAGTACAATGTTTTATATTTACAATTGTTTATGTTATGTCTTATAGAACATGCATTTGAAAAAAAACTTTCATTGAAGTGGGTTCAATAATAATAACAAAATCCATTCTAGTCGAATAAAAGCTAAAAAAAACACCTCTTCATTATGTCAAAAATGTTCACTGCGAAAGATCGAACTTACAATGAATTTGTTTACGAATCTTAAGTTTCCAAAAAGTTGCTTATAAAATGAGTGAATCAGAGTTTGAAATTGATTTATTTTTTCGCAACTGTGTTAAAAAACGTCGTTCGATACACGTGCGGAAATGTCATTCTTCACTCGTCCTGAGTCTTGCCTCGCCTACGGCTCGTGGCAAGATATCTCGGTACTAGTGAAGTGCCTAATGACATACTCGTACTTTCCGCACTAACATCCGTGTGTTGGTCACCTGGGATAACCCATTTGGACCTTTAAAACACAATCATTAAAATGAGTAGTTAATTTCTGTGGGTTCGGGGTTTGCGTTTTCCAGGGTCGTATTTATTTTTTTTCCTTTAAATGGAGAACTTATGGCTGACCACTTCAATCAATTGTATTTTAGTTTATTAACTGTATAATTGTTAATCATTGCAATAGTTTTTTGGTTTATTCCTTGAATATAATATTTTAGTTTTAATTGTTAATAAAATGTTTTGTTATTATTCGATTTTTTTTTTCTTCGTAAAGTACGATGATATTGGAAAAAACGTTAAAAATTCTAAATAAAGGCGAAGGTGGATGAATAAATAAGTCGATAAAATAGTACATTTTGATGCAAGTGCGGAACGTACTATGTGATTATACACGAGTCTCGCTCGAGTGCTCCCGAGGTGTCTTGGCCCGAACTGCAAGCAAGGGACAAGACTCGGGAGCAGTTAAAATGACGGTTCCGCACGTGTATCAAACGACGATTTTTAATGAGTTAGGTATGTAATTAACGAGTGAATACAGCGGCAGTTAAACCTTTAAGGCTTTGTCCGCTGTTACATCAATATATTGTGTGTAATTTTTCTTATACCTGATCATTCAGGTAAAATAAAATGAAAAAAAAATACATTTGCGAAGAAGTCAATTAAAAAATTAAATCGTGAAAAAAAAGGTGGGTTTTTGTTTTACTTTTAATTGGCAGACTTTTTTTAAATGACAACGGTGGTGGCCATTTAACCAAATCAAGAGAAACTATTTTGCGAAGAGATTTAATGTTACATAGTAATAATAATTACATTTTAACATAAAAAAGTAATACATACCTTTATTACCAACTTATATTTTTTCATTTATAAGCAAATACATTTATTCTTGCATTAGGTACGAAAGCCAACGGTCATTCATAATACTCAATCAGCCAGGCGGTCACTCACAAATCTCAAAATACTCTTTCAGCCAGCGGCAATGTGGATTCACGGATGGGCAATTTCTGAAACATTTCAAAAGTTTCCTAAACGGCGAAACATTACATCTTTTGAAAGTTACATAATTATATGGTAATGTTTCTAAAAGAAATGTTACGAAATAAATTTCACTTAAATTTCATGTAACGTTTCTGTTACTTGACACATCCGTGAAGCAGATTGTGATTGACAAATTATTGACACCGACTAAGTATTAAGAGTTGTAGCTAAGTGGTAACCGTAGCTTAACTCTTTCGGCGCGCATGATGCACATGTGCTTCATGGGATTGCACCCCCTCGCGCGCGCATGATGCACATGTGCTTCATGGGATTGCGGGTCCTTGAGCGCGCATGATGCACATGTGCTTCATCACAAACGTTCATGAAAATGTACTATTTTGCCCAAAAATTAAGTAGTTTTTCGTTGATTTAGATTAATAGGTAAGTAAATAATGTAATGTCATAAATATATTTTGTTTATTCCCGGGTATAAACAGAAAAATATTACTTTGAAATTTGACTTTCATTATTTATCTGTATTTGGTTAAAAGTTGTCTTTTTTATTTGACAAACCGAAAGCGTAGGCCTCAAAGTTCTTTTTCATATAAATAAATAAACTTTATATTCATATTTTCAATTTAAAATCCCATGATAACCACGGTGCTTCATTGCGCCGGAGCGTACTGCATTTATTATAAAGCGAGTCTAAAATGTAACAAATAATATCCGCGTTGTACGATATTAGACGTTATTGCAACTGCCTCAAGGTTGATTTTTCTTTAACACGCGCGGTTCTCGTCTTCGTGGATAACACTATACAATAATCAGAGAAACCAAGAAATGTTTATAACGTTATATTCGTTTTTATTTTATGAAGTGAAATTAAATCTTCGGTCCCTGACCACAACGTTGCGGTTTCCTTTGTTCTTGAGAACAATGGAGAAGATCCTGTTTATTTAGGTAGGATTATTTGTATGAGTACAAAATATATCTGATCAGTGAAAGTTACGGGCCTTATCTAAGGATAAAAATGCTTCTAACAATAAGCACTGGAGAGGCGACGATACTAATATATTATTATCAGCTCGTTAAAACTTATTTGTTTGTGTAATTTTCTTAACTGGTCGTATTTTGCGCTATTTTATGCACGTGGTGGTGGTGTGTACCTTCTCCCACTCTACCAGACAAGCCGAATTCCCGAAGCCAAAAGGGTTCGTTCAGGTAAAAAAATGTTTATTGTTCGAATTACCTGCTCCAGCGTCCACCCAGTATAGATAGTAAACATAGCAAAAACTAAGTTAGGAACAGATCGTATTTACACTTCAATCTACTCTCACAACGGAAAAGGCTATCGAAGTGTTATTTTATTTATTTTTATACTTAATAATTGATACGCTGATGACAAAACCCACAATCAAGTTTAGTTATAGACAGTTAATTTATTATTATATTTTTAAGAAGAATATAGATATACTTATTTAATAATATTTTAATTAAAAAAAAAGAGAATAACGATAATGAACTTTTACAATTGTTTGGCCGCTTAAACAATAACAAAACCATTTCGATAGCATAATTAATACAAAATCAGGTTTTCCTATTAAATTAAACTTTTAATCATGCATTAGATAATTTCTCAGAGCCCAATTTTTGAAGTAAATTGTAGAATTTGCATAGAGCCCAATCAATAAATATTAAACCAATTAGTGAGCGGAATTATTTTTTTTACATTCATTTGGAGAATGCTAAGTTTAAATAAGTTCAAAAGTTTCAATTGCTGACAATAAACGGTTGCAAGCCGATGCCGGTATCAAAACAAAAAATAATTAAATTAGTACGTAATGATTTAAACCGGAGTAAACTTAAACAAGGTGAGTCGCACAGGTGTTTCATTGCAGGTAAAATCCCATTTCCGGTTGAAAATCGTTATCAGTAAATATAGGTCGCAGAAAGGGTTATTTTATCATCGCCGCTTTCGCTCCCACATTTTGGTTATAATAAAACAATGCATGTGCCCATATATATCTGCACCTGCAACACTGACAAAAGGACCTAATCCAACACATATTCATAAATAACAGTCATAATTTTTCATTTCACCAAAAAAAAACAATTTAATAATAAATATAAAAGTTATTTTTTTCTTTTACCCGAAAATAAACACTTTGTGTTTGGTTATTCTAAACGGCGCATGACGCCATCCATTCCTTTGTTGTTCGAGGCGGCAAAAAGTGTGCGGTACTACGGCGCGCGATGATGCACAGGGTGCATCATGGTTTTTAGTACGAAACAAAATGTATGTGCGCGCGGGCGGGTTGCAGCGCGCAGTGAGCCCCGCGCGTGTGAGCATTGCAGCGCGCTAGGAGGCGCTCGCGCCGAAAGAGTTAACATGGGATAGAAAAGTTATATGTAATTTACATGTCAAACTATAGAAATTACACGAAAATTTCATTTCAGTAAGTTACGGAAACTTATATGAAATTTAAAGTATGGTAAGTGAAAGTTTCACTACATAGAAACTTACAAGCCGCGCATCCCTAGTCCCACCACCGACTCGCTCGGGGCGGCCGAGACATAATTCCTGCGCAAACCTGCGCGCGCGCGACGTACGTGTTTCCGACGAAAAATGAATCCCATCAAAAACATAAAATGTACAAAAATGTCAACTCTCGCAATGCTGTGTGATTGCAAAGTCATTATAGAAATAAAGGTGTCTAATATTAATAAATTTACTAAATCGACACCCCAACCGAATAAAGACGTATTTGCAAAATGTTAATTTTGAACATACTTACCTACGTCTTTATTCGGTTAGGGTGTCGAAATGTGGGCTTGGCTTTACATGAGATCTCACAACTTTTTACGGTGGAAGCATTGTGAGACTTGACATTTTTGTACATTTTATCTCGTTTCTTTTTGCAGGTAGTCCATCTTTATGACAGACTATTTACATTTATCTGTGGCTGATTGTACCTACCTATATTCACTACGTCTTACAAATATGATTACGAAGTTCCTTGTGCAGTTTGTAAAATTATTTCTCATAGACTTTATAGAGATGTGAATTTACCAACCAAAAAGAAAACGGAACTGAAATTTCAGGATGTTTCAGTTTTTCCTTTTAATGTACGTAAACACTATTTGAAGTTTGTGTGTCTGCTAGAAGTACCTTAGAATTTTGATTATAGGTGAGTCAGTCAGTGATAAAATTAAGGAACTTTGACCTGCAATAATTCTTAAACTACTGGTTCAATGTAATTTGGAAATATATCTAATGTAATGTAATGCCTGTTGAAATTAATCTGATACTACGCATGCTTACATGAAGTTAAAGCATCTCTGGTATTATTAAAAATAAAACATAATTTAACAATGGTTGTCGTTTACTTTAGTCTATAGCTATAACAGTTTCGTCTTCACTTCCTCTTCTTGGTTGCTTAATGGCCGCTCCGATATATCTCTGCTCCGCTATCTAATGGGCTTTTCTCTTTACTGTAATATCTGTAAGGTAAATATGCATCAATGTAACAAGTGTCCAAATGTTATGCTGTGTTGTTTTCTTTGTCATCCGCATTTTAAGCTGGCTTCCTATAATGCGACTCATTAGGTTATGGCACCAGTGGGTATGGTAAAAACGTGTTTCATAACAGAGCGGTATAAGGGTGGAGTTCAAAAAATTTGGCATGCTTTCTAACGCAATTAATTTTTAGGGTTCCGTACCTCAAATGAAAAAAACGGAACCCTTATAGGATCACTTTGTTGTCCGTTTGTCTGTCTGTCTGTCTGTGTGTCTGTCAAGACCCTTTTTCTCAGGAACGCGTGGAGGTATTGTAATGCAATAAGCAGTTTGCTATGTAATGTTTTGGAACTTATTGCATTATGTATGTCAGTTTTACTCTTAATTCTTTTAAGTAATGCAATAAGCAGTTTGCTACGTAATGTTTTGGAACTTATTGCATTATGTATGTCAGTTTTACTCTTAATTCTTTTAAGTAATGCAATAAGCAGTTTGCTACGTAATGTTTTGGAACTTATTGCATTATGTATGTCAGTTTTACTCTTAATTCTTTTAAGTAATGCAATAAGCAGTTTGCTACGTAATGTTTTGGAACTTATTGCATTATGTATGTCAGTTTTACTCTTAATTCTTTTAAGTAATGCAATAAGCAGTTTGCTACGTAATGTTTTGGAACTTATTGCATTATGTATGTCAGTTTTACTCTTAATTCTTTTAAGTAATGCAATAAGTAGTTTGCTACGTAATGTTTTGGAACTTATTGCATTATGTATGTCAGTTTTACTCTTAATTCTTTTAAGTAATGCAATAAGCAGTTTGCTATGTAATGTTTTGGAACTTATTGCATTATGTATGTCAGTTTTACTCTTAATTCTTTTAAGTAATGCAATAAGTAGTTTGCTACGTAATGTTTTGGAACTTATTGCATTATGTATGTCAGTTTTACTCTTAATTCTTTTAAGTAATGCAATAAGTAGTTTGCTACGTAATGTTTTGGAACTTATTGCATTATGTATGTCAGTTTTACTCTTAATTCTTTTAAGTAATGCAATAAGTAGTTTGCTACGTAATGTTTTGGAACTTATTGCATTATGTATGTCAGTTTTACTCTTAATTCTTTTAAGTAATGCAATAAGTAGTTTGCTACGTAATGTTTTGGAACTTATTGCATTATGTATGTCAGTTTTACTCTTAATTCTTTTAAGTAATGCAATAAGTAGTTTGCTACGTAATGTTTTGGAACTTATTGCATTATGTATGTCAGTTTTACTCTTAATTCTTTTAAGTAATGCAATAAGCAGTTTGCTACGTAATGTTTTGGAACTTATTGCATTATGTATGTCAGTTTTACTCTTAATTCTTTTAAGTAATTGTTATGTTGGTAATATGTGGGTATTCTATTATTTGAATTGGCTGTCAGACGCGGCTGCGCCCGGCGTCAAGTCAGTCAGAATATACGTGTCAAAGAGCAAGGCGTGTGTTTGATTCAGCTCCTCCATGGCTCCTTCTAGTGAGAAATAACAGTAATGCAATAAGTAGTTTGCTATGTAATGTTTTGGAACTTATTGCATTATTTATGTCAGTTTTACTCTTAATTCTTTTAAAATCAAATAAAGAAATTAAGAATGAAACTACAAAACAAAATGGTAAGTACTTTTGTTTAGAGTCGCCTCATGGCGTTTGAGATGCGAACATTTCGTCTTGCATTGTTATATTGAAAGTTTAGATAAAAATAGTATCACTTGAAGACAGAAGCAGTTTCTATCCCAACTTTATATGGTGGAGGCGCGGGGTATCAAGTAGTGAAGATTTTCCCTTACATTCTCGCGAGCACGCCAAGCGAGTCTGCAACTACAAACGAGTGGAGGAAGTCTAAGCATATACTAGGGCATTTTCTGAAGAAGAGGTCTAAAAGGTCGTAATTTTTAATATTTTTGCTCTACTGCATGCCCTTAATTTGTGCTATTTCTTTTCTGTGTATTCCCCTATATTATATAGCTCGCAGAATGGCAGCCACGAAATGTAACGGCCTCTCAGACGTTGGAGATTTTGTAATGTAGTACAATGCCATTGGCATTATTAAGGCTTGGACGGATGAGCAGAAAAAATATGCCATTGCAGCGTATTTAGAAGGGCCAGCTCTTTCATGGTATAAATCCAACTTTGAAGATTTTACTACCTACACAGAGCTAATTAATAAATTAAAGGCGCAATTCCCCAACCAGACTGATTTTTCGCAGAAATTTTATTATAGAAAGCAATAGCAGAAAGAATCACTGATTGAGTATTATTACGCCTTAGAAAATCTAGCAACTAAAGCGGAAATAAAAGAAGACACAATATTTTAAAAGCACTATATTAGCTCCGTAAATCAAAGATATCAATGGTTAGGTACTTGCCTCTAAACTATTTGCATCAAAAGAAGAGTTAAAGAAAACTATCTTGCAAATTGAGGAGATTTACAATGAAGACACTTATACACAGACAGTAGAACTTCCGATCTTCAATCCAGTTTTGAGATTAGAAGACATCAAGAGGTTGGGAGACCGCTCGTCGAATATTGTCCCGTCTCATACTTCACAGCCTGAATTTGTTACTCCATTTAGAACGCCGAATCCAGTGGCGACACCAAGCAGAGCGCCATATGAACAGCAAACGCCACAGCGACAGCATAAATTGCGACCGCGTCCGTGGAATCTACGAAGTACTCCGGGTCAGCAAGAAAGTTATTGGTAACATAACGAGTCTGACAAAGAAAAACAAGAAATTTGTTTGGACAGATAAAGAGCAGAAAGCCCTTGACGAGTTGAAGAATAGAATATGTGAGGCACCAATTTTAGGTTATTTTTCAAGTGATGAAGAAATGGTGACCAGGGTGTATGTCGACAGTTCGGAAAAAGCATTAGGATGTTGCTTGTTTCAAGGAAAAGAAGTAATGAAACCAATTGCTTATGCTTCAAGGAAGTTAAGTGATGCTGAGAAGCGATATTCAGTAACTGAGAAGGAATGCCTTGGTTTAATTTGGGCAATTCAGTATTTTAAGCATTTTCTATGGGGGCTTAAGTTTCAGGTCGTCACAGATCATAGGGCGTTGGTCTGGTTGAAAAGCAAACGTGATATGAACGGCAGACTTGCGAGATGGGCATTATCGGTACAGTCATGGGATTTTGACATCGTGTATTGTCAAGGAAAGGATAATGTTGTCGCTGATTTCCTAAACAGGAATCCCTTGATCGAAAATCCGGACCAGAAAAGCATAGAGAAAATTCCTGAACAAGAAGATGGATTTATTTTATATGCTCTGAATAGCGTCGATATGAAGACAGCGCAGCAATCTGATACATTTTGTAGCAATATTTTAAATCATTACGCAGCGGCAGAGTGATAGCCAAGTTTATCAAAATTATTTGGTGCGGAATGATTTAATATACAGGTCAAGGAGAATTGAATCCGATGACGGGAGGTCACTTTGGACTCTTTAAAACCTATGCCAAGTTTAATGAGAGATATTTTATTGATAAAGCAGAGAAGAGAATGAGTGATTATGTCAAGTCCTGTCATCGATGCCAAGAAAGAAATATTAATAAAATAATAGCGCCCTTGACCTCAATTTTAGTTACAGATTTGTACCAAAAGGTGGGAATAGATGTGATAGGTCCGATGCAAACTTCGGATGATGCAAATAGATATACACGATGATTTTTAATTGGTGATCAGGAGTTGAAAAATATTGATAACCAGCCAAAATTAAATTCAATGGGTGAGGTCTCACGCAATTACCTCACTGTTTAATTAATTACAATTAATGATATTGTTAAAACCAATAACCACTGGATACGTGGTCATCCTACATTAATTATTGAAGGGAAGTAGATACGTCAAGTGACGTCGCTTTGGCGGGGAATTTGACAGATCTTACGTCAATAAACTTTTCCCTCTTGTTTTTTTATCTTATCAGTTACGAGTTGTTATCGTGTGATAGATAACGATTTGAAACTGAAAACAATAATTGATACGTGATTAACGTAAAGTTCATTTAACATTAATCTGCTGGCTAACATGTAAATGAATAAGTAAAAAGAAAATAATTTAATACACGTAAATTTAATTAAAAAAACTTCCATACACAACCAAAACTGAACTAACTTAAAAAATAGGAATTAAAATAATTAATTAATTAATTACACCAACACGTGTGAAGGTCGACTCATCCGACCACAAGATATTAGTTTCGAGATTCTCCAGAAACCACTGACAGAATGCCATCCTTCCCTCTAAATCTCTTGCTAAAATATCTTGTACGGGCCGGAAATGAAAAGGATGTAATTCGGACGCGTTAAGTAGCCGCGACACGAAGAATTGAGTAACATCAAATCTTCTCGCTGCTTGCCTAGTGCTCCTTCGAGGATCCCGAGCAAAGTATCTAAAGATGCGTCGATCCAGACTTCCAGGATGACGTCGACGTCGGCCCTGTGCCTGAGCATGGCTGGGCACTGTAAACTGGCCGAACTCACGCAGGTTTTGGTGTATGCGGTTTTTTAAACTGTGTGTGGGAATTGGTACGTTTAGATGAATATCGGGAACAGTATTGTTGAGTTTATCTTGAGCTGTTTGTTTGTATTGACAAACGTACCATATCGTAACGCTCGTTATTTGAATACGGATATGGTGGAGGCATGCTTTTTGTAATTTTAAGACGATATTTACTCTTCTTACACAATATTCACGACTTTGTTATGTCATTTGACAATGACAAATTATTACTCATAAGTTATCACTGTCATTAAATTTACTGCCATTTTAAAAAGGTTGAAAGTTAAACAATTAGTAGGGTGACAATTAATTTCAATTAAAAAAGCTGTTTTCAAATTAAAAATTATTACCCAAAAAAAAAGTTCGGTTCCATGTAACTGCGACTTTAACGTGATCACCATCAATTACTGAATTAGAAAAATTGGTACCTGATCACCGATTAAAAATCACCGTGTATAATAGTAGCATTGGAGTACCTGTCCAAATATGCAGTGTGCAAAGCTGTACCCAGGGTAGCAGCTGAAGTTATAAATCAAATCCTAATAGTTGACATTTTGTGCAGGTTTGGTGGCATACAGCAGCTGATAACTGACAGAGGCTCAGTATTTAAATCGAACATCAACAAGGAAACGGCGCAATATTTTGGAGTGGAAGTATTGCATGCGACAACCTTCCATCCACAAAAAATTGTGTTGGTGGAGAGGTTCAATAGGACACTTTTAAGTATGTTGTCTAAATACGTGTCAGAACGACAACGTACCTGGTGCGTATTTTTACCGTTAGTATGTTTTGCATACAATTCTGCAAAGCAAAGTAGCACAGGGGTTTCTCCTCATATGATCGTATTTGGGCGCGAGCCGCAATACAGATCTGATGCTGAGTTGGGGATTAATAGGGTTGTTTCAGAAAGCCTAGCCAATAAAATGACAAATATGTCATTATTGGTGAGTAAAGTTGCTGAAAATATTGCTTAACAGCGGCAAAAACAATATTATGACGAGAAAGCAAGCATGAACAACCATGGAGAGAGGGGTGAATAAGATAGGCTACATTCGTGGTGCAGGCATGTTTCCATGACGCCGCTTGTCTTTGTACTGTGATGGTAATTCCCTTTAAGCCTATAAGGTGGGAAGAGGTTTGGTTGGTCTCAGCCATCATATTGCATGACATGTGTTATTTCATGGTTGACAAGTCATGTATTACGAATTTCGCCGTATAGTAGTTCTATATTGAAGGGTTGTTGTATGAAAGCTTGTTCATACTTGCTATTTACAGTATTTGTATATAATTGTCTTAATGTGTTTATTTAAATGTATTTTATTTTTCATGTATGCTGAGCTGAGAACTTGTGAAACCCTGATGACCATAACAAAGATGACTGATGAGAGACATGGACATGCGTTCCTGCCACATGTAATCTGGAAGCAGGAGGAGACTGCTATCTGGACTTTATGATGTGTTTGCATGATGTATCGTTTAACCTATTAATGCAATTGTATCCCCTTGGAACACCATGATGAAAAGAAAATGTTTCGTCAATGTTGAAAGCCATAGAGCTGTGAAAGTTGGTCATTGGTGGTTATTTACTTATTAGAAATAAAAAAATAAAACTATTCTTATAATGAAGTATCTTATTATTGTTTGTGTTTTCAATAATAGGTGTCTTAACATTTTTATCTTTGCTTGTATTCATCTGAACGAGAGCAACAAGCTGCGCAAGAGGATGGAGCTGCGAAGTCTGATGTGGCAGCCTCATGGCTGCACCATCAGAAAAAATGCAGTTCACCATCACTCTGCGAAGATGCTGTGACCATATCTCAGGCCGAGATATGTGACACATGCATGTCATATTTATAACTTGTAATTTATATAGTAATTAGAATAGTTGAAATATAAGATTTAAGTAGGATAATAAAATTTTGTATTGCTGGGTGTAATTATTGAATATACCATAAATAAACGCCCAGGGTCCCATATCATAATTCGCTAGTGCGAAATAGAGTAAGAGCCTGCGCAAACCGGCGAAGCGCAGCGCAGATCACTTTAAACTTATCAATGCGGTGTGCGCTGCGCGGAGTAAATCCTCCTAGGTGATCTGCGCTGCGCTCCGCCGGTTTGCGCAGGCCCTAACTTATCAGTCTATAGAAATTGTCATTTTGACAATTTGTCATTTTTTGATAGATATTGGACCTAAGGAGGTTTTTTTTTTCCTCCCGGTAGTGTCCGGAGGGTATGGCAATCTACGAGATTTGCCAGTGTCTTGTGTTTCGATTCTTGATTAATTATTTTTTTTAAACCAAATAGCAGGAACCATGTCGCGAAATAATAATATTTACAAAGAGGAAACGAAGGATAGGAAAAAAAGGATCAGGAGAGTTGTAAGGAAAAAGGATACGAATATTTACAATTTTATAGAGTGGGATCTAATGAAATGGGACAAAATACTATATACATCACTATTATACTGTAATAAGGTCTGGATACATGTCGGAAGACCGATTTTTAATTTGGACAAGGAGTTGTATAAAAAGGAATGGTCGTACAGAGGGCATGAAAAGAATACCGTAAAACGGGGTAAATTGGAACGGCGAGGTAAATAGGAACAAATATCTGCTTTTCTAAACCGGTCTGTTAGTCCCATTACTAACAGACCGGAGATCAAACTGTTGTTGATTTCTGAATAAGCGAGGTATGTTTTGCTACTGGCTACACAGCATTTAAATCAGTCAATGATGTTTCAGTAAAAAAAACACGTTGAAAGTGAGGTCGTCGTGAACACGCGTTTTATGTACCATTAAATTTCTAGTTTTAGATGAGTCATATTGTGAAAAACTGTAAAAATTGGTGTAATATCGATCATAGCAGTGGATTATGATTTAAAGAAATAAAAAAGTAAGTAAATAATTGCAATATTTCATTGGAAATCTTAGTTTTAGATAACCACTTGTTTTTAGGTCATTTTGGGGATAATAGGAACGGCGAAGGGGGAAATTGGCACGCCAACAGGTATAATTGGAACGACGCGGGGGTTAATAGGTTTGACTAGGGGGTAAATTGGCATGGCCAAATAGGGTTGTCAAAAATTAAAATACTCGTCTACATAATTATATCTATCTATCTATATTCTATACATATGATAAAGCTGTAAATATGTTTATTTGAACGCACATCACGTGAAAACTGCTCAACAGATTTAGATGAAATTTGGTATGGAGATAGCTTGAGTCCCGGGAAAAGATATAGGCGGAATATAATAGTACCCAGAGCGAAGCGAGGGCGGGTCACTAGAGTACAATATGAACACCTCCTAACCAATTTTTTGAGCGTTAGGTTGTCCTCGTAATTTTAGTAAAATTGATAAAATATGTTTTTTAGTTAGCTATCTAGTTAGTTCAAAATCAATATCCTGGGGATCTGTGTGGACTCCGACATTGAATCCGGTTACACACACTACAAAATCGATATCTGGGGATTTGTGTGGTCTCCTACAACGAATCCGTTGACAGAATGAGAAAAAGTAGCCGCCATCTTGAACTTTTTAGTTATTCGACCGATTGCTTCCAAAATCCATATCTGGGGATTTGATTGGTCTCCGACAACGAATGCGTTGACGGAATGAGAAAAAGTATCCGCCATCTTGAACTTTTTAGTTCTTCAACCGATTGCTTCCAAAATCGATATCTGGGGATTTGATTGGTCTCCGACAACGAATCCGTTGACGGAATGAGAAAAAGTATCCGCCATATTGAACTTTTTAGTTCTTCAACCGATTGCTTCCAAAATCGATATCTAGGGATTTGTGTGGTCTTCGACAACGAATCCGTTGACAGAATGAGAAAAAGTAGCCGCCATCTTGAACTTGTTAGTTATTCGACCGATTGCTTCCAAAATCGATATCTGGGGATTTGATTGGTCTCCGACAACGAATCCGTTGACGGAATGAGAAAAAGTATCCGCCATCTTGAACTTTTTAGTTATTCGTTCGATTGCTTCCAAAATCGATATCTGGGGATTTGTGTGGTCTCCGAGAACGAATGCGTTGACGGAATGAGAAAAAGTATCCGCCATCTTGAACTTTTTAGTTATTCGTTCGATTGCTTCCAAAATCGATATCTGGGGATTTGTGTGGTCTCCGAGAACGAATGCGTTGACGGAATGAGAAAAAGTATCCGCCATCTTGAACTTTTTAGTTATTCGTTCGATTGCTTCCAAAATCGATATCTGGGGATTTGTGTGGACTCCGACAATGAATCCGTTGACAGAATGAGAAAAAGTAATTTTCACAGATATTTTTAAATAACGGTTTATAATTAACAAAAAAATTAAACCGTCTTCAAAAACCCACTAAAAAGGGTTAATAAAGACCGGCCTCTTAGGAGTTCTAGGAATTGCCTATTTACTGTTTGATAGGTACATGAAATATATCCAAGCCGGTGTCAAGTAGTTACCTACACAATAGGAATGACATAATGAATCTTGCCACCGACTTCGATATATTTAATGTACCTATCAAACACTAAATAGGCAATTCCTAGGACTCCTAGGAGGCTGGTCTATATTTCACCCTTTTTAGTGGGTTTTGGAAGACGGTTTTATTTTTTTGTTAAAAATTTTTTTTTCGCTTTTTGGTGATGCTCCTAATTTTATTATGTGTTAAACTAAAGCACATAAACATCACATTAAGAAACAATAGCATAATACCAATTTCTCATCACCCTTAGCAAAATGTCGCTGTCCAAGATGCAGGGCCGTTAATTATTGAGGAGTTCTCCCGGTACCTCACCATCACTTGCACTTCACCACATGCATTATAATGAGTGTAAAAGTAGCTTCATATTCTTAATAAAGAAATCTCACTGCTGGCGTCAATCACTTACGACTAAGGAGTTCCGGTGGTCATCACTGGTCTTCATCATCAGTTCCTCGTCACCAAAAGGTGCTAATGTAATGCAATTTCTTAAGGTCTTAAAGGTAATACCAAAATCGCTATATGTGTGCCTATAACTTTTGAGGAATTCCCTCGATTCCTCACAGATTCTGACTTGGTGACAATGGGACCACATGGAAAGTATACAATTTCAAACAAAAAAAATAATTGAAATCAGTCCACAATTGATGCAGTAATCGCGTAACAAACATAAAAAAAAACATACAGTCGAATTGAGAACCTCCTCCTCTTTTGAAGTCGGTTACAAAATCTCTACATGAAGAAAAGCGATTAAAAAAAATCGATACTATGAAAAAATGTCCGCTGTGAAAATGATCTAAAATCCATGAAAATGACCCGCTGTGTAAACAACCCGTTAAACATAAGGAATCCAAAAGTCCACGTCTATAAATAAATTATGATGAAAAAAGATTAATGATAAGTACTTGTGGAACAGTATTAATGTTATTCTATTCACTTACTTTGAAAATATTACATATATAAGATGGCGGCTACTTTTTCTCATTCTGTCAACGGATTCGTTGTAGGAGACCACACAAATCCCCAGATATCGATTTTGTAGTGTGTGTAACCGGATTCATTGTCGGAGTCCACACAGATCCCCAGGATATTGATTTTGAACTAACTAGATAGCTAACTAAAAAACATTTTTTTATCAATTTTACTAAAATTACGAGGACAACCTAACGCTCAACAAAATTGGTTAGGAGGTGTTTATATTGTATTCTAGCGACCCGCCCTCGCTTCGCTCTGGGTACTATTATATTCAGCCTATATCTTTTCCCGGGACTCAAGCTATCACCATACCAAATTTCATCTAAATCTGTTGAGCAGTTTTCACGTGATGCGCGTTCAAATAAACATATTTACAGCTTTATTATATGTATAGAATATAGATAGATAGATATAATTATGTGGACGAGTAAAACTTGTAAAAGAAATAGCATTCGGTGCTATATCTGTATATATTGCAGTGTCAAGTCCAAATTAACCGGTTAATTTCGTTCTTCAGAACGAAATTTGTGAAAAACCGGTTTTTTAATTAACCGGTTTATATACCGGTAACCTTAACCCAAACAGCTATCCATTCAGGTTTGGGTTCAATGGCCGAAACCGGTTTCAATTTCAAACCGGTTTCCGACCCCTGAGACACGGTAACTGCGCAGTACGGCGAGCGGCGACATCAAGGTCGTAGTCTGAGTTTAACCGGTTAATACAGGTTTATCGGAGTTCTTCAATTTCGTTCTTCCTATTAACCGGTAACCCAAATAATTTCGTTCTTTTTAAACCGTTCCTTTAATTAACCGGTAAACGGATGAACGAAATTAAACCGGTTTTTAGAACGATATTTACCGCTATTTAGAAACCGGTTCTGAGCCCTGGTATAAGTTAAAGTTACTTGATAAATTCAAAAAAATTAGATCTCACGAAGGATTTTTTGATTTAGTAACTATTTTAATGATTTTTTGAGACTTGTTTAGTAGGTATACCTAGGTAGGTTTAGTAGCTTAGCTTTAGATAGATTGAGTGACAGCCCTAGGCAAAATTCCAATTAACCCCACTCTCGTGCCTATTAACCCCGTCGGGGGTTAATTGGAATCCAATAGGGTTTTTGTTGAATATTTCAAAATATGGCAATAATTTGGGAATCTAAGGCTACTAAGCAACTAAAAGAGCTTACCACACATTTTTATGTAGTAACTTAAAATACCCTATGAATTACGGAAGACGGTTAAAATTCCAGTTGAAAGTGAAGATTGGACCAATTTACCCCGTTTTACGGTATGTGGTTTAAATCCCATCCATGACCCAATCTCATCCTCACAAGCACAGAAGTAATCGTTTTGTCAAGACTTGTTCTCGAAAACCATGGTTTGACTGGAATATCAGGTTGAATACTATGGTAAAACTTTCCTTTTAATTGCGTGCTTACGTTTCAGATATCATTCCATGCCTCTCTTAGAACAAGTCTTGGCAAATTCATGAGGTCGTGACTGTAGTTCATGTACGGACACATGTCTCCACCCTTAATCGAATCACTCGCTAGTTGGTCAGCCTTTTGGTTTCCTTTGATACCAGTGTGGCAAGGAACCCATTGTTACGTATTTAATTTCAACCCCCTACCCCATATTAAAAATACATAACTTTTTGAATCGACATTGTATCGATTATCGATTTCAGTGGCAGAATGCTCATTATTCCATTGCCTTCTCGTCGCGAGTTACTTTAAAAAGAAAGTTCGTTCAGTGTTGCGAGGTGTCTTAATTGCCTAGGACATTTTAATTTATTTTTCAGAATTGACTGCATTTAAAATTCAACAAGGACATCTATTTATCTCTAAAAATAAGTTAGTACCTTTTCTACAAAATTTGGAAATGTCGGACGCCTATATCCTTCCATGGATTTTGTTATTTTCGCTCGTTAGTTTTGGCCTGGCAACCTTAGAATGGAGCCGGTCATGACGTTCACTTTTGGCTTTCGTTTCGGCGTATTAACATCAATTTATCGATCCAGATAAAGGATCTTTTCGTGAGTATCTTCCTTGGGGAATACCATTGTCTTCGTAGCCTGACAGCGTCTTTAATCCATTGTTTTGTTACAGAAAATTCCAAATTCCAAATTCTACTTATTATTGTTTTGACTCGGCCGCTCTGGAACATTCCTTGCGGACCCTAATACTACGTGTTGGTAAGTCTCCTACTGGATTGATAATCCTATTCCCGTCCTAACACATAGCTTGCGACGAATGTGTTAATTGAGTTATAATTTATTTCAGCACTTAGCACGCTGAAGAAACCCTCACGAGGTTGACAGGAAGTCCCAGCTTTTCCGGCCTAGTCACCCGCTCAGGCGAGGCTTCTATTCCCAAGTGGTAAGTCCACCAGTCTCCTTTTCGTACGCACCGGCGTCTTTACCGGTAATATAGCCTGTAACTAAGACAGCCAATTTATTTCTTTGTTACAGGGGGTTTTTTTTTTTCATGTTTTTTTTAGGGGTCTAGTTTCTAATCCCATACTGCGGTGATTTATTTCCATCATCTACGGTGGTATTCATCGTCTACTGCTGTTCGGGCTGGCAGAAATCTAATTCGAGCTCACCGGCCACCGGAACTGTTGCTGTCCGAGGATTGTCTCGTCGCTGGGCGGTCAACGCTACCTCTGACAAAGTTCTGGTGATGTCCATTTCATTTACCTTACATTAAACATATCAATCGGTCTTCCTCCGATAAGGAAGTGGCGCCCTTTACTTAATTTATTATAAATGGCAAAAGTTATCTCTGCGTTCCTCTGATTCCCCACGCCTTAAATTTTATTAAGTTAATAGTTTTAACCTTTCAGTCTCAATAAACTGGTTTTAACTGTTTGTTATACTTTTATTTATTTACCTGTGTCTACCAGGACCCTTTCCCAGTAGAACGGTAACACCATGCAAACGAAATTACGTAGCCCATATTGTTACATTTTAAAAGGTACTCTCTAGTCTGCATTATGACTGGAAAACATAATGCAGACTTGAAAGGAAACTTAGCTAATGCCTTGAGCGCACTTAATGAATCTGAAATTATCAACGTTTTGGGTAATTTCATTAAAAGGACATATTCAACAGCTTTAAGAATAGCATAGCATTAACCCGTAAAAACAGAGGTTTCTTTGGGAAATTTAATTTTTTTACAATGTTATACTGCAGGTGGAAAATGCCACCTCCTACATTAAGGGTCTGTTTAGATGCATCTGTAAAAACTTGATGCCAACCAATCCAATTATTATCTAAAAAACAGTTAAATTGACTATTAGCTGCTGCACTAAAGTTAACGCATTGTAAGGTATATTAAAAAGTGGGAACCGTGGACAACGGTATGTTCTAGAAGGTAAGTTACTAAACATAGTTAAACTGTTAATAAGGCAAGGAGTTGCTTTATGTCTCCAATAGTTGGAGACAGAAATCAACTCCATAAGATGCCGAAGTTTTGCGATTAATGGGCGATTGCTATACTGAATAACACGGAAGAAAAAACGGTTTGACAAGTACTGACGTCTAAGATGTAAAGGTGGTTCGTTACACTCTACCGTAAAACGGGGTAAATTGGTCCAATCTTCACTTTCAACTGGAATTTTAACCGTCTTCCGTAATTCATAGGGTATTTTAAGTTACTACATAAAAAAGTGTGGTAAGCTCTTTTAGTTTCTTAGTAGCCTTAGATTTCCAAATTATTGCCATATTTTGAAATATTCAACAAAAACCCTATTGGATTCCAATTAACCCCCGACGGGGTTAATAGGTACGAGAGTGGGGTTAATTGGAATTTTGCCTAGGGCTGTCTGTCACTCAATCTATCCAAAGCTAAGTACCCACCTAGGTATACCTACTAAAAAAGTCTCAAAAAATCATTAAAATAGTTACTAAATCAAAAAATGTTTCGTGAGATCTTATTTTTATTGAATTTATTAAGTAACTTTAACTTATACCAGGGCTCGGAACAGGTTTCTAAATAGCGGTAAATATCGTTTTAAAAACCGGTTCAATTTCGTTCATCCGTTTACCGGTTAATGAAAGGAACGGTTTAAAAAGAACGAAATTATTTAGGTTACCGGATAATAGGAAGAACGAAATTGAAGAACTCCGATAAACCTGTATTAACCGGTTAAACTCAGACTACGACCTTGATGTCGCCGCTCGCCGTACTGCGCAGTCACCGTGTCTCAGGGGTCGGAAACCGGTTTGAAATTGAAACCGGTTTCGGCCACTGAACCCAAACCTGAATGGATAGCTGTTTGGGTTAAGATTACCGGTATATAAACCGGTTAATTGAAAAACCGGTTTTTCACAAATTTCGTTCTGAAGAACGAAATTAACCGGTTAATTTGGACTTTACACTGCAATATATACAGATATAGCACCGAATGCTTTTTCTTTTACAAGTTTTACTCGTCTACATAATTATATCTATCTATATTCTATACATATAATAAAGCTGTCAATATGTTTATTTGAACGCGCATCACGTGAAAACTGCTCAACAGATTTAGATGAAATTTGGTATGGAGATAGCTTGAGTCCCGGGAAAAGATATAGGCTGAATATAATAGTACCCAGAGCGAAGCAAGGGCGGGTCGCTAGAATACAATATAAACACCGATTTGTTAGCCGTTCGTCCTACACGCATTTGGTCCAATACGCAGTTCGTCCTAAAATTAGGACGAACAGCGAATTGACTTGGTAGCAGTTGGTCAATATCGCAGTTCGTCATACATGCATTTGGTCCATTACGCAGTTCGTCCTAAAATTCGGACGAATAGCGAATTGACTAAGTAGCAGCTCGCCCTACACGCAGTTCGTCCTAAAATCTGTTCATCTGTCTTATTTAGTATCTATATTTATTTATTAGCTAGCTGTTGTATCGTAAATAAAGGAACTGGAGATAAAATATCAGCATAATTATGTCCAAAATGTTGCCTCGGGATTATTTGATAACGTAATACCTTAATTTATTCAAAAATTTGTACATCGAGGTTAGAATTTTGTTTACCAAATAAGATAAGTAAGAATGAACAGACTTTATACGCAGCTGGCTTAATACGCAGCTCTATCTAGGCCCTTACCTATTAATAATAAAACCTCTAAATGCTGTATCTGGGCGTCTATAGGTTTGTTAGCATACTACGGAGCCCGGAAGAAAAATTGAAAAATTTTACATTGAAAACATATGGTCCCAGATAAAAAAGGTTAAAAGGTTACGTATCAAAAAGAATCATAGACATGATTATACTTGTAGGCGCAGAGAATAAGAAAAACCTAGACATAATTCTATAACTGTAATTTTCTTTTTCTTTGATATAAAGTATTGTTAGTTATAGTTAAAATAAAAAGAATTAAACATTTTAAGTCTCCGCGTCAATGTAAAAAAAACAAAAAACTAAATTTTAAACACATTTTGATTTCATAAGTACAGCATAATAGTTAACTTTGTAAAAGTACCTCTATTATGTTATGACACCTGCATTCCAGTTAAAGAAATCAAAATTAAACTAATTAATCAATCGGGACTATCATTAATAAAGAAGATTCAGTAAGTTACACATTTTCTGGTTTATCTTACCAGAAATTATAGATAACTGTAATTCGACAATTTATTCTGAATAGTATATTATGTGTGTTGATAAATTATTAAAAATTAAACAGATTCTCTTTGCGGATCTCCAAAGTCTAAAATATTGGTAATTTTTGGAAAACCAAAATACATAACTACTTCCAAAGTGTTTAATTTATGCCGTCAACATATTATTAGTACTGTAAGAAACAAATTAAACAAAAAATATCCACGGTTATTAATTAATTGATATGTTTCCTTATTTACGTTTTAATATGAACGTTATTTATTGCAGAATAAGGTCTTCATTTCTTTGTACCTCAACTCCCGACCGTGCTATCGCGAGTCGCAAGCGATTCTCGTCTAGTAGTCGGGCCATTCTTCGAGCGTTTCAACCGCCCTGATTCCCGTGGCCGCATTAATGTCTAAATTCCTGTAGCTTTGGATGCTATTTTCGGTTATCTTGTAGAGTGTCCTGACTTCTACAAAGTTTAACTGAAAATGCTTCCAAAGCTACAGGAATTTAGAAATTAATGCGGGCACGGGAATCAGGGCGGTTGAAACGCTCGAAGAATGGCCCAGTCGTCTCGTGCATTCATTTATTATACTCGTAGGCTTTTATAGTCAATGATTGTCAAACTTTTATAAACACGTGGGGTGCACCACGGTTCGGCTAGGGCGGCGGAGATGTTTTGCCATATTGTGTTCATTAGATCGATAATAACTAAATTGTTTAGGATGAGATAAATGATTGTCGTGAAATCACGTTTACCTATTTATAAGCTCTCAGTTTTCTGTACAAAATGATTTAAATAAAAACATGTTAGGAGTCACGACGACGTGTCGTGAAACGGTGCCGCAGCGGTGCTCAATTTTTTGCCGCATGCGACGTCACAGGTAAAGGATGGTGTCATGCAAACTTTTTTAAACCAAGCAAAATTTTTTTTACAACATTAAATATTTTTTCAAATTTTTACTTTATGATACTTAGCTTTAAATATACCATTAGAGGAAATTGATGCTTATTAAATGTTTATACCTACCGGAAATCAGGTAAGATAACTTTAACTAGAAAAGTTGATGATCTCCAAAAAACAATTACGATTAAATATTACAGTACAGTACGTTACGTTGTATAATACATATTGGTCACACGTCATACTCAATCGGTTATAGTGATTATGATTAAAAACTACATTTTAAACGATTTTTAATCTTAATCTACTTTTCCCATCACTAGTAAACTCATCAAACTATATACAATATCAATATGGCGCTTTGTTTACATCGTTCACAAGTTCTATAGATGGCGACTTTAGTTCTAAATTTGAATTCAGGAAAAATAAAATATTAGTTATGATTATTATCAGTGCAAGTCATAAATATCCCGGAAACTAAGCATAATAAACTTATCTCCATGCATTTGCACGTGCGACGTTAAGATTTTGTTCAAAAGGTTGGCGAGGTAAAACTCGAAACCGAAGATAAGGATTATCAGCGAATTTCACATTGTCTTTTGTAATTGCGGCAGCCGTTGTTCGCACCTTCTGTTTTTTTAACAATAGAGTGACAAATACATATTTAAAGTATTTTCCACTGCGATACCTAGAGTATTCTTTCGCTAAAGTACTAAAACTCCGTCATCATCATCATCATCATCATCAGCCTATATTAGTCCACTGCTGGACATATGTATAATAAATACTAATTCCGAAAAAGCATTAACTTGAACGTAAAGTCGGTTGAAAACTTAAATTCAATGATTTTCTCATTAACTTGTTTAATTATGAAAGTCAATAATACAGAGGCATAAGGGATAGTGTCTGCCTATCGCGTATAGCTCGACTTTATGTAAATACTTTTCTATTTAGCCACAATAAATTAAAAACTAAAAAAAAAACACCTCAACCGTGATGGTTGGTTGGTTGACCGTGACGGTTGAAAATCAGTAGGTTGATTCCCTAAACATGAGTTAATCTACAAGCATCCATTTTTGACGGCGAATAATTACTTACTCTTTCTTAATTATCTTTTAATTAATTAAGTTCAGTTCTCTTTTGTAATAATATCGGCCATTGAAGTATGCATCTGAAGATAAATACTGATTTCTGAATAGTTCGTACCAGGTACAAGAGTAATGGAAATTCATAAGAAATGTACTTCTTCGTTTTAGTTAGTACTTGCTAATTTTGAATATTTAATATTTTTTGATAACTATTGTACCTCACTAGATAGCTAATGAAGTAATTACTTTTTTGTGTCTTTTTATTGGAGTTTTATTAAATAACATGACATGTAGCATTATGTGACTAGGTTTTTGTCATTAAAGAAAAAAAAGAAAGAAAAAACGTTTATTTACATACATCTAACAAAAGTACAGAACATAAAAAACACAAATGGACAAAAATAATAAACACTGCACTAATGCCAGATGATGCAAAACGGTTCCGGCTCAGCGTGGTACTGGTTTTGAGGCCAGAGCTGGTCTGACGCCGGAACCATTTGGTGACACCACGGCAGGCCACACAGCCAACACAAATAAAAAATAAAAACATAAAAGAACAGAAAACCCAAAATTATCACAACAAGAAATATTAATATTATTATTACCGCTGACATTTTAGCTTTCAGAAAATATATTAAAGTACATTAAAAAACGGCAAATTATTTTTTTATATCTTTTTTTTCGAACATGTTCCGCAATTCCGAAAAAAACTAAGATCTCAAATATCTCCGAAACTAATAATTTTCGGCCAGGGTACTATAGGTAAATTACTTTCGAGACGTTTTTGCATTTGTAGTAGTATTTGTATATTTACAGGGATCCTAAAATTTCAATTTCATTCTATAGTCAGAAAAAAAAGGTTCGTTACATTTTGAAGAAGAAAATATAATATACATAAATATAATATATATAAATATATTGCTCTACTATGCCTCCTTAAAAGGATTGTATCGAATATCCAGTCACCCTGTATATCTGTTTTTTTTATTTTAATGTATTATATTAACGGTACCAAATATTACAATTTATGCACTGATTAAAAAATTACCCTGTATATTTTTGTTATACAAATATAATATTGTTTACCCTAAACACTGCATAATACTATCCATTACCACGTGGAAAGAAAGCATAACTTAAATTGAATGCAAATAGGAATGAACCTTATGCGCAAGCATTAAGGATTAAAATTCGCACTTACAAATTATGAAGTAACTACATTGACATATTGAACAAGATTTACGTTACGTGGCCCGTCACATCACAACACGATGTCGTGATAAAAAATATTGACTAAGAAGTTTTTATGGCTATTGCAACTTTAGCTCTAAAAAGACACATACATTCGTAAAATTATGTTAAACTGAATATACAGAATTAATAACACATGGCATTTGTACACAAAAATAAGAAATATTTTTGAATAAAATCATCTCTCGGGGAGCTATTAGCAAATGAGTATTAACGACACGTTGTCGTGACCGGCGTCTCGCGCACGCTCTGCGATCACGACAACGTGTGGTGGGTGGCGCTGAATGGGTTAAGTTTGTTCCAGTTTAAACTAATACTATTAATAATTATAAATTAATATTTATTGTTTGTTTTGACACCGGCATCGGCTTGCAACCGTTTATTGACAGCAATTGGAACTTTTGAACTTATTTGAACTCACATCCTCCAAATGCATGTAAAAAAAAAATGCGCTCACTGATTATTTATTGTTCGGGCTCTATGCAAATTCTACAATTTACTTCAAAAATTGAGCTCTGAAAAATTATATGATTGATGATATTAAATGATATATAATTACATTATTAAAAGTTTAATTTTATAGGAAAACCTGCTTTTGTCATAAAATCGCAAACTTTCGCTAGATTAATTATGCTATCGAAATGATTATGTGATTGTTTAAGTGGCCCAACAATTGAAAGTGGCCAAACAGTTTTTGCTATGTTTACTGTCTTTACTGGGTGGGCGCAGGAGTGGGTAATCCGAACAATAAACATTTTTTTACGTGAACGAACCCTTTTGGTTGCACACAAACAAACATATTTAGAAGTTATCGCTTTTGGGCCCAAGGTTACGTTCAGACGATTATCGCCCTAAAGGTGGAACACCGCGAACGCAGGCGATAGTACATAATTGAAATGAAATAAACTCGTTATGACAGGGGGGAATAAAAGAAACGTTTAGATGGTTCTTTGTCTATGATATTTGAGGTTTGTTCCGTCAACTTCCGTCCAAAGAGTACATACCTAATAAAGACGTTTTGATTAATTTGGCAGACAAAATGTCAAAACATACTTCTAATGATAGAAATGAAAACGAATGGTGTGGACCACTCGTTATTAATTTTTTTATCTCTCGTGCTTCAAAAATACAGTTTCACTGTTTTTGCTCACTTTCGAGTGAAACTTTCGAGCGCTTGAAAGTCAAAAATCGCCCCCCGTCCGCCGTATCTCGCTCGCCGCTGGCTGGCGCCCCGCTCTCTCCCCGCCCCGTACCCGCCGCATGCATCCCGCTCCACGACAAGTTCGCGCGTATTTTTAATTAAATTTTCAATTTCTTAAGCGTGACATTAACATGTTTAATTTTGATGAAAACACGATTATAGTACACAAAAACCTATTAATAAACAAAAATTTCACAGTTACGATTTTTAGCTACTGAGTAATTCATTATTATTAAAACGTTAAAAATAAATGTTTAATTTTTGTCTTAAATGTCTTATAAGACGCAATATAGTTTAAATAGATACAATCATCATAGTTACCATTTTTGCTTATCTAGATATTGAGATCAGATGAAAACTGTGAAAAAAAACGTACATGCAGATTTGGTTTCAGTTTAATTTTGCTATTAAGTGATCGCATTCGAATGCACCTCAAAATTATACTAACAAGGTATTTGGTTATCTAATTTGCTTTTAGCAAAAAGTTAGGTAGTTTACAATATCTCATGATTTTTATAATATACGGTTACGACCGCGGATTTTTTAATTAATATAGCTAATTAATATTTGATACTTAACATTAATATCCGACAAAATAATAAAAACAACGGGTTTTTGAATTATGTCCAGGTTAAGCTAATTTGATGCGACTATTGTAAATGGAAGCTTTCTCAGATTAATAGACGGAGTTTTTGTGGTTACAACGTATATTAAATGTTAACGGTTGTAATAGAAGTGACATTGAAAAAAAACATTTGTTTCTTACATAGACAAAAACACATAAAAGCATAAACCTACTTTTATTGAATTATCAACAGCCGCCCTCAATAAAAGTAAACTTAATACCATAACTAAACAGTTTACCACTTAAATTTACAATTAACATAACACTAACACAACACTAACACTTTAGAACACAGCAAGTATAGAATGCATAACAATCGTTGAACATTTTATCTTTAATACTTTTAAACAGTTGAGCTGTTAAAGGCTTAGTTAATATGTCGGCTAATCGTTCATTTGAACAAACAAAGCAAAGTGTAATTATACCACTTGAAACCTTTTCTTTAATAAAATGATACTTTATATCTAAGTGTTTCATTCGTTTTGGTTGTGCTAGTGAGTTACAGGAGCGTATGGCTGACTGATTATCTTCGTACAGAGTAACAACCATGTATTTAGAAGTTAACAGCTCGATCAGCAAAGACCGGAGCCAACAAGCTTCACTGACAGCAGCCGCTAGCGCGACGTACTCTGCTTCGCAGGAGGAAAGCGCGACGGTAGCCTGTTTTTTAGAGAACCAAGTTACTAGGTTTCCGAAAACATAAAAACAATTACCGCTCGTCGATTTTCTATCGATAGGATTTCCTCCCCAGTCTGCGTCAGCGTAGCCTACAAGCACATCACTGTCTTTATTTTTGTGGTAAGTCAATTTAAGGTCTTTCGTAGCCTTGACATATCTTAACACGCGCTTAAGACACACCCAGAGTTCCTGACTAGCACAACATTGGAACCTCGAGAGCAACGTAATGCTTAGACAAAGATCAGGCCTAGTACCCAACATGGCGTACATAAGACAACCAATGACCTGCCTGCACCGATATTCGATATCACTGTTTTCAGACTTGTCCCTTTGTAACTTCGATAAGTCAATTTTAGGATCCATCGGTGTAGACACACCATGACAATCGGCCATATTAAACTTGCTCAAAACATTATTTAGGTACTGGGTTTGATTCATAGCAACAACCCCTTTGTCAATGTCATGATTGATTAAGATACCGAGATAACTACTCACTAGCCCCAAATACTTCATTTTAAAGACCTTTGACATTTCATTCATAACATTTTGTACCATTACTCCAAACCCTGTAATCAAAAGATCATCAACGAAAATAATAACATAAACTGTATTCTTGTCATCTTTATAATAGTACATGCACTGATCACTTAACGTTTTCTGAAAATTTTGACCTGTAATAAAATTATGAAATTTATCATACCAACAACGTGGCGCTTGTCTTAAACCATACAGCGATTTCTTTAGCTTACAAGTTTTGTTTTTCGGTACGTCAAAGTTTTCAGGCAACTTTAAGTAAATATCCTCTTTTATATCCCCGTGAAGAAATGCTGCACACACATCCATTTGGTGAACCGACCAGTTGTTATTGTTTGAAATCGACAACAAAGTTCGCACGCTCACCAACCTAACAACGGGGGAATAAACCTCATCAAAATCTATATCCCTTTGCATGAAACCCCTGGCTACTAACCTAGCTTTATATTGGGTGATTTCATTATTTTGATCACGTTTAATTTTGTAAACCCACTTACTGCCAACTGTTACGACACCAGCTTCAGGCTTATTAATGAACGTCCACGTCTGATTATCTGACAAAGCCATCATTTCCTTCTTCATCGCCTCTTCCCATTGTGGGGCATTTGGCGACGCTTTTGCCTCTTGTAGAGACATAGGTTCATCAGAATCTAAAAACGTAAAATACGAAACGTCATAATCCTGCAATGCGGCAGGTGGCCTTAGCGTATCCCTAGGTCGTAATGTCCTTGTGTTATCGACTCTTGTTGAAATTACATTTGGTTCATCGTTTGATTCATTCTGAACGACATTCTCGTATATTTCAGATATGGACTCATCTTCCGCATCAGTAAACGACGTTTCAGAGCTTGATGTAACAGGCTGTTCTGGATTTTCCGACTGAGTATCGGGCACAATATGCGGTGTTTCTAGGTTCACAGTGACGATAAGATCAACCAATTGTTCCGAGACATTTGAAGACTCAACATGAAAAAATGACATTATTATCTCTCTTTCTAACGAAATAGTCTTATTTTCAGGATGAAATATCTTATAGCCTTTTGTATTTTGGCCGTAACCCACAAAATAACCTTTTTTACTTTTGCTATCCAACTTTCTTCGATGTTGTTTAGGAACATGCGACCATACTTCAGAACCAAAAACGCATTTCAAACGAGTTACGTCAAAAGGTTTCTCTTAGTAGAGCTCATACGGTGTTTTGTTTTCTATTGAACTCGTTCCCGTCCTGTTGATAACGTAAACAGCTGTGTTTACCGCCTCTGCCCACATGTTATTATTAAATTTACTCGCCTTTATCATCGTACGGGCAGCCTCCATCACAGTACGCATTTCACAATCCACTTTGCCGTTTTGAGCAGGAGTATATGGAACGGATGTCTGGTGTACTATCCCCTTCCGTTCCAGTAACTGTCTCATTCCAGTGTTAACGAATTCACCACCATTATCAGTTCGCAATATCTTGACGGATTTCTCTTCATTTTCGCAAAGTGCAAGATATGCGGTTATTTTTGCAGTGACTTCGCTTTTCTCTTTTAAGAAATAAACGGTCCTAAAATGAGAATAATCATCTTTTAACAGAAGAAAATAACGCGATCCTCCGAGCGATATCTCTTCCATTGGGCCACATACATCGGCATGAACAATTTCGCCCCGCTTGGTGGTTTTGTTAGTGCTTGAATATGCCGGTGTTCTGCTTTGTTTACCTTTTATACAAGCTGTACAGAAATGTTGCTTAGTACAAGAGGGCAACATGTTATTATTTGACAGTATTTTCTTGATGTAAGCGAAATTTTGGTGTGCAAATTTATTATGATAAATCAACAGTTCGCATTCATTATTATTACATACAGACGAATTTTCATTTGAAGGCTCTTGTATGTCGAGTGTGACTTGACAAGGCTTGACTGACGTTATTTTTAAAAACCATTTTGAATAAACGGCCATCGCGTCTAGCAATAGCTATAACCTTTTTGTTTATAATGAACTTGCAAATATTGTTGTCAGATACCATCTGTAGACCCTTATCCAATGCGCTTGAGGCTGAAAATAGCTTTACCACAAATATCGCACTCTGCCGATGAACCTCTGCCTCCGTTTGATCCACGCTGTGCCACAAGTGCTTGCGTAACTTCGATATCAGCACCGGCTCTCTCCTCTTCAAGAAGCAAACGAGGCATCAGCTCTTCGAGTGTTTGTCGCTCTAGAGGAGTAGACTCCCACGCAGTTCTAAAATGCTTGAACTTTTCTGGTAGAGCCATTAATATCTTGGTTATGACCATTTTTTCACTTTAAAGCTGCTTTGATATTTTCAATTTTTGAAAAAAACATGGACACGGAGTCGCTTCCAAATTGTAGAGCAAAAAATTGCTGTTGGAGAAGGTGGACACTTACAACGGACTCTTTTTCATATACGCTTTTAAGCTTAGTCCACATTTCGTTTGATGTAATGCAGGTCTGTATATGAGCAAGGGGTCCATATTGCATTCTTGTAACAATAAGTTCCTGTGCCTTTGCGTCTCGTTGATTCCATTGGGAACTTTCTTTTTCTTCTTTTGGTTTCTCTGTTTTTCCAGAAACTATGTCAAACAAACCTCGGCCTTTTAAGAGGACCTGAGTTTCGAACTTCCACAAAAGCCAATGATCACCGTTGAACTTCGTTGTTTCGAACTTACATAATGGCGAATGATCACCGTTGAACTTCGTTGTTTGAGCCTCCATCTTCGCTGCCGTCATGCAAACGTTTTATTAATTTAAACTGAAATAGGGTAGAAAACTAATGGGCCCATAACCACTTGTAAATGGAAGCTTTCTCAGATTAATAGACGGAATTTTTGTGGTTACAACGTATATTAAATGTTAACGGTTGTAATAGAAGTGACATTGAAAAAAAACATTTGTTTCTAACATAGAAAAAAACACATAAAAGCATAAACCTACTTTTATTGAATTATCAACAATTATGACTCATATGACTACAGTAATGAAATTGATTGAAGAAAAAATAATATGATTGGCCCGGAAGAATGGAAGAAAATGCAAATGTGAAAATAAATATCGCTCACAAGTACACTCGATGGACGATCATATTGATAGTATTGTCTTTCACGTCAATGAAAGTACTGACGATGACACGTCTGAGTGTAACTCAGATTGTGAAATAGAAAATGTTGAAAATATTGATCCAAATATTCAATAGGTAATATTAATATTTTAATAAGTAGGTAATGTTTTAAGTGCGTAGCATCAATATTTCAAAATACTTATGCGTTATTTTGCTGCATTTTATTTTAACGTTACGAGAGTGTTTCGTTTACGAATGACAATAAAAGTACTACTTACCTATGAGTGTATTTCTAAAGTAGGAGGAGTCATTGCCCAACCAACAGTATTGTGTGAAGAGGATATATTGAGTTTAGTTAGAATATTTAATTGTGATCAAAGACAGTTTGTATTACATTTAGGACATATTTTCACTCAAGAATCGCCACCACCTTTTTATTATTTTGTTAGTGGCGGAGCTGGAGTGGGCAAAAGTTTGCTCATTAAGAGTTTGTATCAATATTTAATGCTTATTTTCAATAGAGATCCGGGTGTAAATCCTGATGATGCTAGAATTTTACTTTGTGCATACACGGGGAAAGCTGCTTTTGGAATCGGTGGTCAAACTGTACATAGTACATTTGGACTTCCAGTATCCCAGTGTGGGCAAACAATGCCCGAGTTGTCAGTAAGCACCGCGAATACCTTAGCATGTAAACTTTCAAAAGTAAGGTTAATTATTTTGGATGAAATATCTATGCTAGGGAGTAGAACTTTTAACCAAATTAAAAGAAGATTGCAGCAAGTATTTCACACAAATACGCCATTTGCTGGTATATCTATCATATGTGTCGGGGACTTCAATCAGCTACCACCGGTAGGAGATAACTGGGTTTTTCAGCCAAACACTAGTCGAAATCCATTGGCGCTTCTAGCTGGCGCTCCATTGTGGGATCCGTTCCGTCTCTTTACGATGACAAAAATAATGCGGCAAAGAGATGACCTAGCATTCGCAATAGCCTTAAACAATATGGCTGTCGGTCGGATGACTTCTATTGATATAGAGTTAATAAATTCTAGATGTGACGATATAAACACTCTACCTACTGAAGCGGAACACTTATTTGCAACCAACAGTGAAGTCGACAAATACAATAATCAAGTATTGACTCGAATGGACACTGAAGGGTGCTCGATTAAAGCCATTGATGTAGTTTCAGGAGCACCAAATCCACAAGCTGCTAAAAAAGCCTTGCAATATGTAAGAGCTCTAGCTACGATGCATACCTACGGTCTTCCTAAGGACTTGTTTTTAAGAGTAGGTGCACGTTATATGGTAACTGTGAATATTGACACTACGGATGGCCTTGTGAATGGTACTACCGGAATATTGAAAGCTATAGACTACGGTCGACACAAGAAGACAAGTGAAAAGCGACCTTTACGTATTTGGATTCTGTTTGATAAAAGTACGGGAATAGCTACAAGAAAGTCAAATAACTTCTCGGAAACATCACCAATATCTTAATTCGTTTTGGACACCATTAGAAGCTGTCACTTATACAGTGAAAAGATGGAAATCTTCAAATCTTGTAGTGCGCCGTACTCAGTTTCCGATGGTACCAGCAGAAGGTATAACAATTCACAAGTCGCAAGGTGCAACCTTAGAAAAAGTTGTGGTACATATTTCTAAAAATGTTAAAAGATCAATGATGTATGTAGGTTGTCAACAACAGGAGCAACGTCATCGTCAGGAATTTTTGGTCGTGAATTCAGGAAAGTTTAATACTCCATCTGAAATATCAAAATCGAGTGCTTTAAGCAAGGAAATGAAAAGGTTGGAGCAAAAAAAATGGTACCATATTTTCAATTTTTGCAAACACCTGAAAATAACGTAGTTCAAATTATATTTCATAACGTGCAATCATTGCGCAAACATTTTCAAGACGTCATCATAGATTCTATCATTCTTTCCGCAAATGCCGCTTTGTTTGTTGAAACCTGGGGATGTCGTAGTGACACTTTTGAACTTGATGGTTTTGATGAGGTGTGCAGAGTAGATGGTCCAGCTCCAGCTAATGCAAATCCAGGTTGGGGATCTATTGCGTACGTCGCAATCTTAAGGATGCGGTGACAGATGGATCATGTGCAAGATATTGCTTAAATAACCTGGGCACAGTAAATGGCCATTGTGAGTGCATACATTTTGAAATTTTTAATGTCCGGGTGATTGCTGTTTATGGGTCTCCACGATGCCTAATCAATGTTGCTATTGAATGTATAAATACAGCAATATACAATAACCGCAATGGTTATATTTCTCGTCTGATTGTTGTAGGAGATTTCAACGTAGATTTTAAAAACAATCCCCATAATGCAATTTCATTATACTTTTCCTCCATAGGCATGATACCATTAAGTACAAACACTACAAGAACTAACACAATTATAGACAACGTTTTTTCCAACTTTGATATACAATGCGGTACTATTCATTCCTTTTTCAGTCACCACTTACAAATATGGTTCAAATTTAATACCTACTAGCTTTTCCCCGCGACTCCGTCCGCGTAGTAGTATTTTTTTGCTTATCCCTCGGGAACTATCAAATTTTCCGACAAAAAGTTTTATGTTAATCCAGATAATATGTCATCTATGTGCCAAATTTCATAAAAATCGGTCGAGCCGTTCAAGAGTTATTATTGGTGTAACTAACCCGACTTTGTTAGATATAAGTAATAAAATAACTTTGATTTTCAATTTCACATATGAAGACATTAATAATATAGGCAAAAAATCAGCAAAATTCTTCGAGACTCGATTCTCGTGCTTAACGAACAATTTACAAACCTACATTTGTACGGAACTCTCGGTGCGCGAGTCCGACTCGCACTTGACCGTTTTTTTATAATAAATTACCCGACGTAGTTTTAGAGTTACCCCTTCCAGCACTTAAAAATTACTTGAAAAAGTCGTTGATGTCAAAGGCGTACTATAGGGTCGAGGACTATCTAACGGACAAAAATGCTTGGCCTAAACCAGAAAATTAACTAATGTTTAATGTTCAATAGCTTACCTACTACTCGTACATACCTCATAAAAATCATGTAAACGCTGTATCTTGTCTAGGGGACACGGTTTATGTAGGAAGACATGTCAAAACTGTTTTGTGTGATATATATATGTCGTGGCAGGAGAAGACGGAGGTGGTAGTTGGGCTTCATCAGGGTAATCGGACATGGCGATAGTTATTTACGAAGAATATCAAATTATGAACACTATAGACAACCACTAGATGTCTTTATTTTCGTTAACACGTTTTACAGAATAATACAATTCGAATCGTTCGATCGCACAATGAAACTGCACTCCTTAAATTTCAGAAATTTACAGGGAAATAGACAAGAACTTAGGGGAACGTCATACAAGCAGAAAACTTTACGGAAATAACAATACCGATTAACCAATCAATTAGATTCATATCGTATAGAAGTGGCATACAGGTCAGCCAATATCATAGGTAATACTAGAATGTTTCCAGTAAGAAAGAAATTAACTATCATAGAGTGCCGCCACCTGTAGGTAGCAAACAAAAATAAATAATGAAAGAAAAAGATAAAAAAAATAAAAATGAACTTTTAAACCGCTGCCGACTGGTGGCGCCGCCATTTACATTCGACATATATATAAATTTTCTCGTAGTCATTCTGACATGTTTTCCTGCAAAACTACGCAGATATTTAATATTATTTTTACAGTTTTATATAATGCTAGAATAAGTAGTGACATTGTTATATTTTTATTTAAAAAATGACTAACTGTTGAGTTTCTTGCGGCGCTTCTTCTCAGCAGTGGTCTCCTCTTGGGAAGCGCTGGTAGATTTTGACGTGTAAAAGTACCCGTGCGGCCTACTTACTGAATAAATATCTTTTATCTTTATCTTTTATCTAAGTTTTCCTTAATATATTTCACCAGATGCAAGTAATTTTGGGATTTTTTGAAGTCGTCTTCTCCTATTAGAATGACACAGTAATCTTGTTTATTGTAGTTTATTAGTTTTCCGTCCATATTTTCGAGGAGGCGCTTTACCCCTACCCCCGGTGTTAAAAAGCGACAGATTTGAAATTTATCCGCAAGTGAGCGCCGCGCGTACTTTAATATAGAGTTTCGCTTATTCGAGCTTATTAAGCACACTTTTTTTCACACAAGCACACGTTTCGTTACCCAAAGTACGCTCCTGTTGTTTAGGCAACGACAACTTGACAAGACCAGTATCAGTACGAATATCCCGACAGCTTAAACTTGTGTCAGGCGTGGGGTGCCTGGTGCGAGGCGAGGTAAATATCTGTGTTCTTTTTTCAAGGCTCGTCCTCCCTTTTTTAGGTGAACATTTAGGAGTATTTTCACAGATGTGTGTTAGTTTATTGATTTTTGTTGAGTATTCATTAATCGTTTTCTTTAACGTAAAATTCTCAAAAAGTAAATTTTCAATCTCCCGCTCTGCACTTAGCAATTTTTCTTGTAACGATGCTATTTTGCCGTCCACTGTCTCTAATCGCAAATGTAGACTCTCAGCTATTTCTGGACAACTTCTGTTCAGCATACTCATAGGTGAAGAAGATGGGAGTGAAGAGTATTCCAAATCCATATCCTCCGAGTCTGATAGCGGGCGCTAACTGCGGGGAGTAAAGGGGGGGATTAAGTGAAGGGTAAGGGGGGGGGGGGGGGGGTAGGCCTTGCCGTGAGCGGGGGGCGTCAGTGACGCAAGCACAGGTTTTGCTGCGCCCGCAGCTTCTTCCTGTGCGTTGCGGCCAGGAGGGCGAACCAGGATGGTGCGGCGTACGTGAGGCGGGGTCTGATGTATGTCTTGTAGACCCCGAGCTTCACTCGCAGAGGGAGACTGGATCGGAGCACTGGACGGAGGAGCGCTCTGGCTGTCTTGGTCGATGCGACGACGGTTTTGGTGTGGGGACCCATGGTTAGTCTCCTGTTTATGTTGATCCCCAGGTATTTGACCACCGGGGACCAGGTGACGTCTTGGCCGAGTAGGTTGAGTGATGGGGTCGGCAGCCTGCACTTGCTCACGAAGATCGCCTGGGTTTTTGCGACGTTGACGGTGAGTCTCCACCTGGCTAGCCATTCCGGGAGAGCGTCCAGTTGGCGTTGTAGCTTGACGACGGCGTGTGCGGGTTTGAAAGATGACGCGTAGAACGCCGCGTCGTCAGCGTACAGGGCCAGGTGGGAGCCGTCAACGACGGGGATGTCGTCCGTGTAGGCGGCGTAGCAGACCGAAGACAGGCAGCTGCCTTGCGGGACTCCGGCCGCTATGGGGTGATCTTCGGCGATGGCGTCTTCCACCACTACTCTGAAGGTCCGGTCCGTGAGAAAGGATTCGGCGATCTTGACGATTCTTCTGGGGGCCGAGGACAGGGCTATCTTGTATACGAGGCCTTCATGCCAAACCCGGTCGAAGGCCTTTTCCATGTCCAGGAGGACTGCAGCTGTGTGCTCGCGCTTGTTGGCGGCAACCGCCATGTGGTGCGGAACCCTGGACACTTGGAGCGTCGTGCTGTGTTCCGCGCGGAACCCGAACTGGGATGGGGAGTCAGGTGGGTGAGCAGCAGCTTTCCGCCTCTTTTCCGCGATCCGCTTGGCAATGTGCGGTGGAAGTGATGGGAGTCTCCTGACGACCGGATTCTGCTCCGTCGATGCCGCTAGTGCGTCGCGTATGCGGATGGTTAGATCCGCTGAGAGCTGGTCGACGTCCGCAGCTGAAGAAATTTGGAGGAGTTGGACGGGGGCGTCCATGAGTCGGGCAAACTCTGCCCAGTCGGTTTTGGGTCGTGGGGGCCTCTGAGTGGATGTGGCGGGTGCCGCTGACAGGACGAGGAGCACAGGTTGGTGGTCCGACTGGACTTCATCGTCCAATGTCTGCTGGTGGAGCTGCCCGTGGAGTCCGCGGTGCACGGCGATGTCGATGACGTCCGGAGAGTAGGCTTGTTGGGGCGGATAGTGCGTCGGCGTTTCCGGACCGTCCACGTAATAGCCATGGGTCTCCGCGTAATTGAGGAGTCGGAGGCCATCGTTGTTGGTGGTGGATGAGTTCCACGCTGGGTTCTTGCAGTTCCAGTCGCCGGCTGCTAGAGTGGGCAGAGGCGAGTCTAGCAGAGCCCTGACGTCTGCCAGGTCAAGTCGGCTTGTAGGGGGTTTGTACACGACGTAGACTCGCGTGCGGGCGGCGGCGACTTGGATTTCCACTCCCAGGGCTTGCATTGAGCACAGGTGGATCGGCGGCAACGGTTGGTGGATGACTCCTCTCTTGACCAGCACGGCCAGACCACGGTAGGCGTGCGTGAACCCTAGTTCGTCCTGACGGTAGGTGTGATAGTGTGGCACCTTAAGGGAATTCGATGGGCCCAGTTTCGTCTCTGATATCACTGCCACGTGGGCATTCTGCTCCTTGAAGGTGGCGGTGAAGAGCGGGATCTTGGTTCGGATGCCCGCGGCGTGTCCCAGTGTATAATCCTCAGAGAGTTGTCCGCCATTGCTAAACGAGTCTAGCCATCCCTCTGAGGATTATTCCAACGAGATCCTCGCCGGTTTGTAGAGCGATCAGGACCTCCTGCAGGATGCTCAGGGCGATCTTCACCGTCTCCGAATGCTCCTTCCCTCTGCATAGTCCCTAGGAAGGGGCAGTGGTGGTGGGGGGAGCGGCCTGTGTGGGGATCGCTGTGGCAGGTCTCTGGGCTGTTGGGTGGACTGTGTTTGTCCCGGCTGCTGGAGGCAGGGCTTCAGTTGTGGGGGGGTGGTGTTTTGACCCCTGTTTCATCCTCCTCGCTTTTTCCCTCGTCGGGTGAGAGGGGCCTTGGGGTCGTTTGCAGGCGCCATCAGGGTGGCGCTCCCCTGCTCCGCTTCGACGGACCGGGGAGCAACGATGTCCGTGCCTTGCCTGGGCTTGGGTGGGTTGACGGTCTTTTTGGCCCTCCTGTTTTATTTCAGGAGGACCGGGCAGGATACGCTGTTTGCGGTGTGCGGGCCACCGCAGTTGGCACACGTCGGCGGCTCCTCTCTGGGGCGTAGACATTCGCTGGCTGGGTGTGGGTCTCTACATCTCACACACGCGATGGGGCGGTGGCAGTTGTGGGAGGAGTGGGTGAACTGCTGGCATCGGTGGCATTGATCCAGTCCTCGCTTCCCCCTCCAGGCTTCAATGGTGACCCCCGGGGATGCAGAGGATCTCTTTTACTTGATAGACCAGGGCGGTGGTTGCATCCTTCTTTAATTGTGCAAAGAAGATGCACCCTGGTCTACCCTGGCTGGCTTTTATTTGCCTGACGTACTCTGGGGTGAAGCCTTGAGGCGCCAGGTCGTGCAGGATATCCTCGGGGGGAGTGTCCGCCGAGAGGCCTCTGATAGCCACCTTTAGGCTTCTCTCGCTGGGTAAGGCGTAAGAGTACCACGCCAGTCCGGGTTCGGTCTTCTCCAGATCGACGAGGTATCTTTGGACTGCCCTGTATTCTTCTTCCCCTCCCGGTGAGAAGCGAACTCCGTTTCCAAACGGGCGGTCGTTGCGTGCGTGTCCGAGTATTTCCTTCAGGGCCCGGAAATGCTGGGCCCAGTTTGGGAGCCGCTCTACGACTAGCGGCGGGTAGCGCGTCTGCTTGGGCGGTTGAGCTGACAGCGAGGGCGTCGTGTCTTTAGAGTCTTGGCCGGTACGGGCAGTGGTAGGCGGCGGGGCTTCAGACTCACTTGTAGATATTTTTATCACTTACTACCTAATACAGACCTTCATAATTATTATACATGCAATACAATAAGCCTACAGTAATTAAAATGTCCGTAATCTGTACAATTCCAAAATACGGGTTCCACAGATGTTGCTTACATAATCTCGTCTGTCAAGGTGTTTCGGCAGGAAAAGCCTTGGCAGACTTATATATTCCTGAAATGAGGGTTCATACCTACCGACTGGAATTGGTTTCATGGTGGTATCAGATGGGTATATTTAGGGGTCCCGATGGTCACCCTTGAGAGCGTCTGCCAAGCACTTCCGGCAAAGAAAATACTGGCAGATTTCGCTTTTCTGTATCTACCAGTAAATTTCAAACTGATGCCATTACTATTATTTCAGTATCAGATGGGTAAAGTAACGCCCCGTTTTTCGCACTGGAAATGGCTTTCTTTTTTTTACTTTCGGCAAGTTCCGCCGTGACAGACTATTAAATTCGGACTTTGCATCACTTTTATGGAAAACCGGTATCAAGTCGGTACGAAATTTTGCAGTCGGATCTCCTACCAATCGTGGTAGATCCCCACTTCAAACAATACCAGGGCCCGACGCGTATAATATGTCTTTTAATATAACGAGAGAGTGGCGCCAAGCGCACGGATGCCCGCGTATAGCAACTTTTCCCCGATTCACAGTAAAAGTGGCCTGTGTTCGCACGGTCGGCTCTCGTCTGAGAAGATATTCGACTATTGGAATAAATTATAGGTAAGCCAGTGTTACTTTCTAATTTAATAAATCCTACATAATTACTTCATTTTTATTTGCTACAGAATAATTAAGACCTATATTTATAACCTTTATTCTTATTTGTGTTTTGTTTTTACTTGAATGACCTGTTTTGATGCGCTTTCATTTTCATTACACATATTTATAAGTAGGTAGGTACGAGTAAATACGTAAAATAACGCCGTTACATAATGAAAGCTGATAAAATTCTCTACAACTTTAGTTCTATACTGATTCACTTTTTACCCGACTGCCCGAAGGAGGGTTATATTTTTCGAGCGTATGTATGTGTATGTACCTATGTATACGCCGTGTTTTTGTTGATTTCAGTTAACTTCGGCATATTACTAGGTAGGTAGGTACATCAATAGAAACAAAGTGGTAGATTCGATTTCTAAATATTGCAAAAATAAATTTAGTTTTAGAACAAAGTAATTAAAATGTTGTATTACGTTCGTTGTAAAAAGGGCCTTTTGAGTTAAGTAATAGTTACTGCCGCACTCAGAGACGTCAATTACGTTTTAAGTTTCATTAAAGTAGCTGCTGTCACTTTCTTTGCTATAGCAATAGAATAAGACGCACAGTGTCGATTATGAGATTATGACAATTTCGAATGACATCCACACACACACACACATACGTAAAGTTTTATTTACCAAATTACATAGACGTTTACGTCATAACAGAAAATATTTTCTTCTTTTCTTGATTAAATAGCATCAGTCTCGTAGAATATTTTGCCAGTGTCAATTTAATAAAATAATTGCAATTAACCGAATTTCTTTACTTACATAATTTTAAAAACAAGTATTTGTTTATGAATAATGAACCTTTTACATTGGTATAACGTGTATTAGTGATTAAATTAAAATGTTAAATATCTTAAAAATAGTGCGAGTTAAGATACTAGTGTCTTAGAGAATTCAACTCTATTTCACCTGAAGAATGTTCCCAAAGATAACGGAAATCAAAAAACACGGTGTATATGTATGTCTATTTCTTTGGCACGCTCTTCAGCCTAAACGCCTCGATGGATTGTAACATATGAGGTGTCATTCGATTCGTCTTAATTGTCGAAATGATATAGGGTATATTTCAACATGGCGTCCGCAAAAAAAAATTGGGGGAATTAAAAAAATATATACCTATGTATATTATAGCAAATAAGTAAGGTCAGTCGAGGCAAGCGCGTCATACCTTTTGCAAAGTTGCGGTAGCATTGTATATATTTTTTTAACTCACCAGCTCGGAAAGGATTTCTTTATCGGTTAAAATCCGTGCGCAAAAGTCAAATTTTAACCACTAGCGTGGAAAATAATGTTGGTGCTCTGTGCGCGGAGGGGGCGCTCCGCGAAGACAGCCACAACTGTCGTGGCGCTCGTGCAATTCCTTTTCCAACACCAAGTGTTTTCCTCGCTACGTTGGAGTAAAAATTGTGTGTTTCGCACGACAGCAAAGTTAATTGGGTCTCGAGGACTTGAATCCCCGTTACGCTCAGGAATCTATTTTTGAACCACGAGCCTAGCGAGTTTTAGAATCCTTTGCAAACTCGGGATTCAATACCGACTCCTGGGCCAAATAACAACTTTGCAGCCTTGCAAAACCAATAACTATTATTTCTATAAAGTTTTGGCCATCATATTAAGTAGATTTTTAAGGTTGTCAATTTCACTGCTAACATATAAAACTACGTTTTGTGAAAATTTTATAGCTTTTGTTGGATATATACTTAATCTGCGTTTTAGAAAACTATGTACGTAGGCGCACTTCCCCTACGAAATGAAGCAAGCGCTGCTAAGGCTCATAAAACACATCAAATAGGGTACTTTTAAGTTCTGATACAATTTGAATAAATGCCGTATGTGAGCTAATAGGACAATGTATTCAAAACTTTACTGACGTCAGTATGCAGTCTGTAATCTATTCGCAGAAATAAAATTAGTTCACTGATAATGAAATTTTAAAGTTGACCTCTATCTTGATTATTACTTTGTCAATAGATGGCAGTGCACTAAAGTCAAGTGGAACTTACGTTACTTAAAAATGTAAATAGGTATCAACCGACCACTAAAACTACTGATTTAACATTGTTTGTATGTAAACGTGCAATATCAAATTAGGTGGTTGAGCGGATGGAATTCACTATACGTATGACATTTATATGACATTATTTATACACTATTTATATGACATTTGATAAATGATAAATAAATAAATAAATAAATGATAAATAAATATCAGGGACAATCTCAGACATATTGACCTAGTCCCAAACTAAGCTCTAGGCTTGTACTATGGGTACCAGGCAACGATATACTTACTTATATAAATAAATACATACTTAAATATATAGAAAACATCCATGACTCAGGAACAAATACTCGCACTCATCACACAAATATTAGCCCATACCGGGATTCGAACCCGGGACCGCTAGCTTCGTAGGCAGGGTCACTACCAACTAGGCTAACCGCGTCGTCAAATATTATTTTTCAAATCAATCAACAACTCATTCAACAAATCAATACGTCAAATTTATTACATAACACCTTACTGTGTTTGAAATAGCAATAACAAACATAACAAAATTATTTAATTAACGCAAACATACGCTCATACAGTTCGAATCCAGGGTTTAATTTCAAATTAATACTGTAAAAAAAGTTGTCATTCTATGACTTGGGGTAAGCGCGTCATAGAACGCACTTGCCTCAACACAACTAGAAGCACTTCCCTCTTTGCAAAATCTTTAGGTCATTTTAATTAGGTACTTAATCACAGAGTATTTCGGTAAGTAGCAGCAAAATATATAAAGATATGTAAAGCATAACGTTAGTAGAGTAATCTTATTTTTTTATCACAAAAATCAACAATAAATAATATTTTTGGGATAATTTACATCCATATCGGTCAACTTGAGATCTAAGTACAATCGATACTACCTAAAAATAAAGTGGCCTCCGATAAGTGTTGCCATGTTGCCATAAACAATTTGTTTTTTATATGTACTTAGATTGATTCTGGCTTCAATGGCACATCTGTCACTGTATTTTTAATTATGTGACGGACTAAGGTTAGTGTCCATCTTAATCCGTCCCAGATTTAATAAACTGTTTTTATTTTTTATAATTATATTACGTAACCAAAAAATCTGATATTTTTTTTATTTGCTTATAAAAGTCTATTCTTTCGAATAAAAAAATAAAAGCAAGTATTTTTTTTTCGGTGATCCCCAATTCGCTGAGATCATGCGGTACCCAATTAAAAATAACTTTTCTATATCCCAGCTCTTGTAAAGGTTGGAGAATCGTGGGATGGGTACAGCCGAGTTTGCCAATTCTCGTGACGACGTATTAGACTTTACTTTTATATGTGCTCGCAATTCTTCATCGTCAACAGTTGATTTCATGCCAAACCTAGGTTGGTCTTCAAAAAATGTACTATCGCCAGAACGGAAACGCTGATAAAACGGGACGGGACACCGTTGAATGATGTACTACTTTTAGCCTTAAACGCACTGCATATATTATCAGCTGCGGCCCTTGCATAATGCCCTTGCAAGAACTCATAAAATGCGATCGCTCGAAGTGCACTTTGATCCATATTTACTCATACTGTCTGCGACGAACGGCTGACTCACTTTTACACCCTGCGGTATGGAAGGTTCTAGACCAGTCTTGAATTTACTACTCTCGAATGTTTTAAAGTTCGTTATTAGAAAAAAACATATTAATGGAAAGAAGTGTCGCAAGAATTTTTTACCAACCATATATATAAATTAATCTACAAAATCAAAAACCCTGACTGCTTTAAAAATATCAATTGAAAATCAAAAAACAACTATTTGAGGTCTCCTTCTGTTTCGCTCCATAGAAACTCAAAAAGCGTGTTTCCAGTTTTTAAAATCGACCGTTTTTCGGAACTCATTATCTACGCGTAGACAACGATTGGGAATATATAATATAGATACACAATCAGCAGGAAAAATGGCAAGTCAAAACTACTGCCTAATCGACTTGGGCAGTAGTTTGGCTATTAGTCTTGTTCCAACCACAGACAGTGGCAGTTGTCAATCATGACGAAATGTGCAGTGAAAAACTGCAAAAATAATAACAAAATACAAATAAAAAGGATGGAATGTCTTATTTTACGTAAGTTCTATTTATTATAAACATTCTAGTTAAAATTATAATGCTTTCATGATTTTTAGGAATTTATTTTGTACATACAAATTATGACTTATCACGGAACAAAAATATATGGAGTAGCTATTACTTTTATTAATTTTAATAAATCGTGTTGGTTTATTTTGACTTATGACGAAAAAAATGTTTATAATAATATTTCTTATATTGGGTATCGCGAGGATACCGAAAGAGAAATCAATGACCAATCACACGCAGAATCAGCAATAGAAACAAATATTCAAGCAAACTGTGACATTTTGTCTTCTGATCTTGATGAGTCTGGAAACTGTTGTGTGTGATTACATCAAACAAGTCATAGGATATATTGCCGGATACGTTGTTTGGAAATTAATAAAATCAATTCGGTGCAACATATGCACAAGTTCTCTTTTAGCTAAGGAAAGGCACGATTTTCATAAATTAATTGACATCTAAAACTTAGGTGGGATTTTTTACGCATCTCAAGATGTATTTGCTGTGTGCAAGAAAACAGAAGCTTTCATTAGAAATAACATACGAACGGGAGAAAAACAGAACCATACTAAAATAATATCAAATGTTCTAAAAACTTTTATGCAAGTGGATATTTTTAATGAGACTACGGAAGAAGACCACAATAATAGTCATAGAATTCTGTTAATTAAATCTATTACCGATCGATATTTAACCGTCCGTTTACATTACATTGCAAAAAAAGAAAGTATCTTAAGTAAATGTAGGTCTAAAAGACAATTATATAATAAATTAAACTTATTTCAAGGAAACTAGGTTTTGCTAAGATCTTGTTTTGTTTGAAGTAAAGGAGTGTAATGTAAATGTTTTCAGGGTTCATGTGTGTAGTTTTTTTTTATTATGTATCATGTCGTTAAAATTAATACATTATAAAAATGAGAAATGCGACTCCATTCGTCCGATGTTCACTTTTGGGCATTTCTCCGAGCACGCAATTTCGCACTTAAAGCGTTCTTCTAATGTAAAATTAAATATACAAAAAATGCAGTGGATTCATTACGTTATCATCTAACTGGAGAGCATATACATTTTATTAATTTTATACTTCTTCTTTTCTTACTTTCTTCTTCGTTTTTTTGTTACTTTAAAAAAAAACTTAAACCGTTAAAATCTGACATCCATGTCGTGTCTCCAACCCAGAATTCAAGAAATGGTAGCAGATTACTTAAAACTTGATCAACATTTTAACAACTTATGTATATTCACATATACATTATAAGTTGTTTGAACATATAAGACAGGATTTTATAAAGAAATATAACTTAAATACAGGGTGACCTCGAATTGGTAATACAAATTCAAAGTACTACAGAGAGCTTCCCTAAACCAATCGCTTCTACGAGGTCTCACGCTTAATTTTAAAACATAAGTACTTTTTTTTAAGTTTTCTAATTATCCCATTTTTTTTTGCTTAAATTGGTTACCCTACCATTACCTTTAAAATGAAAGAGGTTTAAAGTATTTCAAATGAACACTTTCCTCTTTGGTTCGTTATCTGACACATCATTTCAATTCAATTCAATTTTTTGTTAAAATGGCGTCTGTCCATGAGGACAATTCTGCCAATGTCAAAGTTTTAGGTTACATATGATCGGTTCTTGAAAATGTTATTAAAACATTTAGAGTGTTATATTCTCCGAGATCAGAGGCAAGAGTGTCGGCCGCCGCTCGCGCTGACCACTCCAGCGAGCTCTTCAACACCACTGAGGCACCAAAAAACGCGACAAAATAATCGACACGTGCAGCAACCAACACTCTTGTCACAGAACTCGGACACATCATTTATGATAATAGCGTATCTTGATTAGTAAATTGTCACTTGTCTTGTCAAAGAAAGTAAGAATTTTCGTATTTAATTAAGATAGTAATTAAACAAAATGCCCCGAGCTTATCCTTATACGAATATTCAGCGAATGGATATGTTATCTTTTTATTTTACGTCACGAAGTACCGTACGAACTCAAGCATTGTTTCATGAACGACACCCTGACTGCCCAACTCCTACTCGTGTTCTAATAAACTCCATTGTCCAAAACTTAAGAGATTTTGGACAGTTTACTGTCCCAGTGCACGCTCAAGCTCCGGGCCGGCGGCCGCGGTACTCGCAGACGTTTCGGAGACGAGTTCTCGATTATTTTAGCCACCACCCAGAGGCGAGCTCAAGGGACGCTGCCGCAAGATTCGGAACGAGCCAATGGTTTATTTGGCGATTACTGAATGCTGAAGGAAAGTATCCGTTTAAATTCCAAAGGGTGCAGGATATCATATTAGCCGATTATCCTAGAAGAGTGCAATTTTGTCGTTGGCTGCTGCAAAATCTACACTTGAACATTTTATGGACCGACGAGGCAACATTTACAAGAGTAGGCATGTTCAACGTTCACAATGAACACTGGTGGTCTGATCGTGAAGCAAATCCTCACGTAACTCGCAGGGACTCCTACCAGACACGTTTCTCGGTAAATGTTTGGGCAGGAATACTGAACGACTGTTTGATTGGTCCTCATTTCATTGACAGAAATTTAAATGGACCGAAATATGAAGAATTCCTGAGAAATGTGTTACCGGTATTGCTACGAGAGGTGCCGCAGCAAAATTTGGAGGCTCTGTATTACCAGCAGGGTGGGGCACCAGCTCATTTTTCCCTGCGTGTGCGAAGCTACTTGGACCAAGAGTTCCCTGGGAGATGGATTGGACGCTGTGGCCCAGTCGCTTGGGCTCCTAGAAGCCCTGATCTCACACCTCTCGACTTCTTTTTGTGGGGCGAAATAAAAAGGAGAGTGTACGCACGGGAAACAGATACTGTGGGTGAACTTCGCCAAAAGATAGTTGAGGCATTTAATAATGTAAAAACCAATGAATTTGTTCTCCACAGATTGAAAGACAATCATAGGCGACGGGCAGAGTTATGTATCCAAGAAGGCGGGGGTCATTTTGAGCACATTTTAAAAGTTGTTTAAGTTTTACAATTTTGTATTTTGTACTGTACGTTATTCAACAATAAATTATTTTTAATAATTCACTCATTATTCAGTTATTCACTTTATCAGATAATTTATTAGGGTACCTACTTAAAACTAAAGGGTTGGATGGATATCAGCACCTAGTTTATTAATAACATCGAGTGATAGATACAGGAATGGAAATTGAGACACATTTTGTTCCTTGTCGCTTTGGGTGGCAGTGCGTCACGTTGAATGTCCACTGTCATTATCTCCGTCGTTGTTGTGACAGAGTATAAAATGGTGCGAGAATCAATTTCCTTGTCTGTACGACAGATATGCATGACGTCATGTAGGTTAACCACACTTGGGATTTTAAATTATTTTTATTATTTTGTTTTGTTAGAAAATTAACGATAATTAAGGAAAGCTAACTTTAACAACTGAGTTAATGCAATACACTATTAGTGATTAACTGAATCATAATCAAGTATTTTGTATTACCAATTCGAGGTCACCCTGTATAACTAAAAGTATTTTCTTTAACTTGTATCCGAGTCGCGCCTGAGAACCGTGACAGTTTGAAACCACGCCCTAACTCGCCAATGAATTGTAGCAGCGGTGTCTCTATTCGCTCACGCAAAGCGTCAGTCGCGTTGTACCTATCAGCCGAACAGAAAACACAACGACTCCACATTGTTGGAGCTACATGTGTAAATTCGCCAATATTTCGATTTGGTCCAGGCTGATTTCTGAATCTTTTGGTCGCGATATTTCTCAAAATGTCAGGGCCATTGTCTGTATAAAAATTACTACAATATAATCAAATGGCTTATTTAAAGTAGCCTTAAACTAATTTAAAAAAATATTAATGTTTTAGAGTTATTTTTAAATATGTATTTTTTTCTGATTACCGTGTATCTGACTTCCAAGTATTTCCATGGACTTTTGTTGCATGGAAGTCAGAAAAAATACATGGAATTTATAAAATTTCATATTTCGTCGGAAATGTATGAATTTTATTATTTTTGCTAAGTACAAGCTTTTTCAACTTGCCATGTAAGTATATATATATGTACGCTTGTTTAGGTCAAATCTTTCAACCTCCATTCAAATTTCATTCCATTTTTCCTTAAAATCGTACTCAGTTCTGATTTCCGTGCCCCCTGACTTTAATGGATTGGATATTTTTCTTTCTGCTGGATATCCAGGTGCGCCTCCAAACAATTAGCATATATTTAAAGGTGTTTAATCAGTTTGTTAATTAAGCATCATGTCAATGTAAGAAAAAAAATGGCCATGGAAGTCAGGTAAATGAGCCTGTCTCGGAGAAATGCCCTTTTGTCGTAAATATAGCGATGGTGGATATAATGGCGATTTCACTAAAAAGTTTTAAATATTTTGAAACGTTCGTTTGCAAATTTGACACTTGACAGCTAGTATATTGAGTTTCTTTTTGCATTAGGTAAAAAATAGCGATTTTAGCATGTATCTGAATACAGTTGTCAATGTCATTTGGGACAGTTTATAACAACATTTTTGTGCGGGGTTGTGTATCTAGTATATACTAAATCAATGTTGGGAATGTGTAAAAAGTGTATAGAATCAAAGTTGTACAGAATTTTATCAGCTTTCATTAGGTCAACGTCAAAAGTACTCGAACAATACTCACATTTGTACTTTATCGCATTCAATCTTGTTTGACATTGCACGTGACTATACCGTATAGCGACAAGGTATAAAAGTGTGTATCTACTTTTGATGTTTACTGTACTTACATAGAACAAAATTTCCTATAACGCATCGTTTTCGAGATGTAAGCAAATAATCAATAAACAGGACTTTTTTTAAAAAAGAAAATAAAAAAGAAAACTAGTGAAAATAAAATACAAAACAAATTAATTAAACACGAACAGCAGAAAGCGACATCACACACAATACTAAAATACACCACAGAAACTAAAAACCGGTCAAGTGCGAGTCGGACTCGCGCACCGAGGGTTCCGTATTTAAGTCCGTGCACCTTTTTAACCCAAAACGCAAAAAGAGGGGTGTTATAAATTTGACATGTGTATCTGTGTATCTGTCTGTGGCATGCGGATGGACCGATTTTGATTTCGTTTTTTTTTTGTTAGAAAGGTGACTTAATCGAGTGTTTTAGCTTAGTTTGATGAAATCTGATAAGCCGTTCAAAAGTTATGAGCTCTGAAAGAGATTTGTCGGGAGTATTTAATACTTGAAATCTTGTAGTGACGAAGTCCGTCCTGTGACGTGTATACGTGCTCGGAGCCCGTTTATTACTTTGTCGGACGTGACGACGGTTGAATGAAAATATTACTAGGTACTGGCATTAAGTTTTAAGGGCCATATTATTTATTTATGTTAAGAGTTTTATTTTTGTGCCGGGGGTTTTTTAATTTCTTTTTATAGATGTACTTTAATTCGTATGCAATAAGCTCTATTTTGAGTTGTCAGAATTTAACACAAATTTTCAAAGCTTTTTTGTCAATTTCTCGAAAAGTATAACTTTTGAACACTTCGTTTTATTTTTCCCGTAAAATATAAGCAATTATCCATAAGTTAGGAATTTTTCAGATATTTCGGTTCATAAACTTCGGAGATAAGGGGGGAACGGTAATTTATTGAACATTTTTGGTTATAAATCAAAAAGTACGTCACGCAAAATTATAAAAAAAATAGTTTTGAAATGTTCAGATTGAGCCCTTGTTATAATCAAATCAAGCGACCCTTATTTTAAAATTGGAACATTATGGTCTATCAAATAATGCTCTAAGACTTATGTCTTCTTACCTCAGTGATAGAACACAAACGGTTGTTGTAAACAATACGCAGTCTGCTGGCGCTGCAGTTAAATTAGGTGTGCCCCAGGGCTCTATATTAGGTCCTTTCTTATTTTTGGTTTATATAAATGACTTACCACCCATAGTAGATACACTTTGTGATATTGTACTATTTGCTGATGATACATCACTCATTTTCAAGGTAGACCGAAAATCCGTCGACTACAGTAGGATAAACGCCGCGCTTGTTAAAGTACTTAATTGGTTTACGAGTAACAACTTACTACTCAATGCTAAGAAAACTAAATGTGTTAGGTTCGTTTTGCCTAATGTTAAACCGGTAAATTCTAGTATTTTTCTTAATGGCGAGTGTTTAGAAATGGTAAATAAGGCACTTTTCTTAGGCATAACTATAGACAATAATTTGCAATGGAGTCCCCATATAGCAGTTCTAGCAGGCAAATTAAGTAAGGCCGCTTACGCCGTTAGGAAAATTAGACAACTTACCAATGTTGAGACAGCTCGCTTAGTTTATCATAGTTATTTTCATAGTGTTATGTCATACGGTATTCTGGTTTGGGGAAAAGCAGCTGACATACAAACTATATTTGTGTTACAAAAAAGGGCCATTCGCTCTATATATAACTTAAATTCCCGTGATTCATTAAGAGAACTTTTTAAACAAATTAATATTTTAACAGTATCATCCCAATATATTTATGAAAATATTATGTATGTTATTAAGAACCTAGACTCTTTCGTTAAAAATTCTGATATCCATAATATAAATACTAGGAATAAAAATAAAATTGCCATAAAAAAGTTTCGTGTCCGTAAAGTATATAAATCATTTGTAGGTCAATGCATTCATTTTTATAATAAATTACCCGACGTAGTTTTAGAGTTACCCCTTCCAGCACTTAAAAATTACTTGAAAAAGTCGTTGATGTCAAAGGCGTACTATAGGGTCGAGGACTATCTAACGGACAAAAATGCTTGGCCTAAACCAGAAAATTAACTAATGTTTAATGTTCAATAGCTTACCTACTACTCGTACAGACTTACCTCATAAAAATCATGTAAACGCTGTATCTTGTCTAGGGGACACGGTTTATGTAGGAAGACATGTCAAAACTGTTTTGTGTGATATATAATATATAAATTTTCTCGTAGTCATTCTGACATGTTTTCCTGCAAAACTACGCAGATATTTAATATTATTTTTACAGTTTTATATAATGCTAGAATAAGTAGTGACATTGTTATATTTTTATTAAAAAAAGACTAACTGTTGAGTTTCTTGCGGCGCTTCTTCTCAGCAGTGGTCTCCTCTTGGGTAGCGCTGGTAGATTTTGACGTGTAAAAGTGCCCGTGCGGCCTACTTACTGAATAAATATCTTTTATCTTTTTTATCTTTTAAATCACTTTCATTTTTCAACCCACCATTCTAGAACCCTTTTTAATTATAAATTTATAAAATTATTTTCATATTGTTTTGACTAAAAACAGATGCGGGCCTGCAAGTTATACAACTATGCCAAATTTCAAGGTGTTACCTTGAGTGGTTGCTGAGAAAAACTGCTGTGACATACAGACAGACAGACAACGAAGTCTCACCATAAGGGTTCATTTTTTACCATTTTGGTACGGAACCCTAAAAAGCGATTAAATAGTAGATTATTCAACAAGGGACCAAAGTAAGCCACTACTACAAATTTCGGGTGTCACTCTACTTTTAACACTACTTTTCACTTCAATTGCGAGAAAATAAATCTTGAATTAAAAAACCTAATACCTAATTTTAAGACAAGCACGTAAAAGATTACATTTAATAGCGCTATCTTTTTTACTCTCAACTCGTCACTGTTATGCAGAAAGAGAACACCAAGGTCGATTTTGTGGTTAGATCATAACAAATAGATATGGATCATGGATATTGTATGGAGCTTAGTGAACACATTAAGTAGGTATACGCTGTGTAGGTAGGTGTATGCCCAATTATAAAACAGACCACGAAACGGATATCGTGAAACCGCTTGCAGTCCTTGTTTACCTACATCGGTAACGGATGCGCCGCCCGGGCACTTTCTCTCCACGCGATGTTGCGTTACATAACATTACGCCATGCAGACGGACGTGACCGCCGCCGTGACCCCAGCGTGACGCGGCGGCACCCGATGAGGTAATGCGCTTCACTAAACAAACCTTAACTAGCAATCGTATAATATGGCCATTAACATTAACCCAATATACCTATACCAACGCCATTTAATTCCTCAAATACTAATTTTCTTTTAAGTGTAAGTATGAGGTTGCAAATGCATTAAGTATTCTTATGAGTACATAATATACCTACATACATTTTTATCCAATAATAATTCGAGCAGACCTTGCAAGTATCATCCAGTCCCACTAGTTAATATTAAAATAGGTACGGGCATTTAGCGACCATGTCTATTTAGTAACTAAAACATTCTGAAATCCAGACGTTTTGCTGTTGAGGCATTTCGCATCCATGTCTATTTCATAACTAAGCATTATAAGATCCAGAAATTCAGCTACTGGGATTTTTGGAATTGCAACATTTAAGATCCAGACTGAGGCAATTAGCTTTCATGTCTTTCTAACTAAGACATTATAAGATCTAACCGTTTTGGCGATATGTCATTTTGCCGTGTGGGTATTCTGATAGAGACCCATAATTTCAACGCGGACGGAGTCGCAGGCAAAAATAAATAAATAAATCGGGTTCTCTTTGTGACAGGCAAGATGAAAGTGCATGTATTGATAACCATCACCATATCCATATTGAGCTACGCGAGCATATCTACCACGACAGACTCGATCGAAACATGCGACGTTCTCGAGACGGAACCTTGGAGCGCACTGCTCGAGGAATGGGCGACCTCCACAGGGCTAGAGACACGCTCTGGTAGACAAGGTAATTATTAATCAAGACTTTATGATTATTTATCACCAAACTTCGAGTCTACTCGAGAGTATTCTAATACTACCTAGTACCTACCAACTCTAGTTAGCACGCACATTCCTGTCGGTAAGTACCCTACATCGTCAATTAATTGCGAGGGCATAACATTGAGTATAACATGTCAGTTCGGTTATCTGATGCGAAAATAAATCTACCGTTATGTGCTGAACAGGCAGAATAATGGCGCTCCCGCCATCTTCCGGCTACTATATCACGGGCCGCATCGACGGCCCCTTAACGCCCCCGCCGCCGCTGCCCGCACAGCCGCGGCCCTACGACGAGTGGTCGCCCGCGCTGCCGCCGCCGCCTGGCCCCGGGAAGACTGTAAATCGGCCCCCTAACCCTTACAAAGATAAATTCAAACCTAATTATGTAAGTTATACTCATAAAACTCTGTTGACAAAATACCTGTAGTTAACAACTTATAAAGGATTTCAAAGGTTCTTTTGAAACTAATTGTTTTTCATTTCACAGCCACCACAACCACAGCAAAACAAACCAACTTATTCACAACAGTCCGCCTATCCTCAACAGCCCCTGCGACCTAATTCCATAGACCGGGTAGACGATCCTCCACGAAAGCAGGTCACCGAGACAGACTTATACTTGCTCACAGCCATTGAGAAACTGGTGTACCGTGCTGATCTAATGGAAAAGAGGTTACGGAAACTAGAGGAGTCAATGCATCTGTTGGTCGCTGGCACTACTCATCAACCGGGTATTTTTTCTAAATGATATTTACCTCCTTAGGATCTCCCCCAGGCCCCCTAGCATGCAAGCACGTGATAAAATTTGACAGGTGCTAGGGAAATGAATACATCTAAAGGTCAACATTGACGGTCAGTTTTTTTATGATCAGTTAAAATGGATTAAGCCAAAAGATTTGAACTGAGAACTTTTATTTGGTTAGTTATGCACACATCAGTATAATCAATTATGGGCAGCACGAGAGCTTGCACGAGTATCGTCCTGGTTCTTACCGGGAGAATACTCTTAACCCTTTAACCGCTAAAGATTCTGAAAGAACTTCGAAATTTTGAGGGAGGGTTAATTTTGCATTGTAGGCGTCGTTTAAGAAGGGATTTTTCGATATTCAACCCCCAAGTGGTAAAAATGGGGGGTAGAAGTTTGTATGGAAGTCATTCATTTTTGAAGTTAGAAACGTGCAAATTAGTACATAAGTTACAGTTAACAAATTAAAAAAACTACTTTCGGCGATTTTGGATAAACTCCCCTATCAATCAATCAATCATTCATTTATTGTTGTCTCATAATGGCACATACATTGAAAAGAAAGGTGTTGTTATCCTAGATTAAAGTCAGTTCCACATGGACGCCCTGAAAAGGCACTACAATATTTAGGTACTTAAAAGTATGATAAAAACCAAAATATAATAAATTTCCTGCAAAGAAGTCCTAATTCTATGTTTCACAGATAAAAAATCAATTATATGTCAGCAAATTAAAGTCAAAATGTTACACTTAATTAATTGATGTCAAAATATAATCTTATTTGACTGACAGCTAATTTCAATTGTTACAATCCTTATGAACCAAACATTCGTTAACACTATAAAACAAATGTCGTAGTAGCCACTTTGTGAGCTTAGTTTCAAAATCCAATCCCTGCAAAATTTTCAAGTTAACGGGAAGTCTATCATATACTTTGATACACATATTGAAGGCATTCCTTTTATAGAAATCCGTACGGCAGAGAGGTTGACATAGGAGATGCTTAAACTGGGCCCGTCACTGATAGTGTATTACAAAATGTAGATGTGCCACTAGCGCCCAGAAAGTGTTGCCCTCAAATCCTGTCAATTGGTATGATTTCACGATTTCATTTAGTCGCATAATATCAGCGGTCGGTCATTTGGTCGCATAATATTATCCAGAACAATCGAAAACAAAGGATAGAGAATACGTTCGCAGCTGAAGTGCGATAGGGATAGATAGCACTCGCGTCATAGATAAATCATGCACAGAGGGGAAATCGTAGACAGATAAGTGGAAGTAGGTAGTGGGCTACTTCATTATATTTATTTTGCTTTATTTTCTCGTGAACCTAATCTAATAATACTTTTTAATTATAGTAGTAGTCCGGACGATAGTTAATGACCTAGATAACTAGCTGACTGAATTGTTTGTTTCCTTGTGTAGTTCTCGGGGTTCCGGGGTTGACGAATATCGGCTGATGATGATGATGATGATGACGATGTTGATTTGTTTGTTTTCCAGATTTCCGAGTGATGAGGTAACGAAACATAAGTGGGTTAGAATATTAATTATTTTTAACGCTCGTAATATGTTCTCTTAAGGGGATACATAATTAACAGAGAATATATTTTTGAAGTCCCCCAACTGCACTTTTTTATAACGGCAATTCACAATTTCACAATTTTTATTTTTAATTATTTATTACACGCCTTTTTTGCCATTTTTACATACCCTAAAGAAAAAAACAACAGACATACAAGCATACACAGGTAGGTACAAACAAACTACAGGACTTTAAACCGTTTTTTCGCTATAAAATAAACCAATTTTGAATTTTAAACGTTAGTAATTGCATCGCACTGTGTTCCTATAATAATAACATCCTTGTAATTAATATTTTTTTGTTATTATTATTCGCATAATAAAACTTGTCGCTTCTGTCTGTTCAGTAAGTACTTAACTCATAATCGACGCGTCAGCTCGCGCCGCATCTGGGCATATTTCAGAAAGATTGTCGCAGTTAAGAGCCTGATTTAAGAAACGCTAACTTTTTCCATTACGTCACAAAAATTAACCATATAAGTGTATGACTAAATTTCGTTACGTAATGGAATAAAGTTAGCGTTTTTTAATTAGGTTCTTAACTGCGATAACCTTTCTGAAATATGCCCATCTGATTCGATGCCAAGATCTTTATCGCTGTTGAAATAAGAATCAAAATACTATAATAAGGACAATAGCTATCTCTTTCGTTCATTAATTTCTACGTTTAGAAGTAAGAATGTATGCGACGAATGTACGTGTGTGTGTGTGGCGGAACGAATTCTAATCGCCGCGCAGTAGGAACATGACATATCTACGTTTTTTAATACACTATCAGTGGGGCCCGTACTGTGTTAGTTGAAGCATTCGATCGGGATTTAAAGTAATGAGAATGCCTCTTTGTAAACAAACAAATTTTCCGTATGTACATGCAGGCAAGTGGCAATATATTCAATTTCTAAAAATAGGCTTACAGCTAGCCATGAACCAAAAGTTTGTTATTGCACGTAGACATTTCTTCTGAAGTATAAAAACCCTTTCAACGTCAACAGAATTACCCCACAATATTAGACCGTAACTTAAGTAGAAGTCTTAGAACTGACGATAAGTACATGTCCATAATAGGCAGTAGTCGAAACAGTTTTTCGAAACAGTCTTCAACCGAAACAGTTCTCCTAATTTTCCTTAAAGCGAATACAAAACGATCCAATCTAGAGCAAACATAAGCAATATGTTGTTTCCAATTTATATGCTCATCTATAATTAAACCTAAGAATTTGATGCTGTCCGTTTCTTCTATAGAATAGTTGTTGTGGATTTGATTCGTATGATTTAAATTGCATATACTTGGTTTTTAATAAACTTTTTGTCCAAGTGTAAACATCATTTAGAGCACTATTTATGTTGCTTTCATATGCAGGACGGTCATCTCCTGTTACAAGTAGAGTAGTATCATCAGCATAAAGAATGCATTTAGATGATGTGTCTAGAGGAAGATCGTTCACATAAAGTAAAAATAACAAACGTCCCAATATACTCCCCTGGGGAACTTCAACGCTAGTTACACGTAGTTGGGATCTATAAACTCTTTTTACCAGTTTATTATCAACTTCTACTATTTTGGTAACTTCGGTACATTGCTCTCTATTCTCTAAATAGCTTTTTATCCAGACATTTGGTAGGCCTCTAATTCCGAAAGAGTCAAGCTTAGAAATAAGTAGTGAAAGATTTACATAGTCGAACGCCTTACTCATATCGAGAAAAATAGACGTGACAGGTAATTTATTATTTACAGATTCCGTTACATATTTGATAAACTCGAAGCAGGCCAGTTCCGTAGAATAACCCTTTCGGAAGCCGTGTTGCGCTGTTTGCAAGATATTATGTGTAGTCAAAAAATTATTCAGTCTTGTGTACATAGCCTTTTCTATAATTTTCGACAAAATGGGAACAATAGTTAGACGTCGATAGTTACTTGGGTCATATCGATCGCCACTCTTAAATAAAGGTTTCACTATAGAAACCTTCAGCTGCTGTGGGAAAATGCCTTGACTGAAAGATAGATTTATTATATGAGCAAGCGGACAGCTTATAGAAGTACTGCTTGCTTTAATAATTTTAGTTAGGATTTCGTCGATTCGGCTACTATTTGTATTTTTTAAAGACCCAAAAAAGCGAACCAAACCCCTATTAAACACGGAAGAAACATGCGTTGTCACTTAACTACAGGAAACAAACATGCAAAGTCAAAAGCATAAAAGTATATTTTATTGGAATCTGGTAACTTTGAATATTAATTAGGCATATTTCGACTACATATTTGTTGGCTCGAAATACCATGGATTCACTATTGTATTTATTAATAATATTTATTTAAATGTAAGTCAATCTATGTCATCTATATGAAGATAATAGCGATAATACTAAAGTATTATAACGATGTCCAATAAAACGACCCTTTGGAGTGATTTAAGGCTTTACTGAAAACAGCGGCCCGGCACATCGTATGCAGAATAAATCAGGAAGAAATCGTTCGAAATCATAATAATGTGCGGTATCATTATTATAACCGCATTGGCACAAATCTAATTACTCGTTATTATCTGCTCTGCGTGTTAAAGGAGGTGTTAAAACATGCATATTATATTACTAAATACTAAGTCGATAAGGATAGTATTACGAAAAAAGTTAGTTAAAATTTGCTAATAACTCCATTACTTTATATACCTACCTGTATGAAATAATGCAAAGTCTCCGATCCGAAGTAACATAAGTTGAGCTTGGAATTAATACCTACCATTTATTCGTTCTCATTTTGTAACGTGATATACTAAAAGAAAAGTTTCTTTAATATACTTTTTGGTTTAGTGTTACATAACATGTTTTTTCCATGTACCTAATACACAACGCACGTTATTTCCGTGTATAGGTTTTTAAAAGTGAAAAAAATGTCATATTAATATAATAATTTAGTTGTAACAGAAGATGTAAGTAATAGTTTATTACATGCTCTACATTTTGGCATTAAAATCTCATTTAAAAAAAAAGTGACTAGACATGTTCTTTCCGTGGACCCTTCAAATATACTATTATAATTCTATGGACCTCATTCTCGTCAATAGGTAATAGAAAAATTGTTGGTAGATAGTTGGTGTCACTGTTTTTACATTTGATTCCGTTACAAGTTAATGAGTGGGTACTACACAAGGCGACAAAATAGTTATTAAATACATTACAAATATCATTCGGATCATCGTATGTTATATTATTTACCAATAATCTGCTTATGTCGTTTCTTTGTGAATAGCCTGCTGCCACAGAGGATATTATATCCCAGGTAGCTTTCCATTTGTTATTATTCTTAGCTATATATTTATTACTTGTAATTTTCTGAGATTTACAAATACATCTTTTTAAAATCCTATTATAGTTTCTAAGGTATTGTTTGTCTGTTGACGTCCTTAAGGACCTGTTACTGATGAACATTCTGCGTTTAACTTGACATGATTTCTTGATACCTCTAGTTAACCATTTGACCTTGCCATGTCGGTTACTAACTTTCACCCTTATAAGAGGGAAGCACAAGTTGTAGAAAAGCTGTATCAATTCATAAAAAGTGGTGAATGCCTGTTCAAGAATGTCGCAAGTCAATACTTCCGAAAAAGACAAGGATCTTAAACTATTTTTTTTTAATTTATTTCAAAACTTATAAATAGGACATATAATAAGTGTTTATATCTAAGCCACTATTGAAAACCAGTTATTTGGTTTATGTAATAGTTGGCGAGATCGCGCAAAACAAAACTTATGTATGTTATTGTTACTGTAATCTCTTTTATATTCGAACCAAGTTGTTATAGATTTGTATTTATTAATATCGAGTGTAATTGACTGGGCCCTATCGTGGTCCGATAGACTAAGATTATGTGTGTCAGCTACTAATTACTTACTTGCAATTTGGTCAATGCACGTATTTATTCTTGTCGGGGACCGAATATGGATTGTGAAATTATAGTTCATTAATGTACTTGTTAACTCCTTAGAGGCTGAGGTTTGCTTTAAAATGTCAATGTTCCAGTCCCCGCTAATTAATTTTTTTTTCTTTTTGTATTTTGTAGACAGGTAGTATAGTAGTTTATTCAGTTTATGAATAAATATACCAACATGTGATTGCGTTTGGATTGTTATTCTATAAATTGTCACGATTATTAAATCAATACCCACAATTTCAGTACCACAGCACTCGAAGAAAAAGTCAGTAGCTAATTTCGAGACAAAATCAATTGGCTTAGTTGGAGAGACTTTCTAACGAGAATAGCAGTTCCTCCTCTGTTTTTTTCCCTGCAATAAGATGAGGCTAATTTAAAATTACAGAGTTTTACATTATTTTCTGAGCCTCGTTTTACAAAGCATTCACTTAGACAAAGTACATCAACTGTATGATTATTTTTACACAGCTCATCTATTGTGGCGTCTAAAAGTTCGAGTTTGCCCAATAAGCCGCCTATATTTTGGTGTAATATCATAAACTTGTTTGAAATTGTGATGTTACGATTTACAGTCTGTTTACTCACGAAAAAAATCAGAGCTCTGTTGATCGGCTGTCGCTGTCGACAAGTTTCAATGCAGTATGTTATCATTTTTAATATTTGTCAGTAATTTTTTTATATAATAGAAAATTGTTTTCAAACCAGTATTATTTATACGACCATTTGATTTAGAGAACATACTAAAATCGTAACATAGGTTTCTGTTACTGTCAACAATGTATGCGTACTGATATTTAGTCAGACTTTGATACAATAATTCATTGAACACTTCAATCCGTCCATTGAACATATTACAAAAATTTCCACATTTAAACGTCGGGGCACAGAGTATAATATTCGTGTGATTTGACTTGCATATATGAGTTAGTTTATTTTACTAGCATATTCTTCAATTTTTTAGCAGATGTATCTAGACTCGAAATAATATTCGCTTTGTTAAACTTTCATACGTTTTACCCGATTGCGCGAAGCAAAAAGAAGGGTAATATCGTTAACTGTATGTATGTACAGTCAAGGTTATAAATATAGATAGTAAAGTGTCAAAAATATATAACCACGACTCACTACGGCGACATGAGATCGTGGATATTTTGTGACCGAAAATCGGATGTTCCACTCTAGCTCCTAAACTACTGGAACGATTTTAATAAATGATTTGTCATATGATTCGTCAAACCGTGCGAGTGATATAGGCTATATAACAATTATAAGGGTGCGTCATAACTCATAATACTAGTCGCCAGTCGAGTTTTGATTTTTCACGTAAGGTTAAGTTAGGTTATTGTATTAATGTTCTATGTTTGCAGATCCGTGCGTGACAAACTTCACTCGTGTGGGCGACACCTGTTACCATTTCTCACCGGAGGCTGCGGACTGGAAAACGGCCAACCTGGCTTGCCGGCGCCTCCGCTCGAACTTGCTCGAGCTCGAAGCGGAGCCAGAGCGCCGCAAAGTATTCGCGCACTTACTCGCTGATAAAAAGCTAAATGGTACGTGTTTATCGCATTTTTCCAAGCTATGTTGAAAGACCCCATTATCTTATTTAGGTTTATCCAAATTGTTAACCTAGAACTAAACGTTAACCGACAGCTTTAGATTGGTGGACCGGCGGCCTCAACCCAGGATTACTTTGGATCTGGTCGAATTCTGCACGGCCGGTGGCGGGCAACGCCACGCCAGCGGGTGGCGCGGGTGGCGACAGCGCCGTCTCCGTCGTCGGCGAGGGACGATGCCTCGCGCTCATCCACGACCCCACGCTCCGAGCGCTCGGCTACAGGGGACAGGACTGCGGATTAAAACAAAGATACGCCTGCGAAAAGGCAGAAGATAAAACAAAACTCAGCAACGAAATAGAAAGGGTTTCGAGAAAATTACGAAGTAATACTGCGTCCCTGAGCAAATATTTGCCTTTGACGTAATACTGTTTATTCCAGTAAATAAGAAGACTGAGTTAAGTTTTAATAGAGTTTCAAAGAATCAGGTTTATTATATAAAGTAATAAATAATAATAATAATAATATTAATAAAAACACAGAAACTATATCGTAATGACTTATTATTCTAAAATATTTACAAAGATACACGAATCAAAACAAAATAACTTACGAAAAATAAATTATTAATTTATATATTTAAAGTTAGGACCGCATTCCGGTAGGTATTTACATGCCAGGATTCGGTAGTATATGTCCAATATCTAGCCAGAAGAATGTTATAATATGATCAAACCAGTCAGCACTACATTATTTATCCTGGACCCGAAATAGAAATCCAGTATTATGCGGCCCGAACGTCCAGCTGACCCCCAGCCATTACACCAATCAAAATTGAACAGGCTACTCTATAAATATAAAACCACTTAGTCTAAAATGGCGTGAGCAATTCTGATTAACGTGATCATGGCTGGATTAGTACCAACTTCACCATACGATGTTAAATGTTAATCGACTGTTAGTTCATACATTTTGACAGCTGTTAACACTCTTAATCGTCTGTTAAGTGGTTGGTGAAATTCGACATTATAAGAGATTTCAAAACTCACGCACCTCCTTTCAACAAATGAGCTGGTTTCGTATTATGTACCTAAATTGTAAAAAAAACACGCTGGGAAACCAAACCAGTTCAAAATGCGTAGATATAATTTTGTTACAATTTTACACTAGCTATGTTAGTAATAAACTAATAAAGCTTAGTCCCGAGCTCAACAGTGCTTTAACATTAACACCCTAACGAATTAAATGCTATTGGCTAAATAAAAATGTCAGAATGGCTGCTGAAACTTCCTCGAGAACCATAGACATTGGCTGCCGAACTATTTGACGCACGAGCTCCGCTCCACGTCAATGCAGCTCTTGGCCTTGCTTACGACTTTGAATTTGTACTTTAAAAATGAATAAAAACAGCGTGTTATTATACAAGGCGAATAATCCGAATATACAACTATGTAGGGTTATAAAGACTATGAGGCTCTCTACAGAGCTGAATAAACATTTTTAGTTAGATAACTTACACGCCAAGAACAGCATTAAGCTCATTGTGCTAGTTTGAACTAAAAGCCGCATAATGTTAATTTGAAGGGTACAGGGAAAGAACATGTTTAAGTACATTAGAATAACATGGACATGTTCTTTCCCTGTACCCTTCATTTATAATTCCATTTAAAAATCAATCATAAATAGTGCATAATTACATTGGTTAACAGTTGAATTTGAACACGTGTACCAAATTTTGTCAATTCCTTTCTATATTCGTCGTCGTCTTTAAGTCAAAATATTGTAAATTTATTCTGAAATGTTGTTAACATCACTCATGTAGAATTGCTCTCACAAATGATTTCGTATGATTTCATAGATACATAACTAAATAAACAATGTGGGAATCGATCTATGCTTGTTCCCAATATTCCGATAACGGGTAAATTGTAATTTGTAACCCAAAGTGGGTCCACTCACTGAGTTCTGGGTATTGGGGGCGAACAGAGAACTTTCTCATTACTAGCACCTAAAATGAAAATCAATACAAATGACCAAACATGTTAAAAACCTAATTACCATTACTTTTCACAATCACGTTTTTAAAGATAGAGCGTTTGCACAGATAATAAATAACACTAATAACGACTTAAGTCGTTATTAATGTTATTTATTACCTTTACGCTCAACCATTATATTCTTATTCATTTTAAGTTAAAATAAATATTAATAATCTGTTAAAATAATCTGAAAATACTTCGGGTCAGAGTATGGGCACAGATTACCTTACTTTGTAACAGATACACCACTCCGCAAAGTACATCCGGTATTAGCCTAGCGTTTTCTGACCTTTGGACACCTGTGGAACGGACTTATCGAAACGGGCTGCCAGCGATGTTGGCACGCCGCGCCGGCACGTATTCAAGTGTGACGGCGCTAGGTGGCGCTGGCGCCGCGCGGACCGCGCGCTCATTCGGTCGCTAGCACGTGTTGTGATCATTGACGTACTACTTACTCAAAGTTATTTAATATTGGCATTGATTTAGTATATATAGATACACAATCAACAGGAAAAAATGGCAAGTCAAAACTACTTCCTAATCGACGTGGGCAGTAGTTTGGCTATTAGTCTTGTTCCAACCACAGACAGTGGCAGTTGTCAATCATGACGAAATGTGCAGTGAAAAACTGCAAAAATAATAACAAAAAAACAAATAAAAAGGATGGAATCTCTTATTTTACGTAAGTTCTATTTATTTATAAAAATTCTAGTTAAAATTATAATGATTTCATGATTTTTACAATTTATTTTGTACAAACAAATTATGACTTATCACGGAACAAAAATATATGGAGTAGCTATTACTTTTATTAATTTTAATAAATCGTGTTGGTTTATTTTGACTTATGACAAAAAAAAATGTTTATAATAATATTTCTTATATTGGGTATCGCGAAGATACCGAAAGAGAAATCAATGACCAATCACGCAGAATCAGCAATAGAAACAAATATTTAAGCAAACTGTGACATTTCGTCTTCAGATCTTGATCAGTCTGGAAACTGCTGTGATTACATCAAACAAGTCAAAGGATATATTGCCGGATACGTAGTACGGAAATTAATAAAATCAATTCGGTGCAACATATGCACAAATTCTCTTTTAGCTAAAGAAAGGCACGATTTTCATAAATTAATTGACATCAAACATTTAGGTGGGATTTTTTACGCATCTCAAGATGTAGGTATTTGATGTGTGCAAGTAAACAGAAGCTTTCATTAGAAATAACATACGAACGGGAGAAACACGGAACCATACTAAAATATGTAATATCAAAAACTTTTATGCAAGTAGATATTTTTAATGCGACTACGGAAGAAGACCACAATAATAGTCATAGAATTCTGTTAATTAAATCTATTACCGATCGATATTTAACCGTCCGTTTACATTACATTGCAAAAAAAGAAAGTATCTTAAGTAAATGTAGGTCTAAAAGACAATTATATAATAAATTAAACTTATTTCAAGGAAATTAGGTTTTACTTTACGTTTAGCTGGTTAGGATAAGATCTTGTTTTGTTTGGAGTAAAGGAGTGTAATGTATATATTTTCAGGGTCATGTGTGTAGTTTTTTTTTATAATTTATCATTTCGTTAAAATTAATACAATATAAAAATGAGAAATGCGACTCCATTCGTCCGATGTTCACTTTTGTCATAAATGGCGACAATGACAATGACGAGTTCACTAAAAAGTTTTAAATATTTTGAAACGTTCGTTTGCAAACTTGACACTTGACAGCTAGTATATTGAGTTTTTTTTTGCATAAATGTTTAACCTTTTAACCGCCGCTTGGTCTGTCATCGAACGGGCTCGTGTCGCCGCCTATATAAAATAACAGGAAATGGTGTAGTGCTTGCCGCATGCCTTACGATAGGATTTTTTTTATAATGAATATTAAGTAATAATACCTTTTTTACCACTGTATCATTCAATAAAATACATTATTATAACTAAATTACGTTTACCAATTTCTTTATTAATGGTTTCGTCCCCTTTATCAATGGTTTGGTTCCATGTGTTTTATCACTCATAAAAATCTATCGGTTTACATTGCTACACTACTGTTATTTCGAATTTCATATATCTGACGTCATAAGCGGTTATATATCAGACATTGGCGTGGGCTTTATTGGATATTTGTTGATAAGTTGACATTAGAAGAGAGAGGATTGACCATATTTAAAAAGTATCGAATCTGAACATTTCAAAGTTGTTGACATAAGTAATAATGCAATTTCACACAGTAACACAACTATTTTGGTAATTAAATATTGTAATCTCAAAATACGTATGGTATTCAAAGTTTGGAGACAGCAAATCTGTACCATTTATTAATTTTTCAATTTGAACATTATTTTGAAATATCGAGTGAGCCACACCACTAAAATTTCCTATTTTATATCTCTGACGTCACATGCGGTCTCATAATTAAGACGACGGCGTAGTCTGTAATGATTGTTATTGAGGATACAATGACTTAATAGGGGTGGACGTTGTACCTCGATAAGCATCGCTATATCGATTTAAATATCTACTTAGTATAAAAACACATTAACGTTTTAAGGTATTTATTTAAAACCAAAAAAAAATTAAGTCCATCCTTCTGGCTAACAAATAAAAAATCTTTTTATTTACGTAGTTCACCCTGACTCACTGTCGCAATGAAAATAATTAGATATAAATAAAGCCGATTAAGTATCACGAAGCGAAGAAATGGTTGTGTTATATGGATGGACAGACCAACGGACAGACGGGCATGACGCATGACGAATGACGAAAGTATAGAAGCTGACCTTAAGTTCGTATAATTTCAACTTGAGATTTCACATTCACGGTCAGTTTTTGGAAGTACGTCAGTTCAACTGATCAGTTTAACTGACCGTGAATGTCCACCTTAAGTGCCTTTATGCACAGCATCTGAATTCTCGGACCTGAATCATCCGACTCCTTTCGCACTTGTAAAAAAGGTTGGTTGTGGGAAAGGCACGGGATAGGCGGATCCCAGAAATCGAACGCAGTGCATAACCTGGCATTAAACGAATCTTTAGAAGTTACCTACATAAAATAACTCAATGGGTATAACTTACCTGTTGGTCAAACAAATTGTATTTTGTCATCCGAGTCGAATTTAATATATGACACTTATGCCATTCATGCCATAACTGGCACAATTCATAATATATCGTTATTTTATGAGAAAATAGGTAAGGAAATAAAATAGGTTAGCCGAGCAAGTCAATATTATGAATAAATATCTTACAAACATCGTTGAGTCGATATACTTAAATGTTACAATCAGGTCATCGTCACATCACTGGTGTCTATTATATAAGATTTTGGCTACGGGACTACGGCAAAATTGTATATAATCTAATGTCATATTTTCAAATTTATTTTCACCAAGAAAATTAAAATAAAGCAACAGAGTAATTTCGCGGCAGTTTATTTAACAATTAGAGCGGCTTTCATAACCGAATCAGTGGTGTTAAATCGGTATAAATAAAAAATACCTTGCAAAAACATACAGAAAAAATGTCTTAAATATAAAACTACGGCGATAGTGGCTGGAATTCGGGTGTCTTATATATCAGACTGCGGCGGTCAAAAGGTTAAGGTAAAAAATAGCGATGTTAGCATGTATCTGAATACAGTTGTCAATGTTATTTGGGACAGTTTATAACAAAAATTTTGTGCGGGATTGTGTATCTAGTATATACTAAATCAATGGAATATATGACTAATTTTCATTACACAAAAATGAAATTCGATTGTTCCTTAATTGAGCTCGCTTAACCATGTACAGTCAAGGAATTTAATTTCCTACCCGTTTCGTTGAAATGTTGTTAGACATTCACGATGCATTAAGGTCGAAATTTTCATTTTAGTATTGATATGTCAATACCTATTATTTGTCACTGCACATCACAGATAACCTCTTTGCAAAGTCATTTACTTATCTAACAATTATTTAATAAATAATTAAACACATGTCAGTTGGTGTCAGTGTCAATCGAGAAAATTGTGAAATAATTTTCAAATACGAAATTATTTTGAAAAATAATAAAATGCTTGCCGCAAACCGTGAAGTATTGCGAGCTCAAATAGTGGAATTACACCAGGAAGGAGTAGGGATTCATGAAATAACACGTCGGTTAAATGTGAGTAGGGACACTGCTCGCCGTTGGGTACGGCGATACAATTCTGAAGGAAACCTTATTGATCGGAGGCAAAATAACCATCGCCCGCTAGCGTTAACCGAAGACCAACGCCGATTAATGCAACGTCAATATATTTTGGATGGCTTTACAGCAACAGGACGGTTTGCAGAAATGTTTGACGTTCACCCTAGAACAATAAGGAATTGCCTACATGCTATGGATTTATATCACAGGCGGCCTGCGAAAAAAATTGCATTGACCGAGGCTCATAAAGCAGCCCGACGTCACTTCGCCCGTCAGTACTTAAATTTTGACTGGACGTCTACAGCATTTATTGACGAAAAGACATTTTCCAGTTCTCAAACCGGAAGATTACATTTGTGGCGGCTTAATCGAACCAGGTACACAGAAGACCACGTCGTGGCTAATCATACTTCTGGACGAATTACTGCAAACATCTCGGGTTGGATTTGTTCGGCGGGTGTGGGAGAACTCGTCAATTTGCCACCTAGAGCAACCGCTCAGGACTATGTAGACCTGTTAGACGGAAGTGTGCTTCCGACATTACGAATCTATTATCCGCAACAGGAAATTGATTTTGTGCAAGACAACGCAACCATTCACACCGCGAGAATAGTGCGTGACTGGTTCCGTCGTAACCAAGCACAAATAAAACCTATTCCCTGGCCTGCAAAAAGCGCTGATTTGAACCCTATAGAGAATCTTTGGGCCATAATGGTCCAAAGATGGGATAAGCAGAACGAAAGAAGACGCGAAGCACTTGTCCGACACTGTCATAGAGTGTGGGAAGATTTTCGAGGCACTAATATATGTGAACAATTAATTGCATCGATGCCAGAACGCCTTCTGGATGTCATTCGCAACTTTGGTGGATACACGCGTTTTTAATTGTATTTTTTTGTGAATATTTTGTTTATTCGTTGCGTTGAAAAGATAGTTTTTTTATAAACACCCTGCTTATAAAATTAAAAGATGATTAAGATTAAAAATAGTGTTTTTGTTTTATTGTTTTTGTTATGAATAATATAAATAAAGAACCATCCATTATGCTTTTATTGAATTATCACTTTAATCGATTCTGTTAGATTTTCAACAGAAACATTTTGCTTTCAACCTATATCGGCACCAGTGTCTGGATTCGTCGACAATCAACAATTTAAACGTCGATTCCGAAAGTTCGTTATCTGCGTTCCTTTCATTCAAATATTGCAAGAGTGAAAGCGATAGACATATATTTTGTTAGATTTTCGATTACTGTCATCCATTGTCATGCAGTGCCTTGACGTTTTACAGTTCACCATGTCAACGTAATTAATCATATCAGTTGCCTAGTAACACAAACAAATGCGTCTGATATGTCAAGTAACGTTGTGCTTAGATAGCTCTTATGATGACTGTTTGCTATACGATATTGAACCTTAGGTGGGTAGGAATTTAAATTCCGTGACTGTACAATATTTTTGTGAATCGCCTATATATTCAAAGTTACTAGAAATTTTACTCAAATAAGTATACTCTGTTACAGCTAACTACTTGGCAGCGACCAAATTAACAAAATGACTTTGGAAGCAACAAATCTAGCCGTTAAAAACGATGGTTAAATTTAACACTGCTAATTATTTTACCAAAAATACTTTAATGTCATTTCCGTACGCAAACATTGTTTTTTTTGACGTAAAAAAGACTTTTATCTACATCTATATCGTAAAAACGCGTTCAGAAACCATTAGGCTATATTTAACTAGCTTTACGTCAGTCAGTGGTGTTGCTGTCGCGGTGTCAAATATTATCTAGCGGTTGTACCTACTGTAAAGTCCTCTTTACGTGTACGCTGCCGATATTGTTATTGTTTTCGAATTATTCGGCGACAATTTCTCATGTCACTCTAGATGAAGCATCAATCAAGATGAAATGTCAACAGGGCGGATTTCAGAAAGATTGTTGCAGTTAAGAACCTAATTAAAAACGCTAACCTTTCCATTACGTAACGAAATTTAGTCGTACACGAATATTGTTAATTTTCGTGACGTATTGGAAAAAGTTAGCGTTTTTTTTAAATCAGGTTCTTAACTGCAACAATAATTCTGTAATCCGCCCAACAACATAATTACCTAATAAGTTTTCATTATTTTTTATCATAGAGGGTTTACAATATGAGTTTACAGACCGTGAGCACTTACGTATAGAATAACATTCGGGTTTCGGGTAAAATGGGACGTAATCGTGTAATAGAAAATGGCCATGTCTTCCTCAATGTTAGTCCTACACCCAAAGAGTGCAGTCGTCTTTTTGGCCTTGAACTATATAGAGTAGTTAATACCACCATAACTATTAGGTAATATTTCATTTACCTCAATGATAGAACACAAACGGTTGTTGTAAACAATACGCAGTCTGCTGGCGCTGCAGTTAAATTAGGTGTGCCCCAGGGCTCTATATTAGGTCCTTTCTTATTTTTGGTTTATATAAATGATTTACCACCCATAGTAGATACACTTTGTGATATTGTACTATTTGCTGATGATACATCACTCATTTTCAAGGTAGACCGAAAATCCGTCGACTACAGTAGGATAAACGCCGCGCTTGTTAAAGTACTTAATTGGTTTACGAGTAACAACTTACTACTCAATGCTAAGAAAACTAAATGTGTTAGGTTCGTTTTGCCTAATGTTAAACCGGTAAATTCTAGTATTTTTCTTAATGGCGAGTGTTTAGAAATGGTAGATAAGGCACTTTTCTTAGGCATAACTATAGACAATAATTTGCAATGGAGTCCCCATATAGCAGTTCTAGCAGGCAAATTAAGTAAGGCCGCTTACGCCGTTAGGAAAATTAGACAACTTACCAATGTTGAGACAGCTCGCTTAGTTTATCATAGTTATTTTCATAGTGTTATGTCATACGGTATTCTGGTTTGGGGAAAAGCAGCTGACATACAAACTATATTTGTGTTACAAAAAAGGGCCATTCGCTCTATATATAACTTAAATTCCCGTGATTCATTAAGAGAACTTTTTAAACAAATTAATATTTTAACAGTAGCATCCCAATATATTTATGAAAATATTATGTATGTTATTAAGAACCTAGACTCTTTCGTTAAAAATTCTGATATACATAATATAAATACTAGGAATAAAAATAAAATTGCCATAAAAAAGTTTCGTGTCCGTAAAGTATATAAATCATTTGTAGGTCAATGCATTCATTTTTATAATAAATTACCCGACGTAGTTTTAGAGTTACCCCTTCCAGCACTTAAAAATTACTTGAAAAAGTCGTTGATGTCAAAGGCGTACTATAGGGTCGAGGACTATCTAACGGACAAAAATGCTTCGCCTAAACCAGAAAATTAACTAATGTTTAATGGTCAATAGCTTACCTACTACTCGTACATACCTCATAAAAATCATGTAAACGCTGTATCTTGTCTAGGGGACACGGTTTATGTAGGAAGACATGTCAAAACTGTTTTGTGTGATATATATATAAATTTTCTCGTAGTCATTCTGACATGTTTTCCTGCAAAACTACGCAGATATTTAATATTATTTTTACAGTTTTATATAATGCTAGAATAAGTAGTGACATTGTTATATTTTTATTTAAAAAATGACTAACTGTTGAGTTTCTTGCGGCGCTTCTTCTCAGCAGTGGTCTCCTCTTGGGAAGCGCTGGTAGATTTTGACGTGTAAAAGTGCCCGTGCGGCCTACTTACTGAATAAATATCTTTTATCTTTTATCAGATAATGTGTCGGTCTTGCAACGTCGCTATCATAAAGGTGACTTATACTGGAACTTTATTTAAACAAAAATTATGAATTACTCGAAAATTAAGCCGAATCCAGTGGCCTATTGCATAAAAAATAATAGCTTATATTATAAGCTATTTACTCCTAAAATTTACTGATAATAATAGTGCTGCGTTGCATAAAATTTAATAGTCGTAATAATAGTTAGCAGTCCTAAAAATAATTTTAGAAGTATGCTAAATTGTATTGCATAAATATTTTTTAGAACTTATAAAATAACTTTTACTTGTAATATAAGTAACGACGCGGTTAGCCTAGTTGGTTGGTAGTGACCCTGCCTAAGAAGCTAGCGGTCCCGGGTTCGAATCCCGGTATGGGAAAATATTTGTGTGACGAGCGCGAGTATTTGTTCCTTTGTCATGGATGTTTTCTCTATATTTAAGTATGTATTTCTCTATATGTATATCGTTGCCTAGTACCCATAGTACAAGCCTAGAACTTAGTTTGGACTAGGTAAATTTGTGTGAGATTGTCTCTGATATTTGTAAATTATTATAACTCAGTCGGTCTCTAAACATCCGCGGTTGCCTTTGTGATATTTCGTCACTACTATCACTGTCGGAAGATATAATTTTATATTTTTTTCATTTGTGGTGATAAATATATACTGTGGAATATACACCTTCTTTTTGAAGTCGGTTAAAAAGGAATTCGATGACTTAAAAATGAAAGTCGTCACACTTATATTATTATTAACAAACTCTAAACACCTATGAAATATTTACTTGTATTATGAGTAAATAATTAAGCAAGCAGTTTTTTTGCAACAGAAACACAGTTTTACTTGTAATAATAGCTTATAATAATACCCGTAAAATTTCTAATAACTTTTATTATTAGTAAAAAATTATATGCAACAAAACACTTATAAAATTTACTTGTAATATAAGTCTATTTCTCGTAATAATAGTCTAATATTTTTATGCAACAAAAGCATACTATTTTTTAGGCAACAGAAAAAACTCAACTAAGTACTAAAATATTTTTTAAGAGTCTTATACTGGGTGTTTTTATATTCTTCTACAAAATTTTGGGGGTTAAATCGCGAAAAAAATTGACCATCCCACACATTTTGGCTAGTCAGCTGACGATGTTTTGTATGGGAGGGTCAAATTTTTTTTCGCGATTTCGGGGTTGGTCCCATAGTGAAAGTTGGTCAGTATGACTTACTGATTTAAGCCCCAAAATTTTGTAGACGAATAAAAAAACACCCAGTATTATAAGTTTATAATAACAGTATTTATATGCAATAGGCCCCAGATTACTTTATACGACATTTTATTTTCTAAACGGGTGTAATGATCGGTATAACAACTTTTGATATATTTTCACTAGATATAACAACATTTGATATAACAACAAAGGAGATATTTTCATGGAGTATAATGTTCAATGGGTATAATAGATGTTTAATATAATATTTTACCTAATATAATGAACGTATGATATAAGTATTAGTGATATAATGTGTTATAAGATCTAAAAAATATTATATCTGCAAGGGATCATGCGTGTAAACGCCTATGTATCTTTGTGTGTGTACATTAATAAAAGTAAATATCTGCTCTTCTTTTCTGTTTTATTCGTCTTTCGCTTATCGTCGTACCTAACGGAGACCTGCCTTAAGGTAGAATAGGTAGGTTATTATAATAGTAGTATAGTATTAAAAAAACGGTTCTGGTGCAAGGTTCTGGGATAAGGGAGGGGAAGGGAAAAAACCAACTAAATAAGGCCAGTATGTTTTTTAAGGGATGCAAAAAAAAAATAACCTCGAAGACTAGCCTGACCTGACCTATCCGAGTCGCTTCTGCCCTGACCCATCTTTCTCGCTCGCTTCGCTCGCTCGCCGCAACATGTTATTATTCCCAAAATTCCTATTTTTGACTTTATACTTTTTGTCATATCAATTCATTTAAATTATTCATTCCAGATTATACCACTACTACATTATACCCACTGAACGTTATATCGAACAAAATTATATCACATATACGTTATACTATATGACTGTTAGATAAATAGCGGTTATATTATAAGTTTATTATACTTGATGATAGTTAGATCATATCAGAATATGCCAAATATTGTTATACCAAAAGTGCATTATATCCCTTAATCGTTATATCGACCAATAATATATCAAAAGTTGTTATAGCGACCGTTACGCACCCTTTCTAAACATGGGCAGGAACACGCTGGCAAAATTATTTGGGTTCCTCCCGAGCATCCTGTATACGGAAATAAAATAAACGATTACGGTGACCGATTTACAATTAATACAAATGACTCTGATGTTGAATAGACTCATACTATAGAATTAAAAATTACAATAATAACACTATTTTCCAATAGTACAATTTTACATTATGAATTGAAATACATACCTATATAATTTCTGCCAGGTAAATAAAGGTGTAACATTCTGTTTTCAAATTACCTCCGGAAGAATTTCAAATTCTGATTCTATTTTATTTAGATTATGACAAAGTGAAATCGCAATATAGTTATCAACCGAATATTAAGCATAATGCCATTAAATTAAGGTTTATTTTACATTGATGTCTATTGTCTCCTTAACTTTTTACGGTAAGTTTAAAAAGTTATGTGAGTTAATAAGAAAGCAGAAAAGCAGTATCACCTTCGCGTGTTACCGCCGATATCCGAAGTATATTTCTAAAATCTGAATGTTATTCTAAGTGCTCACGGAATACATAAAGCGCGGAATACATTGTACGCGACTCTGCGTTATTGGCGTTATTCAGCCGTCACGTAAACTACTATAATGTCATTTCCGTAAACAAACATTAAGAGCGCGCGTTTACAGCGACTTGTATCGAAACGGCGCCGGCACGTGTTGACCATGGCAAAGGATCTAAAGGCTAATGTTAATGTAAGGTTTCCATACAAATTAGATTGAACTTTCAAATATTACTTTTTCAAGGATTCTTATAAGCAAATTTCAACTAATTATTCATATAGCGTATACTAGACGGTTTTAAACGACGGTTTAAATAATCATAGGTCTTTAACCGTGTAGATACTGGTATTATACCACATATGACCTCTAAACGCACTTGGTAGACAGGCGGGCGCTTCAAACACACACACTTCTTTGGGGTTTGTTTTAAACCGTGCAGCCAGCAGCGCGCGATTTTATCTATACATATAATAAAATCGTTAAGACCAAAAAGTCTGTACATTGAAGATTAAAAAAAAAGCCGGTCAAGTGCGAGTCGGACTCGCGCACCGAGGGTTCCGCACACACTTGTAGGCATGTAAATAGGTCGTAAATCACGGGAATACCATATAAATAAAGTCCAGTATAAACTGACACGCAATCAGTATGCACTTTCTAACTTCGTGAGTGTCAGTTTATATTGGTTTTATTTTTTATGTGATGTAACTACAAATTAACGGTTATCGGATTTTTTCCTTTACTTGTGCTATAAGACATTGCTTCTTGCCAAATTTCATGATTCTAAGTCAACGGGAAGTACCCTATAGGTTTTGATTCCCTTGAGATTCCCTTCAATATTCGGCATAAACGGCCGTATCTTTTGATTGCGTTGACTTAGATGTTTGATTTTTTCACTGATCCAAGGGATTGCAGACCTTAGTATTTGATATGGATTTTAACTTAATACCTTCACGCTTTCCTGAGAAAAAGGGTCTTGACAGACACACAGACAGACAGACAGACAGACAGATGGACAACAAAGTGATCCTATAAGGGTTCCGTTTTTTTTTCATTTGAGGTACGGAACCCTAAAAACGACCAGGGCGACTTATAATAAGTAACTGAACATATTAAAAACATTTTTAAAATGTTTGTTTGTTTGTTTGTTTGACCGCGCAATGACGTAAAAACTACTGAACGGATATTAAAGGAATTTTCACAAATCTATTTAAAAAAAACCAGAATCAAATCTAGGCTATAGAAATTTTGGAAATTTTTGGAAGAAGGGGGTAAAAAGAGGGGGTAAAGTTTGTATGAAAAAAAAATTTGATTGTTCTAGAATCATGACACTCAGAATAAATACTTATTAATAAAAATAAAGAAATACCTGTTTCAGCATTTTTTTTAAATCTCATCCAAAGACGCAAAAAAGAGGGTTTTATGTTTAAAATTACTGGACTTCATACAGCTATAAAATAAAAACCAATGAGGTTTGACCTTTGAAGCTTGCTACATATACTTTAAATACCAAATGAAAAAAAAACTACTTTCGGCGATTTTGGATAAACTACCCCTAGGGGTGGAAATGGGGGGTTAAAGTTTGTATGGGAGTTTGGTCGTTTTTCAAGTTAGAAACGTGAAAATTGGTATATAGACTACTGTTAGCAAATAAAAAATACAACTTTCAGTGGTTTTGAATAAACTAACCTTAAGGGGATGAAATGGGGGGGTTAAAGTTTGTATAGGAGTTTGGTCGTTTTTAATTTCTCCGATTTCTTGAAATTTGGTTTATGCCATAAATATCCCACGAAGAAAATCAGTAGTAGGTATAAAGTAGTTGGTAATAGCTTTCCAAATAAAATAATACTACGAAGGAAATAGATAGATATACGAATGTACATAGGTATATACGAATATACATAAGACAACAAGTGTGAAAAGTGAGTCAGTTGTAAAAAAAAACATTAATAAGTAACTAAGTACATTCTGCACAGATATTTTTTCAACGAAACCATTTTTGTTGATTCATATAAAACTCACCTAAATCAACTAAAATTGGCGACCTAAATTGTGTTCTTTATCTAACACCTAAAGTTAAAAATGCAATACCGTTACTTTGTTTTTATTTATTGCGCTATTATTGACAACGCGTTCGGTTTTCGAACGCAACCTTATTTTACTTACTTGGCAAAAGGCTTGGTCGGCCTTTAACATCAGACTTGGCTGTATGGACTTAGTACCTTTGCCTATAAAAAGAAACGTGAAAAAAGCGCGAACATTATCGAACATGACTGGATTGTGTTGTGAAAACTTATTCGTAAATGTTTCTTTCTTCAGACTTTTTATATAAACTATCGTATTATTGTTTTGGCTAAATACAACACTGCCAAAGAAAATATAACACTGCTGGGCGGTGGGCCTTAGCGCAATATGTATCTTACACTTCAAGGTAAGTTGCTTGCTTACACATTTTCATAAATACTTGAAATCTGAATGTAGATTTGTTCGAGAATAAACTATTTGAATGTGTCTGTTTCAGGATTAGTACATTTTGTTGTTGTAATGGTATGGTACTTCCTAATACAACACTCCTAATTTCAAGTCCTTCTTAATTAAATACATAAAGGTATATATTATCCACATTTTGATTTTTTTCCCTGTATTCAAATCTGTCATATAGTACAGTAACTATTATTGCAATTTCAGTTTAAAATAGGTCAACTATAAAACAGAAAAAAGTTAAAATTTCAAGCATTCCGACTGACGCTTTGTTAAGAAATGGTAAGTCAAAATAATAGAAAGACAATTACGAGTATTAAGTACTAACTACTGATTTGTGCAAAACTTTTTGTTCCAACCATTTCCCTGTATTTAATATTGATTTAACTGCCCAATAATAACTAATTCAATTGTGTTGCCATTCCAGCTTAATAGGTAACTTAATAATAAAGCAATGAGTTCTACTACCCAAAGTCATCTGAATCGTTCTTTATTAAGAAAAGGGTAAGTAAAAATAATACAAAAACACGTCATTCATAGATTACTTAGGTAGTGTATTTTTTTATTTTCAATCATTTTGTTATCTTCTTTCCAGTTTTGTGAAATGAGTTGCGTCTTTGCGTCATAAATTTCCTTCAACAAATACCGTAGGACCCAGGATTCAATGCGAAAGTGAAGAGGAATTATGCCAGCAAGGAAGAGGACTAATATTTCCCATATTTCTAGGAACGCTAAAAGGTTGAGAGCAAATAGGTCCCAAGAATCCGATGTCGATTGTGAGGAGCGTCAAGCCACCGAACGTGAACGTCGCGCAGAGTCTCGCGCTTCTGAAACGTTTACGCAAAGTCAGTATCGTTTAACCGCAGAGCTTGAACGTCGCGCAGAGTCTCGCGCCTCAGAAACGTTTACGCAAAGCCAGTATCGTTTAACCGCAGAGCGTGAACGTCGCGCAGAATCCTGCGCCTCAGAAACTTTCACGCAAAGTCAGGGTCGTTTAACCGCCGAGCGAGAACGTCGCGCAGAGTCCCACGCTTCAGAAACGTTCACGCAAAGTCAGGATCGTTTAACCGCCGAGCGTAAACGTCGCGCAGAGTCCCGCGCCTCAGAAACGTTCACGCAAAGTCAGGATCGTTTAACCGCCGAGCGTGACGTCGCGCAGAGTCCCGCGCCTCAGAAACGTTCACGCAAAGTCAGGATCGTTTAACCGCCGAGCGTGAACGTCGCGCAGAGTCCCGCGCCTCAGAAACGTTCACGCAAAGTCAGGATCGTTTAACCGCCGAGCGTGACGTCGCGCAGAGTCCCGCGCCTCAGAAACGTTCACGCAAAGTCAGGATCGTTTAACCGCCGAGCGTGAACGTCGCGCAGAGTCCCGCGCCTCAGAAACGTTCACGCAAAGTCAGGATCGTTTAACCGCCGAGCGTGACGTCGCGCAGAGTCCCGCGCCTCAGAGACGTTCACGCAAAGTCAGGATCGTTTAACTGCCGCGCGTGAACGCCGCGCTGAGTCCCGCGCCTCTGAAACCTCCACTCAACATAGTCTGCGATTAGAGTCAGCGAGGGAGGATTATCAGCAGACGCAAAACAATCTCTCGACTATTAGATCTCAGGATCGTGACCGTGTCGCACAATTACTTCAGTCACAGTCTACCAAACAGCGTGATGAACAACTCAATTTGGACCGCCAGCGCTACGCTGTTTACAGGCTGTCAGTCAGCGACGAATCAATGGTTTACGAAACCGAAGAACTGCCTTGGACAAATAAAGAGAGGTCAGGGTTTAGATACGACCCTAATATTTTATACAGCAGTGACACACATATTGGTTCCATGTCCGAAGTGTGTCGCCATTGCAAGGCGTTGAAATGGAAAGGAGAACCCAATGGAATATGCTGCTCTACCGGGAAAGTTCGTTTGGAACCGTTCGCTGAACCGCCCCAGCCATTGAAATCACTATTGTACGGAAACCACCCCCAGTATAAACAATTTCTAGATTCTATACGAGCGTACAATAGCGCATTTCAAATGACCTCTTTTGGGGCCAAACAAATAACTGAGTCTGGTTTCATGCCAACTTTTAAAATACAAGGTCAAGTGTACCACCTCATCGGATCTTTGTTGCCTACAGATACACCAAAATTCTTGCAAATTTATTTTGTTTCAGATTATCTAGAGCAGGCTAATGTCCGCCAGCAGCGCATTCCGCACCTGAATCCAAATCTCATTACTGAACTACAAAATATGCTGCATAGCGTGAACTCGTATGTCAGTAGTTTCAAAGCTGATCTGTGCCAGATGATGACAATAGTAACTATAAGTTCGTTATTAGTGCCGATCGCAGACCAGCTGCAACACATGCAGGTCGCTACAACGCCCCTACGACAAATGAAGTAGCTGTCCTCCTGGTTGACCAAGAATGCGTTAGGCGGGACATAGTATTGCACACGCATGATAATCATCTGCAGCGCATAAGCGAGACGAACCGCGCTTACGACGCGCTACAGTAAACGCTTATCCACTGTCGCGGGGAGGATGGCTACAACTTCGCAGTTTATAACGTGGACCTGCAGACCAGCGCGACGAACTACAGTAAAAAAACCTCCGCCCTGCAGTTTTACAGCTTTCATTTGCAGCTGCGACAGGATGAACACGTATATCTACACCGCTTCAAGGGGCTATTTAATCAGTTTATAGTGGACGTTTATGCCAAAATTGAAACGGAGCGTTTGGTGTTCATCCGCACAAACCAGAGGCAACTTAGAGCAGAGAACTACATTACTCTACATGACGCCATGCAGCACGACTCGGATGTGGAAATCATGGGCCGGATGGTCATACTCCCCTCTACGTTCGTCGGTGGACCGCGGTACATGTTCGCGCGAACGCAAGATGCGTTGCGCTACGTGTGTAAGTACGGGGAAGCCGACCGGTTCATCACGTTTACCACCAACCCTAAATGGCCTGAAATTACATCCATGCTCCTTCCAGGTCAAACACCTGCTGACAGGCATGACATAGTCACTCGAGTCTTCCACCTCAAGCAAAAGCGCCTAATGGAGCTTCTTACAAAAGGCAAACTGTTTGGCAGTGTTCTCTGCTTTATGTATTCTATTGAGTGGCAAAAACGCGGCCTGCCACATTCGCATATTCTTTTGTGGCTTGATGATAAGATCAGCCCCAATGATCTCGACCAAGTCATCAGCGCCGAGCTCCCGGATCCAGACGTTGACCCACGCCTGCACAATATCATCAAGGCGCACATGATCCACGGACCCTGCGGCACTATGAATCAAAATTCACCGTGCATGAATAACGGGCGCTGCTCTAAAAGGTTTCCAAAGAGTTTCGTTAGCGAAACTGTCACTGGTGAGAATGGATACCCAAGTTATCGACGTCGATCACCTCACGATGGCGGATTCACAGCTGAAATAAACTCGCGCGGCCGATCGTTGCAAGTCGATAACAGATGGGTAGTTCCGTACTCACCACTGCTTTCTTCAGCCTTTGAGACACACATCAACGTTGAGTCATGTGCAAGTGTTGCCTCTATAAAATACATTTGTAAGTATATTAACAAGGGAGACACCCAAGCTACCTTTGGTATGCAGAGCGGAAACCGAGACGAGATAACCACCTACCAGTCCGGCCGGTATATTAGTACTTCTGAAGCGGTGTGGCGAATTCTGGCCTTCCCTATTCACGATCGGTACCCTACTGTCTTACATTTAGATGTACAAAATGGTCAGAGAATTTAATTTAATCCGGAAAATGTTAGGAATCGTCTTGAAAACCCTCGGCAGACCACACTTCTGGCGTTTTTTAGACTGTGTCAAGAGGATGATTTTGCCAAAAGTTTAATGTATGATGAGGTGCCGTCGTAGTACACATACGACAAACAAATAGGTAGACGACGTGGTCAACTGGTGGAGGGGGCACCATGTGTCTACAAGGAACATGCTTTAGGCAGGGTCTACACTATCCATCCCAATAACAGCGAATGTTACTATTTACGGTTGCTACTGCACACTGTCCGCGGCCCTACCTCATTTGCCTTTCTCAAAACGGTCGATGGTGTTAAATACCCTACGTTTCACGCGGCCTGTAGCGCTCGGTGTCTCTTGGACGACGACCGAAATTGGGACGAAACCCTCGCGGAGGCAATCATTGGTGATAGCCCAAGACGTCTGCGCCATTTGTTTGCTGTGATGCTGGTGTTCTGTGGGCTCTCAAACCCAGTGCAACTGTGGGAAAAGTATAGAACCCATCTCAGTGAAGATATCTTGCGTGCTCTGTGGAACGCTGAACAACAAGTGGCCGTATCTGACGAGGAAGTCACAAATCGCTGCCTTACTTTGCTCCAAGATGTTGTCATTGCGATCGGCGGTGATACGCTGGACCGTTACGGCTTACCGATACCGCAGCAACTCCAGACCAGCTGTATATTAACCGTGAGTACGCTGCGGAAACCGATTACGGTACAGCTGAAATGTCCGCCATCGTGATGAATAATATTTCAAAATTCACTGTCGAGCAAAGAGCGGTTTAAGACAAAGTCGTGAGGAGTGTTGAGCTGCAGCTCGGTGAAACGTATTTCCTTGATGCACCGGGAGGCACCGGAAAAACATTTCTAACTGGCATACTTCTGGCGGAAATCAGGCGACAAGGGAAGGTCGCCCTCGCTGTAGCGTCCTCAGGAATCGCTGTCACATTGCTTCCTGGCGGAAAAACGGCCCATACCACCTTTAAGATTCCCATCGATTTAGATCGCACAGAAACTCCTGTGTGTGGGGTGTCACGTAACAGTGACAAAGCTCGGGTGATCCAGGACTGTCACCTGATCGTTTGGGACGAGTGCACTATGGCGCACAAGAAAGCTGTAGAAGCTGTAGATCGGATGCTCCGGGACATACGTAGGGTGGATAGTGCAATGGGTGGAATCACGGTACTCTTTTGCGGTGATTTTCGCCAGACGTTGCCGGTGGTGACGCGGGGCACCAGGGCCGATGAAGTAAACGCCTGCCTCAAGCGATCTGTACTTTGGCCGGGAATTCAGAAATTGCGCCTTACGCAGAAAATGTGAGTCCAGCTTGGTGGCAATTCAAACCCTAATGAATTTTCGGACATGCTGCTCAAAATCGGAGAGGGGCGGTCACGAGAAACCAACGGACTGGTACAACTGCCTTAATCTCTGTGTCAGATCATACCATCCGTTGAAAGATTAATTAACAGCGTGTACGGCGATGTTAGTGACATAACGCACCGGGAAAACTGTTGGTTGTGCGAGCGGGCAATACTAACCCCCAAAAACGAGCAAGCGGCTTCTTTAAATGATCGCATCCTCGGCGAGATCGTAGGAGACGAAGTTGTGTACACCTCCATCAACACCGTCGTAGATGAAGACTGCGCCACTGAATACCCTATAGAATTTCTGAACTCTTTGAGTGCATCCGGGTTTCCAGCGCACTCTATTAAACTTAAAGTCGGTATTCCGATCAGTCTTTTACGGAATTTAACTCCTCCGAAGTTGTGTAACGGAACTCGGCTCAAGATAGTGTCACTGCAGAGGAACCTCATTGAGGCAGAAATTCTGACGGGATGTGGGGCCGGTGAGTCAGTTTTTATACCGCGCATCCCCCTTATTCCGAATAACTTCCCTTTTCAATTCAAGCGCTTACAGTTTCCTGTGAGCGTTTGTTTTGCAATGACAATCAACAAGTCGCAGGGCCAGACGCTCCAAGCCGCCGGCATTGATCTGAGGACCGGATGTGTTTCACATGGACAGCTATATGTCGCTTGCTCACGTGTAATTTGCTCAGAGCGCCTTTATATACTTGCGCCCGACCATCAAACCGCGAGCATTGTTTATAGAGAAATTCTTTAATCCATCTGTAAATTTAAGTGAACACACTGTAATCTGATCTGAAAAGACTATTATTTTCCTTGAGATTACTGATATAATTCTTGAGATCGTGGAAATAGTTTGTAAATAATCTGTAAATAATTTTGTAAATTTGTAAATAGTTCATAAAGTATTTGGTAAATAAGTAATCTATAAATGATTTCGTTAACAGTTTGGAAACAGTTTGTGAATAGTTTGTAAATAGTTAGTAAATCTGTAAACTATTTGTAGATAAAGATAATAAGCGTTAATAATCTACCTAAACAATTTTGTGTAAATAATTAAAAAGCCAGCACATGCTGAGCTAGGTCCGTTTTGCAACAATTTGCCACTATCTCTGTAATCTCTTTCCTTTTTGCGTTATTTTTAATTATAATTTTAGTGTGTTGTTGTTAGGAATAAATGTTTTTCTTTCTTTCTTTGTTTCAAAAATACTAAAACTAATTTTACGCGGACGAAGTCGCGGGCACCAGCTAGTTTTATAAAAAAATTGAATACACAAATAAGGGTATGAATAAAAGAAATTACATTTATAACAAATTTCGCGGAGAGATAAGGCATGGACTGAACAAAAACGAACACTTACCTATGTCCTTATTGTATTACATATTGAAAATTACAGTCAGCCTTATGTTACAACAAACCGACTCAAATAGTTTATGACTTGTCCGAAGTCGTGTGCGGCCGTCGAGAAAACCAACCAAGTTAGAATTGTACTATAGTGAAGTGGGTTGCAGAGGCGCATTAGTTGAAGTGGAACTTGAACTGGAAGGGCGAGCCGCCCTGCTGGAAGTGGTGGAAGGGGTTGTGGAAGGGGCCGCTGCCGGCGCCGCCGCCGCGCTGCGCCTCAGGGTCCAGCGGGTCCACGCCCGCGTCGAATTGCGCACGTTTCTCCGGGTCTGTCAACACCTGCGCCCGACGTACAACATTACAAACAATAGCTTTGACGCCCCCTGAATGAGTCCCCTGTGACAAGGCAAAGTCTCACAGCTAGTTTTATAGAACGCGATCTCAAACATTCACAAACAGTAAGTACCTCTTTGGCTGCAGCCACGTCGATGAATTTCTTCTCAGCGACCTTCTTTTCGTCACCTTGGTAGTTGTCCGGATGCCATTTCTGCGCCGCTTTACGGTACGCCTTAGTAATTTCTTGCTTATTTGCAGTTCTGTATTATGCAAATTGTTGAACATTAGTTATGCAGTATATTAATTAAACACTAGCGACCCGTCCGGGCTTTGCTCAGATGAAATATATTATTTTTTCTATGCCTTCCTCACAAAATGGTCTAAGTGGTAGTCAATGCCGCATCGAAATCCATAACCACTTAACGAGATCAGAGCGAACATACGAGGGTTGCCTTTTAAATCGTGCCGTTTGAAATAACCATAGACAATTTCGAAGTGAATTATCATTTATTGTTTTTAGAAGAATTCACCCCGATATTGGATACATTTTACCATTCTCTCGAACCAGTTTTGAAAACACTTATTCCACTCTGAAGTGGGGGTTGTCAAAATGTCCGATTTGTATGCGTCCACCGCTTCTTCGGGTGTGCGAATACGTTGACTACGAAGACTTTCTTTGATTTTTGGGAACGTGAAAAAATCGTTAGGGCTTAAGTCAGGGCTGTACGGCGGGTGGTCCGGAATTTCGACGTTTTCCTTGCTTAAATACGCTTTTGTCACTCGGGAAGTGTGAGACCTTGCATTGTCGTGGTCAAGTATCATTCCGCGTTTCGGGTTGTTTTTTCGGAACTCTGCGATAACTTGTGGCCAGCAAATACCAGTCAGCATGAACCGTTTTACAATCTTGTAGCAAAATAGTGGCAACGCAACGTGACCAGCCTTTGCCACGAACGGCGCGACCATTTTCTTCCAAGTGCTTCTAGAGCGAATTACTTTTGTCGGTTTTGGCTTATCTTGGAAGACCCAAACAGTCGACTGCTGCTTGTAATCTGGATCATAGGCATAAATCCAAGATTCATCACCACTGATCATATCGTAGACGTGTTTTGACCAGGGACTGAAAAGGTATGCTGCTTACAAACTAAAAGTATTACTTTCGATGATTTTGTAAATACTATCCCTAAGAGAAATACGTTTCTAGACTACTAAATATATAAAAGTTGAGTATTGGCGTTTTAGGAACTTCTACCAATAGCAGGGTGAAAAGGGTTTAAAAATCGTATGGTTTAAATTTGTTTCTATCCCACCATGCATGATACGTACGATAATTAAAACTTTATCTATACTTTTTAACAAAGGTACTGACTCTCCGCAGACAAAATCGCGGGCGGAAAGCTATAATATTAAAAATCAGAAAGTTTGTGTGTTTGTTACTTCTTCACGCTTACACGGATGGACGGATTTAGATGAAATTTGGAATGGAGATAAATAATACCCTACAATGACACACATGCTACCTATTATCCCGAAAAGAAAAAATACTGTTCCTGCGGGATGGTAAAATTGCTGATTATACGTGGACGAAGTCGCGGACAGCAGCTATGTCAAATAATCGACTAAATGGGTAGATTTATAAACGTGCAAGATCATTTGATCTCATACCCCGGCAGAGGGTAAAGACTGTGTAAGGCCGGTCCTGGCCTGATATAAATGGTATAAGGCATGTAGCGACATGTTCCATTTCTCTCTAGCTGGACCCAATTCTAAATTCAACGCGGACGAAGTCGCGGGCAGAAGCTAGTCGAAATATAATAAGTATGGAAGTCTAACTGACGCTGAAAATCGGCCCCACTGTCTTAGTGCCGGCGGGGGTGTAGCTAATACTTAGTGCCGAACCGTCTATCAGTCGACTTTCTGACGTCGTGTCAAACAGTTGTTTATTATTACAACAAAAATAATTCGGTTTTAATGATTACCGGATTTAAATAATGCTGCAAAAATGCCAAGTTGCATTGTGAATTGGTGCATGACCCACACAGATGCAAAACAAAGCGATATTTATTTTCATTAGTAAGTTATTGAAATTTAAATATTCCCATACTAAAATGTCATGGCCGATGCATGATTATGCATGTATGCAAAAATGTGAATTACAAGCAACTACTTCGAATGAATAGGAAATTAATTTTTTATGTCATCTTTACTATCGTTAGTTTACATATGTTGTTATCGTTAGTTTATTTTGTTCCATGGCATAACAGTTCTATAGAACAAATGATAATCCGGAATCCTAAATGTTCTATGGAATAATTAGGAAGTTAAAATATCCTTTTTTCCTATGACGTCATTGTTCTATGGAACAAATGGGAATCACTCAAAAAAGTTGGCGACCCTATCTGCAACACTGATAACGGGGTGTGAAATAATTTATTAAGTAATTAATTAAATAGGAAAGACGTAGGCAACCAATAATAATAATATTTTAAAATCGTATTGTCGTAAAAACTTACCTCTTAACTCCTAAAATCTTATAGTAATCCCTTTGTTCCGATTGTTTTTGCAATTTTTGCGCCCGACTTATGCCATCTTTTGCTCTTTGGAAGCCTTCATCGAATTCTAAAGCCTCTTTGTACATATGTATCGCTGAAAATACACGAATTCAATTAGTATGATTTGGAATGCGAAAGTTTTATTGTGTAACGAAAAATATTTTATAAAAACTATGTTGTGTATTTTTTTTCAAAACAAGGACATACATTCGGCACACCAAAACTGAATTCGCAATCCGCATTTAATTCGAAATAAAATGTCAATTGCATACAATTTTGACAAATCTCGTATGTTACTTGATAATTTGATATCGAACGATATGATAGTAGAGGCCGACTCTAGATTGTCTCTGAATTTTAAAAAATACAACGGTTGCCGCCATTTTTGACGTTCTAATAAATTGATCAATGCCGGCTATGCCGGTCGTAACATGCGGTTCCTGAACACATCATAGAGAGCATATATGTATGTAGATAAAATAGTTTATGTAACTGTACTTAATTAGGCATTATGTACCAGTCTCATAAACTACTATTTTAACACAGTTGCTCAAAAAATTGTACTTTTCGTAGCTGTATATCGTGCGGAAAGTTTGTTTTCGCGAACTAGTGCTTTTAACTTTTCCATTTTTTTTTAATTTATACTTGTTCCAATTCATGACTACTTATTGATAAGTGTTAATATTAGTTTCCTTTAAACATCGTAATCAACATAAAAACTTACTGTTAATGTAAGAATACTAAAAATATACATATTTCATCATTATAACACGTTTATTTTTTAATATTGAAAAACCGTTCTTAATAAGTTGTTTGATTGGAACGGAATAGCTGCCGAAACGCCTGTCAAAATTTTTGACATTATGAAGAGGCGTTTTTTCTTACTGCAAGCATAGATATTGTTTTTATAAATATACGATACACAAATAATCGTAAATAACAATACTTAGGTAATAAAAGTAGGTACAATGTTTTATATTTACAATTGTTTATGTCTTATAGAACATGCATTTGAAAAAAAACTTTCATTAAAGTGGGTTCAATAATAATAACAAAATCCATTCTAGTCGAATAAAAGCAAAAAAACACCTCTTCATAATGTCAAAAATATTCACTGCGAAAGATCGAACTTACAACGAACTTGTTAACCAATCTTAAGTTTTCAAAAAGTTGCTTTGAAAATGAGGAAATCAGAGTTTGAAATTGATTTATTTTTTCGCAACTGTGTTAAAAAACGTCATTCGGCACACGTGCGGAAATATCATTCTTCGCTCGCCCCGAGTCTTGCCACTCGCTTACGGCTCGCGGCAAGATATCTCGGTACTCGTGAGGTAATGACATACTTTTCGCACTAGCATCGAAATGTACTATTGTGATAGGAGATATAACATAAAAGAAAAACGATAAAAATCAAAATAAAATTGTGTGCTTTACTTTTGGTGAACGTGAGTGCAATAGTAGTTTACGTGACAGCTGCGTAATTCCACTTAAGTATGCAGCCGACACGCAAAATACTTTTTAACACAGTTGCTCAAAAAGTGGTACTTTTCGTAGCTGTATATCGTGCGGAAAGTTGGTTTTCGCGAACTAGTGCTTTTTACTTTTCCAATTTTTTTTTATTTATACGTATTCCAATTCATGACTACTTATTGATGAGTGTTAATATTGGTTTCCTTTAAACGTCGTAATCAACATAAAAACCTACTGTTAATGTAAGAATACAAAAAATATACATATTTCATATTTTATTACTTACCTTTTCATCATTACAACACGTTTATTTTTTAATATTGAATATTGAAAAACCATTCTTAATAAGTTGTCTGATTGGAACGGAATAGCTGCCGAAACGCCTGTCAAAATTTTTGACATTATGAAGAGGCGTTTTTTCTTACTGCAAAAATGTTTTAAGTTTTCAAAGGCAAAATTCGATATTGTTTTTATAAATAAACGATACACAAATAATCGTAAATACCAATACTTAGGTAATAAAAGTACAATGTTTTATATTTACAATTGTTTATGTTTATGTATAGAACATGCATTTGAATCAAATAAAAGCTAAAAAAAAAACACCTCTTCATAATGTCAAAAATTTTCACTGCGAAAGATCGAACTTACAACAAATTTGTTTACCAATCTTAAGCTTTCAAAAAGTTGCTTATAAATTGAGTGAATCAGAGTTTGAAATTGATTCATTTTTTCGCAACTGTGTTAAAAAACGTCGTTCGATACACGTGCGGAAATGTCATTCTTCACTCGTCCCGAGTCTTGCCACTTGCCTACGGCTCGTGGCAATATATCTCGGTACTCGTGAAGTATGACATACTTTCCGCACTAGCATCGAAATGTACTATTATCTACACTCATACTGTAAATCCTTTATCCTCCTAAGGCCCACCATACAATGAAAGGCTATAGCCGGGTTTCCATAGTAAGTCGGCCCTCACATCAAACGGGCTCGGGGATTTTTTGTGAGTACCTCTTGTAATGAAGAATATATTAGCCAGGGAGCGGCCCGCTATCCCTTTCAATGGGTTTTGTATGGGTTTTCGTAAGGATTTACTTACCAAACCCTTTGCCCGTCAAAACCCTTTAAATGTGCTTTTAAAGCGCTATTTCCAAACGATAGCCCATTCTATTAAGCGCTAACCAATACCCTTATTAAACCGTTTAAAAAAGGTTACTAGTATATACGCAATTTAAGACCTTTCTTAGACTTCATAAAACACACGTTACCTTGCGTCCCGTTCGAAGCAAGTAAATGACAGCCCATTCAACTAAGCGCTAACCCAATACCCTTATAAAACCCTTATTATACGTTACCGACGGCGTATCGTTTGAAGTTACCGCGCGGAGCGGCAAATGATCTAATACGGTTCGATTTTCTATGGCAAACGTTTGTGATTGGCTCGTACATACCTTCCACAAAAGGGAAAGCTTTATAATAAGCGCTTAAACGTCAGGGAAACCCATAGGTTACATAGGGATATCAATGTGAATCAGTTACCGGTTACCAATTTCAAAGGGCTACCCTTATCGTTAGGTTCTTCATTCGATAAGGGAAAGTCAATCGAATGGGTTGCCAATTGGAATGGGTGAGCAAATCCACTGGGCTAGCTATTTCAATGGGAAGCCCTTTGAAAGGCTTTTCCCGATGAAAGGGTTGTCCGGTCCCTGATATTAGCCGAGTATGAACATCCTACTTGTAATAGTTTTTGACTTATGATTTTTTTAACGCATTACTTATCGGCATTATTCATTGACTTTATTTGATATATATTTATTTTCATGAAATAATAATAATAATAATACAACAAATTAATATTTTAACAGTAGCATCCCAATATATTTATGAAAATATTATGTATGTTATTAAGAACCTAGACTCTTTCGATAAAAATTCTGATATACATAATATAAATACTAGGAATAAAAATAAAATTGCCATAAAAAAGTTTCGTGTCCGTAAAGTATATAAATCATTTGTAAGTCAATGCATTCATTTTTATAATAAATTACCCGACGTAGTTTTAGTTACCCCTTCCAGCACTTAAAAATTACTTGAAAAAGTCGTTGATGTCAAAGGCGTACTATCGGGTCGAGGTTTGACATGAAGTGCAATTTATACTGTAATTTATATTGAGTAATAAAATCTGAATCTAAGGAATATCTAACGGACAAAAATGCTTGGCCTAAACCAGAAAATTAACTAATGTTTAATGTTCAATAGCTTACCTACTACTCGTACATACCTCATAAAAATCATGTAAACGCTGTATCTTGTCTAGGGGACACGGTTTATGTAGGAAGACATGTCAAAACTGTTTTGTGTGATATATAATAAATAAATTTTCTCGTAGTCATTCTGACATATTTTCCTGCAAAACTACGCAGATATTTAATATTATTTTTACAGTTGTATATAATGCTAGAATAAGTAGTGACATTGTTATATTTTTATTTAAAAAATGACTAACTGTTGAGTTTCTTGCGGCGCTTCGTCTCAGCAGTGGTCTCCTCTTGGGAAGCGTTGGTAGATTTTGACGTGTAAAAGTGCCCGTGCGGCCTACTTACTGAATACATATCTTTTATCTTATCTTAATAAATCATTTATTTCGAGTAAATTACAACTCATATATTGTTAGTGTTTTCTTAATCCTAAATGTTAATACATTAAACTAATACTTATAACTAAATACAGGCGACGTGTAGCTCGCAACAGTGACGCATATAGGGGCAGTCTACTCTGCTCCCTATCGTGCCGAGGATGATATTGGGGCTGGCCCGCACGCGGCGCACCAGGGATGCGGCCCGCTTGGCATGGTGGTGTGGAAGCAGTCGACCCCGGCGGCTGCAAACATCCCTGATGCGCTACAGAAGCGGGGCAGCCCCAATATCACCCGGAACGCGTTGTTATACTGGACGCGGAGGGCTCCATAGGCCCGCTGCGTATACTGCCTCCATAAGCTGCACGAGTACAAGGAGGTACAGTATGCTCTAAATAATGTAAGCTTCACCTCCCTTGTACAGCGCGCAAACTTACGAGCTATTATATTAGCACGGACCGACAGAGCCCTCCGTTCCCGTTCGATGTCCTTGTCGTCTTTGAGGTCCCACGATACTAAATGCCCCAAATATTTAAAAACATCGACCCCGTTAAGGGCTGCCCCGTTAAATTTAATGGGTGGCACTTCGACTTCCTGCCACGCCCAACCTCGAACACCATATATTGGCTTTTGGTGACATTGTATTTTAGGCCATGGGTACCAGCATATGTCTCACACACTCCCAATAGTTTGCGTATGCCGCACACTGATGCGCTTAGCAGAACCATGTCATCTGCGTAACTAATATTGTTGACGCAGATATCATCTATGTGACACCCGACATGCATTCTGCTAAGCGCATCTAAAAGCTCATTAACATATAATATAAATTGAAAAGTGTGGGTGAGCTTAACCCCCCCTGCCTCACCCCGCACTCCAACTTATATGGATCCGAAAGTGTATCTTAGGACTTGAACCATACCAGCGAGAAGTCCAATGACTTCAAGTTTTTTCCAAAAAATCATAAGTCAAAAACTATTACAAGTAGGATGTTCATACTCGGCTAAAATATTCTTCATTACAAGAGGTACTCACAAAAATCCCAGAGCCCATTTGATGTAAGGGCCGACTTACTATGGAAACCCGGCTATAGCCTTTGTCAATGGAATATGAACCTGTTCTGAATAAGACAGAGTTTCTAATTTAATTGTCAGTCATATAAAACAAAAGAAATTCCACTCTATCTCCTTTGCAATGGATCTTTATTCCAATGGCCGTATTATGTACATTATATTGTCTTGGGGTCTTAGGAGGTTAAAATAATAAAAATATAAGGGTAATTACGGGTATGTTATTGACATTTCATCTTGATTGATGATTCATCTCCAGTGACATGAGAAATTGTCGCCAAATCAAATTGTATCGTGATTCGAAAAAATTCGAAATTCGAAAACCATTGCAGATAAAGTGAATAATATGTTTCCATCAGTAAAACTTGGATCTCAATCGGAAGACGACGGGACCCGAAGTGTCAATTAATTATTGTATTAAATGAGTGAAATGTCGAAGGGTCTCAGACTCAACCTCGTATATGAACATTTATGAAATTGGAATATCTACCTTAGGACGTGTAGCTAAAGTGGATATTCGGATTTCGTAAAATTTCATATACGAGGTTGAGTCAGAGACCCGTCCATGTTTATATTCATTAATATTAAACTTTATTATTTACTGTCAGATGTCAAAATGCAAAATGACAGCATATGGCACTGTATAATATAGAGATGTTATAACCACCCTAAGAAACTTAGAAATACACTCATAGGTAAGTAGTACTTTTATTGTCATTCGTAAACGAAACACTCTCCTTACGTTAACATAAAATGCAGCAAAATAACGCATACGTATTTTGAAATACATATTTACAATAATAAAACTCAGGACGCTACGCACTTAAAACATGGGTAATGTTTTAAGTGCGTATTAAAATATTAATATTACCTGTTGAATATTTGGATCAATATTTACAACATTTTCCATTTCACAATCTGAGTTACACTCAGACGTGTCATCGCCAGTACTTTCATTGACAAGAATGACAATACTATCAATATGATCATCCATCGAGTGTTCTTGTGAACGATATTCATTTTCATATTTGATGGCATGATCACAAACTTTCTTCCATTCATCCGGGCCAATCATATTAATTTTTTCTTCAATCAATTTTTTTACTGTAGTGATATTCATGTCTATGTTTCTTTTTGATACGTAACCTTTTATCTGGGACCATATGTTTTCAATTGGGTTGAAGTCAGGATGGTATGGCGGTAACCTTAACACTGTGTGTCCATGTTGATGTAAAATCTTGTCTATTGAATATTCTACACAGTCTTGCTTATGACGACAAATAATTTAATATAGTTGTACCTTGGTTAAAGATGGATCAAAGGGAATATTGTATTTTTCTAACCAGTTTATCATTAGCGGCTTTGCTGTATTACCCCCTTACTAATAAACGTTGAGTAACGGCTGAGTAGTTATACAATGCTTTGTCCTTATCTGTCATTGTGACATTTGAATTCGACAGATAAGGACAAAGCATTGTATAACTACTCAGCCGTTACTCAACGTTTATTAGTAAGGGGGTTAGAGTTGGGTGGGCGTTCCACATTGTTATTGTGATAAGCAGCATTATCCACTATTAATACAGAATTTGGAGACAAGTTGGAAATAAGTTGATTTTGTAACCATTTTTCATAATTTACATTATTCATGGCATCGTGATAATCACCGGTCTTAACAGTAGACTTGTACATAAGTAGAGCACCCGGAACAAATCCTTTGGCACTACCTACATGTACAATAATAAGACGTTGGCCTTTTGAAATAAACGGTTTCACTTCTTTATCCGTGGAATCCGCCCAGCATTTTCCTGTTAAATGGGATGTATGAACATTACGTTTCGTCCGTGTGCACAACATCTCTCCCTTCAGATCTATGCTTTCTTATTAAGTCCAGATACTTTACTCTTTTTAGTCTTACGTCATCCTTTTCCATCAGCATTCTTCTATTGTTTGTAATTTTCTTGAATCTAAAACCCATTTGGCGAAGTATCTTTCTTAATGTAAAATCACAGCCTTTTAAATTCATCGTTTCCATCAATTTGGACTTTAGGGCCTGGATCGTAGGAACTAGTTTATAAATCAGATGGAAATTATAAACCATACGTCGTATTACTGCGTAATCAAAGTCATCAAGATCTAGACAGAAAATTTTTCGTGGTCTACCTAACTTAACATTATTTGGAATTTAATTTTTATTTTTCTTGTTATGTTCTTTCTTGTTTATTAGTTTTCTTATTGTTAGCCGAGAAATGCCCGTTACATCTGAAATTCGTTGTTGAACTTTGCCAAAATATTGAGAATCATTGCTATTTCCTGTTAAAAAATACAGGTATATGTTAAATATAATTTCCTGGACTGGAGGACCTAAGCGTTTTCTCCTATTTTGAGGTTTCGGCATGATAATACAAACGTTATATACATAAACCGTAAATATAACCAACACTATAGCGAATATTTGAATTGCGTAATAGCCACTCTATATATATATTGGCTGCTGAATGCGACCTACCCCTACGGTGGTATGATGGGTACTGAAGCTAATTGCAAGAGCACGATAAATACGAACTTTTCCGATAAATCACGATGGAAACTAATTATGCACTACATCTGTTGTACAGTGTATCGGCAGCGAACACGTAAAGTGAACTTTACAGTACAACCACTAGATAACGTTTGACATGACGACAGCAACACCACTGACTGACGTAAAGCTAGTTATTACTTACAGTTTCTGAACGCGTTGTAGAGGTTTTACGATATGGAAGATGTAGATAAAAGATTAGATGGTGACCAGAGTGGTGTAGTGGTAGTGGTCTTTGTTATAATGTACAGTCAGCGTCAAATAGGAGCAGCCAAAATGGCCAAATATATCGCAACACATCCTTATTCCTATAGTAATAAAGATGATGAATTTGATGCTGACTATATAGCGTGTGGGTTCGCAGCGCGCTCACCGTCGTCGAACATGTCGAGCCCCACGAGCGCGTCGGCGCGGTCGCAGAGGACGCGCGCGTCCGGCTTGATCGCCAGTGCCGCCGCGCAGTGCCCCAGCGCCTCCGTGTACTGCTCCTCCTAAACCGACCAACTCACACTTTACAACATGCACTAACATCACACTCCAAAACTATAAAATCATGTACACGAAAATCTTACTTAGTGGTGTTGCTAACAAGATGATATGACAATAATACCTTGATCGCACAACTGCAGAGCCATCGTTTTGCCTCAAACACGACTAAAGAAACTTCATCTTCGATTTTAAGGACCTTCACTGCACTAGTCATACATTTGACGTAGTCCCTAGCTTCACTGTTCTCTTCGCAGTCCAACAGTAACTTATCAACTTTCTTTATTTTCTTATAAAACGGGAAACACTTCTTGTGTTCCGGATCCAGTTTAAGGCACTCTCGGACTTCCTGTAAACCAAAAAAATTTTGAACTCAAAAGTTTAATTAATTTACTTTGATGACTGTTCAAGTATAAACTCACCTTCAGAGCGTCGCTGACGTGGCCTAACTGATACAATAAAGTAGCCAGTCGGTAGTAGCCGTCAGTAGAGTCTTGCTGGAGACGATTCACAGATCGAATGTCGGAGACCGCCGAGAAGAGATCGTTCTACAACCACAAGTTATCATTAATTACAATGACCGTTGTTTTCACAATGTCAAAGTCATAAATATATATACATTCTCAAGATGACATGATGAAAAATAAAATAAATATCTGGATGGCTAGCACAAGTGGTCCGCTAATTGTTTGCCTGTAGGCATTGACGTTTGACTGTCAAGAGTGACGGTTGCAAATTTTCATCAATTGAATGAAATAATATTTTATTGTAATTTTCTGTGAATTTTGCGAGGATCATGAGTGAAGCAAGTAGAGGGTCGTTTGACTCAAGTGAGGATGGGAGTGTGATATCCTCCGATGTTGTATGTGGTCAAAAAGTGTTACAGTCGCTACCATGGGATAGTGTGAGCGTGGTGGGCTTGGCGGAGCCTGCCCGAGGGTTAGAAGCGGATGATGATGCTATGTCGTACGTGCGGCGGGTTTCGGAAAAGCGGGCTGGTGGTCCCAGTGACGAAAGTGGTGTGTCAGAAGCAAGTTTCATTACTGTCGGGAAGAGACCCAAGCGCTTGCGAGTTGCGGCAGCTTCGGCGGCAGAGTCCGGTGTGGATGGGGTACCCGATAGTTATTTCGAGGTGTACGTGGTTTCCAAAAAGGATTTGCCGAAACAGATTGGCTTAGCCAAGTTGCTGCAATGTAAGGGCATTAAAGGTGTTTTGAAGATTTAGTACATGGGCCTCTGTAAGGTGCTTTTACAGTTTAGTTCGAGAGTTAAGGCGGAAAAGCTCCTGGTTGCAGAAGAGTTCAATAACGAACGAACACGGTATGTTGCTCATATGGGATTGTTCGAGGAGTGGAGTTGGAAGTTGAAGAGGAAGAGTTTTTGAAGAGCATTGAAGGATCGCAGGACATCATATCAATGCGTAGGTTGAACCTTTTAGATAATGATGGCCGATGGACTAAATCTGAGGTGATCCGTTTATGTTTTAAGGGTTCTGGCTTGCCCCCCTTTGTATATGCCTATGGATGCCGGTTCAAGGTGAAGCCATATAATTTTCCAGTTACCCAATGCGCAAGATGCTGGAAGTATGGACACTTGAGTAGATTTTGTCCATCTGGCAAAACTCTTTGTCCGAAATGTGGAGGAGCTCATGTTAATTGCGAGGCAACCGATTTTAAGTGTTTGAATTGTAAGGGTGCTCACATGGCCTTAAATAAGTCTTGCCCGGTTTTTTTACGAGAAAAAGAAATTCGTGGTATTATGACTGCCGAAGGCTGTGTATATAAAAGAGCTTTATGGTTGTACAACCAAGACAAAAAAGAGCAGGTTGAAAAGTCCTGGTGTCAAGGGGTGCCTTATGTTGCGGTGGAAGTTACGCGTGGGAGGTCCTATAGAGACGCTGTTTTATCCAAGCCAGTGGAGGAGGAAGCGAATAAAAGCGTCATCAGCCAGCCTATAGTTCAGAGAGCAAATGTTTTGGATAAATCAGGGAGAGGGACGCCTCAGGAGCCTCGAAAGAGGAAAAAAGCTAAAAGGATCTTCGAATATCGAATTTTGAAAGAGTCTGAGAGGCCGGTGGACGTGCGACCTGTCAACGTTGGTGGCCAGGAACCAGGTCGGAGTAACTCTAAGAAGAAGAGGTGTGTTGATTTTGAGAAGGTGAAAGATATTTTGCTCTCCAGTGAGAGCTGGGGCGAGAAATTAGTATTAATTTTTTGATTTATTGTACAGGACTGTTTGGAGATATGTAAGGAGTTTTTTAAAGAGGCTGATTTAATTAAGTTTTTTTTCAATAGTCTAAATGGCCAGGTCTAATGACAAATGTATGTTGAATATTGTACAGTGGAATTCGCAAAGTATTAGGCCTAAGCTAGTCGAGTTCGATCTTTTCTTGAATAGAGAAAAGGTTCACATTGCATTAGTCAGTGAAACATGGTTAGAAAGTAGCTCGGCATTTAGAATTAGTTCTTATAATGTATTTAGAAGAGATAGATCGGACTCGTATGGTGGTGTGGCCGTTTTAATACATAATTCTGTTAAGGCTCAGGCATTTCACGTTGCAGTTAATAATGTTGATATTGAAATCGTTTGTGTAAACATTTTGAATTCTGTTGTCTTTGTATTGTCCTTCTACAGTGCAGACGACGCAAGGTGATTGAGACTCTATTTTTACGTTGTTTGCGGATAGGACCTTGGTGGCCGGGAATTTTAACGCTCATCACACTAATTGGTCATGTAAACGTGACTCAAGAGGTATTAAGTTGTTTGATTCAGCACTCGAGCATAGTTTTGTGACTAGTGATGTGCCGGCAGTAACTTACTCGTTACCAGTATAATACCGTTTGGTAAAATACCAGTAAATTTCCTAGTGTCCAAAATATTTACCATAATATCCAAAGAATCTTGCATCATACAAAAACTCTATCTTGTAAATTCTTACACCTAACATATAAATAAAATCATCTGCATACTGAGAAATAAGAACTTTGTCTATCTCATGACAGATCTGATAAGTAGCAATATTGAATAAAAGGGGAGAAAGTGGATCCCCTTGAGCCAAACCTTTATCAGTCCATCGCACCATAGAACAACCAATATCTTCATCTCGAAGAATGAAATGTCTCTCGCTTAAGAAAGCCTATAAATATCTACAAATATTAGACCCAACTCCTAAACTGTCTAAATTGTGAACGACTTCTCCAACAGACACATTATTGTATGCACCTTCAATATCCAAGAAACATGCCAAAGTGGACATATTTTTAGAAAATCCTACTTGAATGTGAGACACTAGGCGAGCCAAACAATCTATACACGACTGACCTCTCCTAAAACCTACTGTGTTCCGAGATAAAACCTCATTTTTCTCTACAAACCATTCCAAGCGTCTCGCCATCATCGTGTGAAATTTTTACACACACAAGACATTAAGGAAATGGGCCTTAGCTTCGATAAATGATCCTGCACTTGACCTGATTTAGGAATGGGAACAACCTGGATATTGCGCCACTGACTAGGAACAACGCCGGAAGCGAAGATCAAACTGTACAGCCTAAGCAAAAATTACTTAGCGCTAAACGGAAGATTGAATATAACTGCATACGTTAGACCTTCGACTCCAGGCGCAGAATTTCTCCTTTTTAAACATCTACTTAATTCTTCCATAGAAAAAACTACCTCAAGAAGCGAATTTACTGAAATAATTTAAGTCTTTTGCAACAAAAGGTCGTAGAGGCACAGCGTGTTATTCGAAATGCCAGATTTCAGAACTGGCAGGAGTTTTGTCAAAGTATTGATGAAACCACCTCCGCTTCTGATATGTGGCGTCGTATGAGGTGGATGAAGGGTTATACTCGATCTAAAGTAATTGCTTCTGAGGAGAGAAAGGTGGATCTATTGGGTTCTCTATAGTGATGTGCCGGCGAGAACGTTCTCGCTCTCGAGAATGCCTTCTCCTGAGAATTCTCACATTTTCTCGAGAACGTTCTTAAGAACGGAAATTTGCGCGAAAGTATTTAATATCTTCACAAACACAGTTTTTTTTTGCTTCTATATTTTCGTATATGTAATTAATGGATACTAGTTAGGCATTTAGACTAAACAGAATATTTTATTAGCAACATTCTCTACACTCTCGAGAATTTCTCGAGAATATTCTCTGACATATTCTTGTTGAGAAGCTTCTGGAGAATTCTTCAAACCAAGCATGTCCGAAAAAGTATTTGAGTGAGATTTAGGACATGTTTGATTTTTTGGCTCAATGTTTTGGTAATGTAATTAATAAATGTTATAAATTTCACTTTTCTTTTTTTTTATAAGAGAGGGAGGCAAAGGAGCATGCACTTGATCTCAACAGAATATCTCGATAAAATATAAAAGAAAAATTATCTAATACCCCAAGAAAATCCTGGACATTATCTCAGCTATATTTCGTACTGCTAAAAGAAAAATGAATTATAAATAAATCGTGCTGAAATCATATAAAATAATAACTCTATGCCTAATGTTCTTTTATGTTAACTATTTTACTTAAAACGAATTATTATAAAGTAAATTATTGTAAAGTATTAGTAAGTAAATAAACACTAATTACAAAATTGATTAATAATCGTTTTAAATATTTAAAGTCACTAGTAGTTTATAAGACACGTAAATAATCCATTCAAGAAGGAGAACAGCTACCTATATTTAAGACAGCATGTTCAGTTCACCGGGGTGCACAGCTCAGCTCAGGTAATTTTTTTAAAACAAATTAAGCCTTTAGCCCTTCTTATCTTATCTGCAGCGACGAGAAAGTTTGTCTCTGTTACAAGTATTTGTCTCTCTCTCTCTCTCTCTAACTACCTTGTAAGGTTGAGAGTATGAAAGAGCACTTTATTTAACTGGACGAGTTAGTATTCTCAGTATCCACTGAGTAATTAATCACTACGTTTTAAGAGACGGCACTCTGAAGTTAGCCTTGCTTGAGCTAAACTTTTTTTATTTTTTGTCGATTGTCATATTACCAACCAAATCACTAGGTGTGATACCAACATTAGCAACTGAAACAGTCATCATCATCAGCCGCAAGACGTCCACTGCTGGACAAAGGTCTTCCCCAAGGTTTTCCACAACGATCGGTCCTCTGCTGCTGTCATCCAGCGGTTTCCCGCGATCTTTATCAGATCGTCGGTCCACCTTGTGGAAGGCCTGCCGACACTCCGTCTCCCGGTTCGCGGTCGCCACTCTAGAACCTTTCCGCTCCAACGGCCATCGGTTCTACGAGCGATGTGCCCCGCCCACTGCCACTTAAGGTTTGCTATTCGGTGAGCTATATCAGTTACTTTAGTTCTCCTGCGGATCTCCTCATTCCTGATTCGGTCTCGCAAGGAGACACCTAGCATAGCTTTTTCCATCGCCCTTTGAGTGACCTTGAGCCTTCTTATGAGGCCCATTGTAAGCGACCATGTCTCAGATCCGTATGTCATCACTGGCAACACACACATCAGTGTGTCAACAAAAGTCTTTGATCACAAAGACTTTTGTTCTGAGGCACTGTGGTATTTGAGACGAGAAGATAGTGCGTAGCTTACCGAACGCTGCCCAGCCGAGTTGGATTCGACGATTGACCTCTTTCTCGAAGTTGGACTTACCTAACTGGATTTTTTGTCCTAGGTATACATAGTCGCCAACAACTTCGAGAGTAGAGTCTCCAACTTTGAAAGGAGTGGGTACGACATGGACATTTGACATGATTTTCGTCTTGTCCATGTTCATTTTAAGACCCACTTGTTGAGAGACTCTACTGAGGCCATCGAGCATTGTACCGAGGTCCTCCAGGGTCTCAGCCATGATGACAATATCGTCGGCGAATCGAAGGTGAGTGACGTATTCGCCATTTATGCTGATGCCAAAACCCTCCCAGTCCAGAAGCTTGAAAGCGTCTTCCAATGCAGCAGTAAACAGTTTTGGAGATATTACATCTCCCTGTCTCACTCCTCGCTGCAATTGGATAGACTTCGAGTTGCGGTCCTGAAGGCGAACTGACATAGTGGCGTTTTTATACAAACACTTTAACACCTCGATGTATCGATAGTCGATTTGGCACCGCTGAAGAGACTGCAGTACAGCCCATGTTTCAATCGAATCGAAGGCTTTCTCATAGTCCACGAACGCTAAGCATAGTGGCTGGTTATACTCCTCGGTCTTCTGTATAACCTGCCGCAGCGTGTGGATGTGGTCTATGGTGCTAAAGCCTTTTCGGAAACCGGCTTGTTCGGTAGGCTGGAAGTCGTCAAACCTGCGTGCGAGACGATTCGTAATGACTCTAGAGAACAGCTTGTAGACATGACTCAGGAGCGTGATGGGTCTATAATTCTTCAGCTGGGTATTATCACCCTTTTTGAAGAAAAGAACCACCACGCCCCTGTGCCATGCTTGTGGCGTTTTACCCTGGGCTATAACGGAATCAAATAGCTTCTGAAGAGCTTTTAAAACCGGCGATCCACCTGCTTTCAGAAGCTCAGTCGTAATTCCGTCATCACCCGGCGCCTTGCTGTTCTTAAGCTGTTTTAGAGCCACTCTAATCTCGTACAGGCTAACGTCCGGGATGTCTTGGGTGTAGTGTCGGGACAACCCAGCTCTTGGGTCTTCTGCTAGGTTGCTGACAGGTAGGCGTCTTGTCGTGTACAGCTGTCCGTAGAACTTCTCTATCTCTTCCAAAAGCTCAGACTTCGACGATATGATCCTGCCGTCATCGGTCTTCAGCCTCATCAGACAAATCTCTTTTAAACACTTTAGAGCCCCTGTTTTGCTCAATAGCCTCTTCAATACTATTGGTATTGAATCGGCGTATATCGCGAGTCAGGGACTTAGAGATCTGTCTATTGAGCCGCCTATACTGAGAAGCATCTTGTGATGACTGCAGAAGCATGACACGTCTTCTCTCCATTAGCTCTTTGCTCTCTACTCTTTATAGTTAAAATATTGATTTGTTATTATTGCTGTTCAAAAATACTGTTGATTTTTATAAATTACCAAAGTGATTAGATATTGTTACATGATTATACTAATTAAGCGGTATTGACATCGTGCAATTAATAAAAAATAAAAAATCACCACATTGTATTGATGATTTATTAGTCACAAAATATATAAGCTATGTTTTAAGTTAATCATTATTTTAAGTGTATACCTATTTTCTCAAGTAGATTTTTCATTTTTTTTTATTAAAATAATTTATATAATACACATAACCGTTTTTTTGCTTTATTTCACTTTAAATGGAACGAATTATAGAAAAGAACCTTTCCAAAGAACATTCTCGAGAAGTGTCTCGAGAAATTCTCGAGAATATCGAGAATCTTGCTCATAGAATATCCCGTTAAGATAAAATGCCTTAGGAACAACGATAAATCACAAATTAAGTAAGTTTATGGTTTAAAAAAAGTCAATATTAAGAAAAAGGGGCACTTTCTCAGAAATTTCCGTTAAAGAGAACGTTCTCGAGAAGTATCTCGTGATATTCTCTTGTTTCCGAAACTTCTCGAGAACGGCCCATCACTAGTCCTCTATCACCTGATTTTGTGCGGCCAGAGACGCCTAAGTTTATTTCAGTAAATTCGCTTCTTGAGGTAGTTTTTCTTTTATTTTCGGGAATAAATAAAAATCGCAAGGTGCGAGATCGGGGCTATACGGCGGGTGACCCAGTAATTTCACGTCTGAAGTCGCCAAATGGTCGATCGTTCGCCTGGCGGTGTGCGACGAGGCGTTGTCGTGGTGAAGGAGGATTCTACTGCGGGGTCGTTTCTCCCGAACTTTTTCCAAGACAAGTGGCAAACAATTGTTAGTGTACCACTCTGCAGTAACTGTTTTTCGATCCTCTAAAACAATTGTCGCGTAATGACCTGTCCTTTTGAAGAACGAGGCAACCATCTTTTTTCCCACGCTTCGACCTCTCTTCACTTTAGTTGTCAACTCCTCGGAAGGAAACACCCACTGAGCAGATTGTCTTTTGGTTTCGGGATCATAACAGTAAATCCAGCTTTCGTCACCCGTAAGTATGTCGAACACAGAATTTGAGACACCTGCGTTAGATCTTTCAATCATTTCACGGCACCAATTCAATTCAATTCATTTATTCAAATCAGACAACAGGGATCCATAATCAACACGATGGAGTTTTTGGGCTTCGGTCAAATTATGAGGTATCCACCGGGCACAAGGCTTCCTGACCGCTAAATGTCCATGTAGGATTTTGTGCACTTGACTCATACCGATGCCTAAGCTTGTCCGAATCTGCTGATAGGTCACTCTTTTATCAGTCTCTATCATACGCCGCACAACACTGATGTATTCTTCAGTCGTCGCCGTAGAAGGCCGATCATCGGTGAGATTAGTGTGACCACGTTTAAACTCATTAAACCAGTTGTAAACAGTGGCACGAGATGGGGCTTCATCGGGAAAGGCCAATCGTAGTCTATCATAACTTTCTTGTTGACTTAAATCATATCGAAAGTCTTAAAAAATCGTTGCACGAAAATTTTCTCACGTTAAATTCATGCTTACGTGACACTGACAATTTTTAATTTGCCGCCAAATCGTAAAACAAATGACAAATGAATAAAATTCATATTCAATAATATTGGCAAAGAATTAAATTTTCAAAATGTAAACTTTTTTTTTAATTATTTTGTTTACAAGTGGCCAGTTCTAAAAGCTTTCAGTGTCACCCTCGTATTTCGACGAACGGTCTCGCGATAAAGGAATTTGGTACAAGACTATTCAGTGTGAGCCTCCTCGTGTGCCTTGGTTTGGTTAAGCTCGGCTCCGCAGAGCAGAGGTTGTCAGCGCGCATTGGCTTCGGTCCGGTCACGTTCCTTTAAATAAATTTACACATCTCATGAGGAAAATAGAGTCACCCAACTGCGAAGAGTGCAGGACAGTAGAGGATGTGCAACATTTTTTAATGGAATGGGTTCGGACTCGTGCCGAGGGAAAAGTTGTTTATGGACTGTGGTTATATTAATTCTTCTAATGTCGGCATCTTTCAATCCATATTGGCAGAGCCTCTGTCAGAGGCTGCTAAATTTGTTTATGTTTTTTTTTCTAAATAAGCGTATTCAAATTTGGTAGCCTTTTTTCTTTGTTTTCTTTTCATTTAGCGATATTTTTATGTGTGATTATAATTTGTAAGTGTTGTTTGTTGTATTTAGGCCAGCTGGAGCTGACGTGTTCATGGTTGAACAAAGCTTCTAAATAAATAAAGAGTATAAATAAATAAAATAAAATAACTTGTCTGTAACGATAGAGACGCACTGAGCGATGGAGGTATTATTTCGTTATCCTTCCGGATTTAAGCGTGAAATTGCCCGCGATACTCGAATCTCCAGTATTACAAAATCAATAAGTCGGTAGGTATTGCGGATACTAAATTTTATGTAAGGGTGACTTTTTGATTTTGTAGTACTGAAGGTTCGTGTGACGTTTGGGGGTACCTTCACCACAGTATATACAGACAGGGTGAAATTTTCAACGTGGTATAAAGCTAATGTTTTCAATACATCTTTCCAGAACTAAAAGTCACTGCTATAGGTCTCGTGTTATCATAGTAATTAATTAGGTCTCTACCACTACAAGGATAGAACAAAAAGTTTAAATTTACACTTTACTTTATTTAATAAACACTCACCTGTTTTATACCTCGACAAATAATTTGACAATAAAAAAAAACTGCCAATTGGTGACGGACTTGTCATAAAAAATATCTCGCTAAGTATTTATTAAAAATTTCAACTAAAAATGCCTCCTGCTTATCCCTATACTCACATTCAGTGTTTAGATATGGTGGTCTTTTTATTACACATCGCGTAGTATGGTGCGGACTCAGGCATTATTTAACTAAACATACCTATCCGGAGTCTTCAATCCCGACTCGTCGTTTAATAAACGACACTGTCAAAAATTTAAGGGATATGGACAATTTACAGTTCTAGGACATGCTCAAGGTAGAGGGCGGCGACCACGCTACTCGGAAGCGTTCCGTACTCGAGAATTCAATTATTTTCACCGCCACCCACAAGCAAGCACAAGGGAAGCAGCCACATGGTTTGGAACACCCCAATTTTTTATTTGGCGGTTTTTGAATGCCGAAGGCCTACACCCTTTCCATTTCCAACGAGTACAAGATATTGTTCTTGCGGATTACCCTAGAAGAGTACAGTTCTGTCAATGGTTACTAGAATACTTACATCTCAACATCTTGTGGTCAGTTGAAGCAAACTTCACCAGGATAGGACTGTTTAACATCCACAACAAGCACTGGTGGAGTAATGACCCGCACGTCACACGCAAGGATTCATTTCAAACACGTGAAATTTTGTTGGTGCTTGGAAAACTCAAGGACAATTTAAAACGGGGTGCAGAGCTATGACGACAGGAAGGTGGCGGTCATTTCGAGCATTTATTGAAGTATGTTTAAGAAGCACTTTTCTGTTTTATTCTACTAAATATTTTTATTACTATTTTTATTATTTTATTAAGATTATTTTTTTTATTTATTTTATACCAGAATACATAAAAGCTAGGAGTTTGAGTTAACTTTCGTATTTATATTATTATCAGAAATTATTCATTGGATGTTATTCGCCGTGATTAAACTTGCGAAGTGTCAAACGTAGGATATCTATACTTTCAGGTTGTGAATTAACTTTTTGTTAGGAAATTATCAATTTTTAATAAAGACAAATTTTAACAAACGAGTTAATCTATTACATTGTCCTGCATCACCAGAGCAAGAAACACTTAATTTGTATCACGTTCAAACTGTCACCCTGTATATATACAGGGTGACTGGATATTCGATACATTCCTTTTAACGAGGCATAGTAGAGCTCATTTGGAGCAAATTAGGTCAAAGGAGGCATAGTAGATTCCCTATACATGAGTTAATCTACAAGTTTACCTATCCATTTTTGACGGCAAATAATTACTTACTCTTTCTTAATTATCTTTTAATTAATTAAGTTCAGTTCTTTTTTGCAATAATATCGGCCATTGAAGTATACATCTGAAGATAAATACTGATTTCTGAAGAGTTCGTACCAGGTACAAGAGTAATGGAAATTCATAAGAAATGTACTTCTTAGTTTTAATTAGTACTTGCTTATTTTGAATATTTAATATTTTTTGATAACTATTGTACCTTATTAGATAGCTAGTAAACCAAGGAAGTTTTTCCAGTAATTTGTACGCTGCATGTCATACATTTATTTTAAAAAAAAAACTGTCTTTTAATGAAGTAATTACTTTTGGATTGGAGTTTTAGTAAATAACATGACATGTAGCATTATGTGATTAGGTTTTTGTCATTACATGAAATCGCTGACATTTTAGCTTTCAGAAAATACATTAAAGTGTATTAAAAAAGGCAATTTTTTTTAAATCCTTTTTTTTTTCGAACATGTTCCGCAATTTCGAAAAAAAAACTAAAATCTCAAATATCTCAGAAACTAATAATTTTCGGCCAACGTACTATATGACCTAATTTGCTCCAAATGAGCTCTACTATGCCTCCTTAAAAGGAATGTATCGAATATCTAGTCACCCTGTATAGTGGATTTCGGTTATAACGACCACAATAATGTCGTCGTTATATCCGGAAGTCGTTACAACCAAAAGTAAACAGAATTGCCACTCAGAATATCACTTTGTAACTGAACCATAAATTTAACTCCAAAACGTACACGCTTATCTACCTACCTGGCTAATTTCTATAAACAAAAAGTAAGGTCACCACAGGTAACTGACCATCTGTGAATTTAAACAAAAGATAAGAAAGCTTTTTGTACCTTTGGCGGCCGCCGACTCCGGTCGCAATATCTGCATGGGATTTCCAGGAATATGTTACAAATGATTAATTAAAAACAGTCGTTACACCCGAAGTCTGCGTTACATCGTTACATTCGCAGTCGCCATAGCCACATGAATTTTGTACTAAAGTATGCTTTAAATTCAAGGGACTTAGATTTTACGTCGCTATAGCCAAATGGTCGCTACAACCGAGGTCGTAATAAATGAAATCCACTGTATATATATATGTCGGAGATTGACATTAGTACAGGAGCTCAACGGAATAATTGTGCCACAGGAAGGCGACACCAACGCCCTCTACAACCTTTTTGGCGCGCTCGACAGAGCCTGGGTGGTCGCTCCAGTGCGACGGCAGCAGACTGCTACTTGAGAGTCCGTCCAGTGAGGACGTCTGCTGTGGAACCATCCAAGAAACACTTCTACTTGAGAATCCGTCCAATGAACACTTCTGCTTGAGAAACCGTCCAGGAAACACTTCTACTTGAGAAACCATCCAATGAGCACCTTTAGATAGAACTGCTTAGCTCGTTACCAACAGAAATCGTCCGACGCAGCAACCATTATGACTTATGTTATCATGGCATATAATAATACTATACACTCTGTAACAGAACTTACACCTTTCGAAGTAGTATTAGGTCATACTGAAAGTCGAGGTATTTTCGATATTAATTTTGATAAACAGCTTTATCAACAAATGATTAGGGAACATGCAAAAAGAACTAAAGTTTTATATAAGCATTTAACCCACAAAATAATAGCTCACAAGAATAAAATTTTTAATCGAAAACCAGGTGACCCTAGCACAAGTTTCGATACAGGAAATGTTATCTACACCAAAATTATTATATTATTATATTATAATGAATTTGCTAAAGTATTGGATACGGCAACTCGTAAATAGTTCCTGTTGAAAAAAGAGGACGAATGACAAAAGTACCTGTTAAAAATATTAGACGCCCTACAAAACGTTACAATTACATATAACCATTGAAATTGACACATTCTCTTTCATCCTTTCATATCTATTGTTTAGTTTAACAAAAAAAAAATTATATTGTAAAACATAAACTATAAAATACAATGGATGTTAACATTATGTTAATTAGAAACGACCGTATATAATCGTTTTAGTGTGTTTTATGAGTAAAAGCAAAAGCATGATTACTTATAGTATATAATGTTGTTTTGTAACTTTATTAATAAGTTAGGATAATGCAATGAATGTCCTTTATTCCACAACCCTTTTTTTCTGAGAAAAACACTCAAGAAATTCCCAAGAAGACAGAACACAAATAGTCACTCGAACCATTGAGCAATCGATATGGACCATGATGACCTGCAGTAATTTTATGATCCGATCTATTGTTAATGGATTGCCGAACTACAGAACTACAAGCACGAGAATAATAAGGAAAAGAAAGAAACTTGACCATTATCGACTCCTTTCATGCAAAAGCGTTATGGCACATATATAAGACACTTTGTAATGACTACAAGTTCTTATACGTGTGTTCAAAATGATTAGCATACGATACCAATGGACAACGTGAAAATGTGCATAGACCACTAAGGTTTGCAATTCGGAAATAAAACTAAAAAGTGTTGTGTTCAAGTGAAAAGTGTAACCAAGAAACTATTACCGAACATTTCCCCGTGTGTACTTAATTATAAGGAATTATAATTTGTCTTTAATCATTTGATTAACTTTTACCCTATGTTTTAAGGAGAGATTTCTTGCAAAATTACGTCCTTTTCAATTAGGTAATTTTACTCTAAGGGGGGAGGAGTTAAGTATTGTGGTACAGATGTAATATTAAATACATTGTAACATTAATTAAGAAACTTAACTACGTGGTCCGCTTACTGCTTTGTAGAGACAGATCGTAAAAAATAGTTTTATTGCTTTTTATCAAACACAAAGAGCATAGTTAATTTATCTTACGGATATACGACAAGTAATTATCTAAGGACGTGCCCCAACTGTAACAAGTGTCATTAGATTCGGTGCCCATTAACTTTCATATCACACAATTTTACGACTTTGGTTATCGCCGGGAAGTTTCAAAGTGTTTTCCACACTCCCACTACTAACTGCAGTGGTCGGCGGGCCAGCGTATATAAAAGAGATAAGCCATAGGTTAAGTCATTCTATTCCTACCTCTGCTCGAGCATACTTTAAGCTTTTAAGAAATAAAGTAATTATTTTAAAGAAGCAATATAATTTCTGAAGCCCGTAATAACTAGTGATGGGCCGTTCTCGAGAAGTTTCGGAAACAAGAGAATATCACGAGATACTTCTCGAGAACGTTCTCTTTAACGGAAATTTCTGAGAAAGTGCCCCTTTTTCTTAATATTGATTTTTTTTAAACCATAAACTTACTTAATTTGTGATTTATCGTTGTTCCTAAGGCATTTTATCTTAACGGGATATTCTATGAGCAAGATTCTCGATATTCTCGAGAATTTCTCGAGAAACTTCTCGAGAATGTTCTTTGGAAAGGTTCTTTTCTATAATTCGTTCCATTTAAAGTGAAATAAAGCAAAAACACAGTTATGTGTATTATATAAATTATTTTAATAAAAAAAATGAAAAATCTACTTGAGAAAATAGGTATACACTTAAAATAATGATTAACTTATAACATAGCTTATATATTTTGTGACTAATAAATCATCAATACAATGTGGTGAATATAATTTTTTTATTAATTGCACGATGTCAATACCGCTTAATTAGTATAATCATGTAACAATATCTAATCACTTTGGTAATTTATAAAAATCAACAGTATTTTTGAATAGTGTGGCGAAATATTATTGTAAATTTAATGTTTTAAGCTCGCGCGCAGCTGCCCGGTCGCCGCGCCGCGTTCCGACGCGTTATCGCTCGGGTATCCTCGTGCGCCTTCGTGCGCGTTCGTTTTTGACACCGCCGTCAGTCGATTTAGCGATACGGCACCGAGAGGCTGCGCGCGCGCCACCCGAACGTACTGTTACGTAACGTGCATATAATAATTGTTTTTGCTTCGTTCTTCTTCTTCCATGCACTGTGTTAACTGTTTCGTTTTGTAAATAATTTATATTCTCTTGTGGACTGTGCTTAAACTATAATAAACTTTATATCTGTACTAAATGTGGGACTTCCCGACGCCTGTTGAACTGAGTGCGGAGCAGTGTTAGATCCTGGCGCGTGAACTTTAATTTGTATTCAGTTATTTCGTTATGCCGGACAAACAAGGTGTGGCGGAACCGACCGTCAGTGCAGTGGGAGTTAAAGTGCCGCCATTTTGGGCGGAAGAACCGGCATATGGTTTGCCCAGTTGGAAGGACAGTTTACGTTGGCAAATGTGGTTAGAAACCCGACGAAATTTTACCATGTCGTCAGTAACCTTGAGCATAGATATGCGGCCGAAGTCAAGGACTTAATAACTACTCCACCGGCAACGGGAAAATACGACAAGCTGAAGTCAGAGCTGGTACATCGTTTGTCAGTATCCAAGGATAAGCGCGTTGAGGAATTAGTGTCTCAAGCTGAACTTGGTGATCGCAAGCCTTCCCAGTTTCTTCGGTATCTACGCGACTTAGCCGGTAGTGACGTATCAGAGGATTTTTTGCGCAGCATGTGGGCTAAGCGTCTACCGACCCATGTGCAGACCGTCATCGCTACAATGTCGGACGCTAGTTTGGATAAGGTGGCGGCGCTTGCGGATAAAGTATACGAGATCGTCGTGCCCATCCCGAACGTAGCCGATACCCACGCTCCAGTTTTACCACCGTCACCTGCTCCTTTAGCATCGACTTCGTGTGATACAAGCACCATGGAAGAGAGGCTCAATCGTCGAATTGACGATCTGGTGCGGTCCCAGAACAACGGAAAGTGTTGGTACCACGACAGGTTCGGCCCGCGAACACCCAAGTGCCGGGCACCGTGCACCTGGGATAAGGGAAATGCCAACGGCGGTCGCTGATAGAGGCGAGTGACTGTCCAGAGTCCCCCGGCCGCCTCTTCGTTACGGACCGAAAAACGCGAGTGACATTTTTAATAGACAGTGGTTCGGACCTATGTGTTTTACCAGTTAAATCCGTGCGTAATCATCGACGTCAAAAGGACAAATACGAACTTTTTGCAGCTAACGGGACTCCTATTGCTACTTATGGCTCAATTAGTGTTATGCTAGATTTTGGCTTACGACGCGCATTTGGTTGGCGATTTGTAGTGGCTGACGTAACGAGGCCTATAATTGGCGTAGACTTTTTATCATTTTATGGCTTGTTAATAGACATTAGGAATAAGCGCTTAATTGATAATTGCACCGCGCTTAGTGTCGCTGCTTTTTCGGCTGCGTCTTGCTCTCTGTGCCATATTAAAGCTGTTACAGGTACCACACCGTATCACAGTTTGCTACAGCAGTTCCCCGAAATCACCAGGCCAGCCGGTGACCCGACGGAGCGTGAGGTGAAGCATAATACGCTTCACTATATCCGTACCACCCCCGGCCCACCTGTCTACTGCCGCCCGAGAAGATTGGACGCCGACCGCCTCAAGTTAGCCAAACAAGAGTTTGATGATATGGTGCGCTCAGGTATAGCACGTCGATCCAACAGCCCATGGTCTTCGCCCCTTCACATGGTGCCTAAGAAGAACAACGGTTGGCGGCCATGTGGCGACTATCGTGCGTTGAACGCCCGCACCATACCAGACAGATACCCGGTTAGGCACCTTGCAGATTTCTCGCACAACCTACATGGATGTCAGGTATTTAGCACCCTGGACCTAGTTCGCGCCTACAACCAGATCCCGGTATTTAAAGATGACATCGCAAAGACACCCATCACGACTCCTTTTGGTCTCTTTGAGTTCAACTTCATGGGATTTGGCCTAAGAAATGCTGCCCAGACGTTCCAGCGTTTCATCGATGAGATCCTTGGTGACCTGGAATTTTGTTTTCCCTATTTAGATGACATCCTGGTAGCGTCATCAAATACGAGCGACCACATGAGCCACCTGAAGCAGGTTTTCGAGCGACTTCGCGAGCATGGTGTCCTCATTAACACAGGTAAATGCGTGTTTGGTAAACCAGAGGTCACGTTTCTCGGTCATATGATTACCAACGAGGGCACAGTACCTTTGCCTGAAAAAGTAAAGGCCATCACCGAATTTCCTCGCCCTACCAACATTAAAGAGCTTCGTTGTTTCTTGGGCATGCTTAACTTTTATCGACGTTTCCTACCGCACGCTGCCCAAAAACAAGCTCCGCTAAATGGCCTGTTAGCGGGTCACAATTGCAAGAGCTCAGCGAAGATAGACTGGAACGACGACCTTGATGCCGCTTTTGTTGACTGCAAGGTGAGCTTAGGTGAAGCTACACTCCTCGTTCATCCGCGCCCGAATGCAAATGTAGCGCTAGTGACGGACGCATCGGATACAGCGATTGGGGCAGTGATTCAGCAGCGGGTGAATAACACGTGGGAGCCTTTAGGATTCTTTTCACGGAAGCTGAATCCAGCCCAGCGTAAGTATAGCCCTTATGATAGGGAGCTGTTGGCAATATACGAGGGCGTCAAGTACTTTCGGCATATGCTAGAATTAAAGCCGTTTATAATTTACATTCAGTCAACAAAGTATCGGGAATGGATGATTTGTATATGGTTCCAAATTCAAATTTTTGTTTTTTTTGTTGTTGTTAGATTGGCACAACTGTTTTCTATTTTGGCGCGGAGTTTGAGTTGCATCTGTTATTTATATTAAATACAGTGCTGTTTTTAGTTATATCATATCTAGTGTGTATTGCGAATTTCATAATGGACAAAAACATTGAACAAAGAGTTTGTCTTAAATTTTGCATCGCCAATGGAATTTCGTGTTCGGAGTCACTGAAAATGTTACAGAAGGCTTACGGTGATTCGACTTTATCATAAACACGTGTTTATGAGTGGTACAAAGCGTTCAAAAGCGGTCGAGATGTGATGGAAGATTTGCCTCGCTCTGGTAGGCCATCAACGTCTGCAACTGAAGTTAACATCGCAAAAGTGAAGGAAATAGTGACTGAAAATCCTCATTCAACTTTGAGAGAGATAGCCGCCGAACTTTCTGTATCTCACGAGTCGATCCGTACTATTTTAACTAATCATTTGGGTATGAAACATGTTACCGCTCGGCTAGTCCCAAAAGACCTGAATTTTCTCCAAAAACTCAATCGCATGAGAGTCGCTGAGGACATGCTAGAACGAGTCAATTCCGACCCAACATTCATGAAACGCATTGTTACTGGTGACGAGACGTGGGTTTACGAGTTTGACATGCAAACTAGTCAACAAGCTTCGGAGTGGCGCCTTCCAACTGAACCGAAACCGAAGAAACCACGCCAAAGTCGATCAAAAGTCAAAGTCATGTTGACTGTTTTCTTTGACTATCGCGGTGTTGTGCACTCGGAATTCTTGCCGGAAGGTCAAACGGTAAATAAAGAATATTATTTGAGCGTTATGCGGCATTTAAGAGAGCAAATTCGACGAAAAAGGCCAGATTTGTGGAATGAAAATTCTTGGATTTTGCACCACGATAATGCGCCTTCGCACAAGGCCATCATTGTGAAAGAATTTTTGACCAAACACTCAACAAATACCATCGAGCAACCACCATATTCACCAGATATGGCTCCTGCCGACTTCTTTCTTTTTCCTAAACTCAAATTACCACTTCGTGGCACCCGTTTTCAATCGGTAGAAGACATAAAGGAGAATTCGCGCCGAGAACTGAATTCAATTCCGGAAACAGCGTTTAAAAAATGTTTTGATGATTGGATTATTCGTTGGCGTAAGTGTATCGTTTCTGAAGGAGCATACTTTGAAGGTGATAAAATAAATTTGGATGATTAACAAACAGTTTGTGTATTATTGATCTTTTCCCGGTACTTTCTTGACAGAGTAGTATACCGACCACAAGCCGATCGTCTACGCATTCAGTAAGCCCTTGGACAAATGCTCACCCCGTCAGTTCCGGTACCTAGATTTTCTCGCCCAGTTTTCCACCGACATCCGACATATAGCAGGTGAAGACAATGTCGTGGCTGACGCTCTTTCTCGTCCAGTTGAAGCAATCAGCAGCATTAACTATAAAGCATTAGCTTCTGCTCAAAGACCGATGTTGAGCTACAACAGCTGCTTAAGACAGGATCGTCATTGCAGCTTCGGAAGCTGGTCGTTCCAGGACCCACAGGTGACGGAGCCATATTTTGTGACACATCTGGGCCCGTAGCACGCCCTTACTTGACTCCAGAATTCCGTCGGCACGCTTTTGACTCCACGCATGGTCTCAGCCATCCCAGTGCCAAGGCTACAGTAAAGCTATTGACCCAGCGGTACGTATGGCCTGGAATAAAGAAAAGCTGTCGCGAATGGTCTCGGGCCTGCCAGCACTGCCAGCGTTGTAAAGTGTCGAGACATGTACACTCGCCAGTAATGGAATTTAGAGCGCCATCAGAACGATTTGCGCACGTGCATGTAGACTTGGTTGGCCCACTACCGATCTCACGTGGATTTCAATATTGCCTGACAGCAGTGGACCGTTTTACTAGATGGCCGGAAGTAATGCCTATTTCCGATATAAGAGCGGAAACCGTGACACACGCGTTTGTTACCGGTTGGGTATCAAGATTCGGCTGCCCCAAACGAATAACGACTGACAGAGGTCGACAGTTCATATCGGACACGTTTCAGAGGTTTGCGAAGATGATGGGAGCAGAGCACGTTCAGACGACTGCTTACCACCCTGCAGCAAATGCCTTGGTAGAACGTTTTCACAGGCAGATGAAGGCTGCCATAAAGTGCCACGGTAGTGAGGATTGGGTGGAGGTCCTGCCTCTGGTTCTTTTAGGAATCAGAACGGCATGGAAAGACGATCTGACCGCTTCCACCGCAGAATTGGTTTATGGCGAACAGTTGCGCTTACCTGGAGATTTCTTCGAATCCTCAGGTCAAGATACCCCAGCTGACTACACAGACTTCCTTACTCGCTTACGCCTTCAGATGCACAAACTGGCTCCAACACCAGTCGTTCGACATGGCTCACGAAAAGTTTTTGTTCATAAGGACTTGGCAACATCTTCGCACGTGTTTATACGCAATGATGCTGTCCGTAGACCTCTGCAACCTACGGTACATGGGACCATATCGTGTTATCGAGAGAGGAGACAAGTTTTTCAAACTTGATATAAAGGGCAAGACTAACAGTGTCTCAATTGACCGCCTTAAGCCTGCGTACATGTTGTCAGACTCGGATCTATGTCGACCTCCCGATCAACCTAACATAACGCCCCAACCGGATACAGATGAACGCAAGACTCGTTCGGGACGTATTGTCCGGTTCCCGGACTATTTTTGATCGACCTAAAGGTCTCCGGGGGGGCTGATGTGGCGAAATATTATTGTAAATTTAATGTTTTAAGCTCGCGCGCAGCTGCCCGGTCGCCGCGCCGCGTTCCGATGCGTTATCGCTCGGGTATCCTCGTGCGCCTTCGTGCGCGTTCGTTTTTGACACCGCCGTCAGTCGATTTAGCGATACGACGCCGAGAGGCTGCGCGCGCGCCACCCAAACGTACTGTTACGTAACGTGCATATAATAATTGTTTTTGCTTCGTTCTTCTTCTTCCATGCACTGTGTTAACTGTTTCGTTTTGTAAATCATTTATATTCTCTTGTGGACTGTGCTTAAACTATAATAAACTTTATATCTGTACTAAATGTGGTATATTTATTATTAATGCCTTTGCCACAATAGCAATAATAACAAATCAATATTTTAACTATAAAGAGTAGAGAGCAAAGAGCTAATGGAGAGAAGACGTGTCATGCTTCTGCAGTCATCACAAGATGCTTCTCAGTATAGGCGGCTCAATAGACAGATCTCTAAGTCCCTGACTCGTGAAATACGCCGATTCAATACCAATAGTATTGAAGAGGCTATTGAGCGAAACAGGGGCTCTAAAGTGTTTAAAAGAGATTTGTCTATTGGGCAGAGCCAGCTGATGAGGCTGAAGACCGATGACGGCAGGATCATATCGTCGAAGTCTGAGCTTTTGGAAGAGATAGAGACGTTCTACGGACAGCTGTACACGACAACACGCCTACCTGTCAGCAACCTAGCAGAAGACCCAAGAGCTGGGTTGTCCCGACACTACACCCAAGACATCCCGGACGTTAGCCTGTACGAGATTAGAGTGGCTCTAAAACAGCTTAAGAACAGCAAGGCGCCGGGTGATGACGGAATTACGACTGAGCTTCTGAAAGCAGGTGGATCGCCGGTTTTAAAAGCTCTTCAGAAACTATTTGATTCCGTTATAGCCCAGGGTAAAACGCCACAAGCATGGCACAGGGGCGTGGTGGTTCTTTTCTTCAAAAAGGGTGATAATACCCAGCTGAAGAATTATAGACCCATCACGCTCCTGAGTCATGTCTACAAGCTGTTCTCCAGAGTCATTACGAATCGTCTCGCACGCAGGTTTGACGACTTCCAGCCTACCGAACAAGCCGGTTTCCGAAAAGGCTTTAGCACCATAGACCACATCCACACGCTGCGGCAGGTTATACAGAAGACCGAGGAGTATAACCAGCCACTATGCTTAGCGTTCGTGGACTATGAGAAAGCCTTCGATTCGATTGAAACATGGGCTGTACTGCAGTCTCTTCAGCGGTGCCAAATCGACTATCGATACATCGAGGTATTAAAGTGTTTATATAGAAACGCCACTATGTCAGTTCGCCTTCAGGACCGGAACTCGAAGCCTATCCAATTGCAGCGAGGAGTGAGACAGGGAGATGTAATATCTCCAAAACTGTTTACTGCTGCATTGGAAGACGCTTTCAAGCTTCTGGACTGGGAGGGTTTTGGGATCAGCATAAATGGCGAATACATCACTCACCTTCGATTCGCCGACGATATTGTCATCATGGCTGAGACCCTGGACACCTCGGTACAATGCTCGATGGCCTCAGTAGAGTCTCTCAACAAGTGGGTCTTAAAATGAACATGGACAAGACGAAAATCATGTCAAATGTCCATGTCGTACCCACTCCTTTCAAAGTTGGAGACTCTACTCTCGAAGTTGTTGACGACTATGTATACCTAGGACAAAAAATCCAGTTAGGTAAGTCCAACTTCGAGAAAGAGGTCAATCGTCGAATCCAACTCGGCTCAAATACCACAGTGCCTCAAAACAAAAGTCTTTGATCAGTGTGTGTTGCCAGTGATGACATACGGATCTGAGACATGGTCGCTTACAATGGGCCTCATAAGAAGGCTCAAGGTCACTCAAAGGGTGATGGAAAGAGCTATGCTAGGTGTCTCCTTGCGAGATCGAATCAGGAATGAGGAGATCCGCAGGAGAACTAAAGTAACTGATATAGCTCACCGAATATTAAACCTTAAGTGGCAGTGGGCGGGGCACATCGCTCGTAGAACCGATGGCCGTTGGAGCGAAAAGGTTCTAGAGTGGCGACCGCGAACCGGGAGACGGAGTGTCGGCAGGTCTTCCACAAGGTGGACCGACGATCTGATAAAGATCGCGGGAAACCGCTGGATGACAGCAGCAGAGAACCGATCGTTGTGGAAAACCTTGGGGAAGGCCTTTGTCCAGCAGTGGACGTCTTGCGGCTGATGATGATGATGATGACTGTTTCAGTTGCTAATGTTGGTATCACACCTAGTGATTTGGTTGGTAATATGACAATCGACAAAAAATAAAAAAAGTTTAGCTCAAGCAAGGCTAACTTCAGAGTGCCGTCTCTTAAAACGTAGTGATTAATTACTCAGTGGATACTGAGAATACTAACGCGTCCAGTTAAAAAAAGTGCTCTTTCATACTCTCAACCTTACAAGGTAGTTAGAGAGAGAGAGACAAATACTTGTAACAGAGACAAACTTTCTCGTCGCTGCAGATAAGATAAAAAGGGCTAAAGGCTTATTTTGTTTTAAAAAAATTACCTGAGCTGAGCTGTGCACCCCGGTGAACTGAACATGCTGTCTTAAATATAGGTAGCTGTTCTCCTTCTTGAATGGATTATTTACGTGTCTTATAAACTACTAGTGACTTTAAATATTTAAAACGATTATTAATCAACTTTGTAATTAGTGTTTATTTACTTACTAATACTTTACAATAATTTACTTTATAATAATTCGTTTTAAGTAAAATAGTTAACATAAAAAAACATTAGGCATAGAGTTATTATTTTATATGATTTCAGCACGATTTATTTATAATTCATTTTTCTTTTAGCAGTACGAAATATAGCTGAGATAATGTCCAGGATTTTCTTGGGGTATTAGATAATTTTTCTTTTATATTTTATCGAGATAATCTGTTGAGATCAAGTGCACGCTCCTTTGCCTCCCTCTCTTATAAAAAAAAAAGAAAAGTAAAATAACATTTATTAATTACATTACCAAAACATTGAGCCAAAAAATCAAACATGTCCTAAATCTCACTCAAATACTTTTTCGGACATGCTTGGTTTGAAGAATTCTCCAGAAGCTTCTCAACAAGAATATGTCAGAGAATATTCTCGAGTAATTCTCGAGAGTGTAGAGAATGTTGCTAATAAAATATTCTGTTTAGTCTAAATGCCTAACTAGTATCCATTAATTACATATACGAAAATATAGAAGAAAAAAAAACTGTGTTTGTGAAGATATTAAATACTTTCGCGCAAATTTCCGTTCTTAAGAACGTTCTCGAGAAAATGTGAGAATTCTCAGGAGAAGGCATTCTCGAGAGCGAGAACGTTCTCGCCGGCACATCACTAGTAATAACCACTCTACAACCGCGAACGTTCCTGACAACTCTAATACTGAACGCGCACCGAGCCATCGCGTTCCAGCTACCGTTCCAGAGCAGCAGCAGCTTCGCATAGCCAGGACGACCACGACGCTTAATTAGGTACCTGTTTTCGTTTTAATATAAGGGAGGTCAATTTCATGAACACTCATGCATCAAGAAAGAAAAGTGAACAGCTACAGCTATACTTAGAAGAAGAAAGAGTGAAAGAGATAACATGATTAGAAAGAGACAGCAATACTGGGAACTTTGCAGAAGCATGTGAAATAGATAACACAATTAGAAAGAGACAGCAATACATGGAACCTTCCAGAATCGTCACGGTCAAGAATGAAACAGCTATACTTAGAACAAGAAAGAGTGAACGAGATAGTATGATTAGAAAGAGACAGCATGATCAGAAAGAGACAGTATTATTAGAAAGAGACAGCATGATCAGAAAGAGACAGCATGATTAGTAATGCCAAGCATGCTGCGTTCTGCGGCTCTTTGGAATACCTGTACTTTACTAATTAGCTCGTTAGTTAAGCGCGTGCTACACGGTTTGAAACCACGGTTTCAAACAGGTGGTTTGAAACCGTGTAGCCAGTGGTTTGAAACCAAATTTCGCATGACCTTAAACGCCCTTGGCAGATGTCAAACAAATGGGCTTGTTTGAAACCGTGTAGCTGCTCGCTTCTACCAAGGTCACTTGGTTTGAGACCCGCTTTATGGCCCAGGTCTGGCATCCTATGGAGTAACGACTGAATCCATCGCTTTCTTTTTAAGTTTATTGTCCAATTTTTACTTGAATATATGTTTCAATGACCAGTAAGTGTTCCATGCATTGCACGCTCGCACTCGCCGTGTGCGGACGTGTTTTTTGCAAACATCTAATCTTTAGCCGGAATTTTTATTTGCTAATTTGTGATTGGTCAGGAACTGAACTTTCGATTCCTTGTCACTCTCGTGGTGTGTTTACGTAGTGACTCCTCCCAGTGGGAGGTCTTAGAGTGAGACAGCTATTTTTGCCACTACCTCGCCTATTGAATACCGGTTCTTATTGGGTGAATTTTTCTGGACGCCAACCTGGGTTTTGAACCTGCGACCGAGAGGCCGACGTTGCCGAAGGAGCGGCATGAACCACTGGACCCAGAAGCGATAGGAGGGCGCGGTGAAATTAGCTGCCGCTACGCTAGTGTGACGTCGGCGATCTGCATCTGCTACGACACGCCTGCTACGGACAGTGTCCTACGCGGTGACTGCTACGGCACGCCTACGCTGTCGCCAACATTGCCGTTACGTTTAAAACTGCTAGCGGAACCTGTTAATATGAGCACAGTTATGAACAGAAGAATGGTGTGCGGGGCGTGTTGCAAAGATCTCCTTGTGGGTGAGGAGTACCTACAGTGCAGGGTCGAATTGTGTGGTAAGTTGTACCATTCTGCATGTTTTCATAAAAACCTTTCTGCCTCGGAGAAGGATCACTGGGTATGCCCTGAATGCGCTTGTGCTGCAAAGAAAGGACCCCCGTCAATGTTAAGAACGTGACCTTAAGGAAACCATCCTCCGTGCCGCCACCTGCTCCGGTACCGCCTTCCCCAGAGTTTGAGTTGCCTGATTCGGTAGCCTTGGAACTTCACTTACTACGGGAGCAAATAACTTTCCTGACGGAACAACTCTCGGACGCAATTACCACCATGGGGCGGTACCAAACAGCATTGATCGCATGCACGAGCAAAATGGAAGAACTTAGTGATAAGCTAATTAAAATGGAGCTTCCTGCCAAAAGCTGCGACTCTTCTGGTCCGGTCGCACCTACTCTCTTGGTCTCTGCCGTGGACGTGGATAAACCAGCGGCTCGGAAACCCAAGCGTCAGGTTAGACGTACGCCTCATGAAAAGGATCACGATACGGATTCTGGTGCCAAGACCCGTACTGCACAGGCGGTGCCTATCTGTGATTTGTCGCCCATAGTTGCGTTGTCTGAGGAGGGATCGTAGAGTGACCACCCGTCTGTTGCCGTAACAGCGACTGTCCAGGTTGGGCTCACTGATGATGGCTTTGAGCTTGCCCAGACGAGGAAACAGAGACGTCTTACGTCCGTGCGAGGCATTGCCGGCCCCAACGTCACCTCCCTTAAAGCTGTTGAAGCACGAAAGTTCATCCATCTCTGGAATATGGTATCGGGGGCCGAAGAGATTCGGGAATACCTTCAGAAGATATGCCCTCATGGAACATGCACCGTTGAGGAACTGAAGTCCCAAGAGGATTATAAATCTTATAAACTAGGCGTTCCTGTCGCAGACTTCGAGGCCTGTTTATCTGCGGAACTTTGGCCGGAAATGCAAGGGTGAAAAGGTGGTTATTTCGTAGAATAAGCCTACCATACCAGCAAGCGCACACCTAGGTCTCCTCTTGATAACATTAATGGTGCCTTCATTAATATTAGCTACCAGAACGTGAGGGGCCTTAACACTAAGCTGAAGTATTTCAGACTTAACATTTTTGCTTTGGAGAGCGATATTGTAGCTAGCACTGAAACCTGGCTCTCCGGTTCAGTTGAAGACTCAGAACTCGTTGGCGGCGAGTGGACTGTTTCACGCCGTGATCGTGCTGGGGGACGTCAAGGATGTGGTGTACTTGCGGCTGCGCGGCCTGGAATCGTACTTCACCGCAGACCCGAGCTAGAGACGCCTGATGTAGAAGATCTGTGGGTGTCCTTCTTTGTGAAAAGCACTCTTTGTCATATGTGCGTAGTTTACATCCCACCTAATTCTGCGGACAACATTTATATGAGTTTCTTTACTGAAGTCTAATCTTTTATCGACACGTTAAGCGGTGTTGTGCTAATCGTCGGTGACTTGAACTTAAACCCTAAATTTACATCTTCTAGTATTTTAAGTTATTACTGTCGTTTCATAACTGTTGACGAAACCTGGATTCATCATCATACACCAAAAACCAAGGAGCAGTCAAAACAATGGATTGCTTCAGGTGAATCTGCACCAAAGAAGGCCAAAGCAGTTTTATCGGCGAATAAAGTTATGGCTACTGTCTTCTGGGATGCTCGTGGTGTAATATATATTGATTACCTTCAGAAAGGTAAAACGATTAACGGCGAATATTATGCCAACTTGTTAAAGCGTTTTCATGAAGTTTTAATGGAAAAACGACCCCATTTGGCGAAAAAGAAAATCATTTTCCACCAAGACAACGCACGAGTCCACACTTGTGCAGTTGCTATGGCTAAAATCCACGAATTGCGTTACGAATTGCTCCCGCATCCGCCTTATTCTCCAGATTTGGCCCCCTGCGACTGTTTTCTTTTCCCAAATTTGAAGAAATGGCTTGGTGGAAAAAGATTTGGTTCCAACGAAGAAATCATCGCAGAAACCAATGCGTATTTTGAAGGGTTGGAGAAATCGTACTATACGGAGGGAATCGAAAAGCTAGAAAAGCGATGGACCAAGTGTATTGAGTTACATGGGGACTACGTTGAAAAATATTGGACCAAAAAAAAAAAATTGTTTAATTTTTTCCAGACATTTCACTCTGCCCTCGTATATGCCGTTTTCAATGAATGTATACCGAGAAAGAGAAGGTCCAACAAACGTGGCAGGCGTTATCCAGTCTGGTTCTTCGCGGATCTAATTAAAGATATTGAGCGTAAAGCCCGTTTACATCGTAATTGGAAGTGTTCCGGTGACAGGGCGGTATACTCAGTTTTTTCTGCGCTTAGGGCGGACATAAAGCGTCGGACTGCTGTTGCCTATGACAGCTATGTTACCAATATGCAGGATAAAATTAAACATAATCCCCGCTCCTTTTATATATATATATAATTTATTTTCTCGTAGTCATTCTGACATGTTTTCCTGCAAAACTACGCAGATATTTAATATTATTTTTACAGTTTTATATAATGCTAGAATAAGTAGTATCATTGCTATATTTTTATTTAAAAAATGACCAACTGTTGAGTTTCTTGCGGCGCTTCTTCTCAGCAGTGGTCTCCTCTTGGGAAGCGCTGGTAGATTTTGACGTGTAGAAGTGCCCGTGCGGCCTACTTACTGAATAAATATCTTTTATCTTTTTTATCTAAATTGAAGCTCTAGGTGGCTCTCTGTCATCAGGACAATGTCGTCGGCAAAGCGTAAATGGCTTAACAGTTTACCGTTTATTCTAATGCCACATTGGTCCCAGTTTAATCTTCTAAAGATATATTCCAACAGGATATTATATAACATATTATTATTTATTATTTATTTATTTGGCCTGAATACCCTACTCTTTAAACGCTCTCCATAGTTTGATGCGAGATCGAATCAAATGCCTTAGAGTAGTCTACAAATGCTAAGTAGAGATTTTTTCCATATTCTCTGTATTTTTCAATTACTTGCTGTAATGTGAAGATATGGTCTACTATGGAGTAGTTACGTCTAAAACCTGCTTGTTCGACTGGCTGTTCAAAGTATGTTAAAAATATGTTTACTTAATGTCAAATAGTGAAATAAAAAATTTACGAATCCTGTCATCGGACAAACGATAAAAAACGACACGTTTTCGGTCAAATGAAATTCGGTCAAAAAATTTTCGCGATTGCGATAGGTTACCGCTGTATGGAGGATGGTCCAGTAGTTCGACTTTTTCACCGTCCAGATACTCAGTTGTTTTCCGAGCGGTGTGAGGGCTGACATTGTCGTGGTGAAGGATTATGCAGCGACTAGTGTTTTTTTTTGGAGTTCAGCAAAGATACTCGGCAAACAAGTAGTGGTGTACAAATCGGCATTGACCGTTCTACGATCTTCAAGAGGACGACGACGACGCGGTTAGCCTAGTTGGTAGTGATCCTGCCTACGAAGCTAGCGGTCCCGGGTACGAATCCCGGTATGGGCAAATATGTATTTGTATGATGAGCGCGAGTATTTGTTCCTGAGTCATGGATGTTTTTTATATATTTAAGTATGTATTTCTCTAAATAAGTATTGCAGCGAGAAAACCGTTTAACTCATAACAAAGTCAACAGTTGTTCTCACGACTCGACACACTGCCAGTAGGCGTGTCTCACGAGTGATTTGGGGCCTAATACAAAAGCAAAATTTGTCTGTGTTTAGGTTTATTCCAAATAATGTTATAAAATAACAAAAATCACATCATATCAGTAAAAAAAAGGTAAAAAAAATAAAAGTTTGGTGTATCGTCTAATTGTGCAGTTTCTTTTTTAACCTATAATTTAGAGGTAAATTCCAATCAAACGGAGGTGATATTTAGTGTGGCTTATTTTTGATAACAAGTCGAACCGATAAATATTATTATAATTGGAAGAAAGTTCCAAATAAATGTTTTATGATTGGCCTGAATCGATTCAGGCGGACATAAGCGTAGAAAATACGGTACTTCCTGAAAATACAAAAACACACAGAAAATTCTTGGCATGGAATAACACAAAAATACAAGGAGTCTCGGTTATAGTTCCATTTCAGCCATCCCTCGGTGCTCAGGGTCTACGACTTAAGCCCGGTCTGTAGCAGATCGGCTGGTAACTTATTTCATATTTAAAAAAGTCTTCATGATAACGGTTAAAAGGTCTCTAGGTGGTCTTCGGGTCAAGGTATACTAAAGTTCAGTCCCAATTTTAAAATATATATTTTCAGATATGCGGGTTGGGCTGGGGACAAAAAATTCGATTCAACAAAAAGATTATTTAGACTTAGACGCCACCCAGACCAATAGTCAAAAAACTCACCCGTGCAGCAAACAATCGGCACGACAACACTTTAAATAATAGCACTGGCAAAAGTGCTTTACATAAATACTGATTTTCAGAACTTATATTAGGATAATTCCAAGAATTTACTACTATGTGTTATGCACAACTTGACAATGGTCACGTTTCACTTTTTTTCCATGATACGGCTGGATTTGAATTTGAAATTTGAAATACGGCCAGCCTTATAACGTGCAAGTAAAACGGCCGAGACCTCAATTAGAACCACAAAGGTCACACGTTATTACGAACAATAACCTAAGCAAAGAAGTCCCTCCACATGTACCCGTGGTTGACTAGGAACAATAATAAACAAAGAAACCCCACTTATGTAGCTATTATGCTACAGTATCTCAGCCATCGCCTCCCTCAACCATATGTTCGGGAAGGTGGTTAACATATGGTTGAGGGAGGCGATGGCTGAGATACGCGTCATACTCGTGAACGGGTGCTGTTTGTGGGGTCCGGTCTGTTCACGTCTGCAAGGACTTGTTCAGTTAATTATTCCAGTTATGGCTTTTGACGAAGAGACCTCGTCGTGTTGTTCTCCTAGTCATTACATTTAGTAATGTATTTGACCTTACATTTGTAATGTTTTTATTTGTGCTAGTGCTAATAATTAATATTTGTTACTTTATTACCTTGTAATGTAACTTACTTTTAAGTATTATTGTATTTTATATTTTAAAAAATGACCTTCTGTTGGAGTTTCTTGCGGCGCTTCTTCTCAGCAATGATGGTCTTGTCCGAAGCGCTGGTAGACTCACTCTATATTACTGACGTGTAAAAGAGCCCGTATGTGGCCAATTTACTGAATAAATATTTTGAATTTGAATTTTGATTTAATAGTAGCCACGTGACCCGATTTGGAGACAAACGTAGCCACCATCTTTTTAGCCGTGCTGCGAGAACGAATAACTTTTGTCGGCTTGAGCTCGTCTTCATAGACCCATACTCGAGATTGGTTTTTATTTTCAGGCTCATATACATATATCCACGACTCGTCACATGACACGACGCTAAAAACTGCATTTGAGCTTCCTCCGTTGAATTTATTCACAGTTTTGCGGCACCAATTGACACGAGTCGTTTTCTGCTCGTCAGACAATAAATGAGACAACTTTCGCACGCCTTATTCTTCCTGTAAAATAATTTGTATCTGACTCATTCCAATACCTATACACTCTTGAATGTCCGGATATGTCACATGCCGGTCTTCCTTTATCAGCTGACGCACAACATCGATATTTTCTTGCGTGACTGCCGATTTTGGTCGACCATCACGTACGTCGTCCGTGAGGACCACACGGCCACGTTGAAATTCTGAATACCACTTGTATATTGTCGTCTTTGAAGGTGCTTCATTTCACTAAAAGCAGCAATCATCCGATCTCCACATTGTTTTTGTGTTAATCCACTTTTAACGTCGTAATAAATTATAGCTGAACAGAACATTTTTGCACTCTGCTAAACGTTGATCGATCGGTTGATATAGAGCACATTCGTTCTATTGCTCAGTTTCCTATTGCTGAGAAATTAGATGAGCCACTATCACGTGGCGAGGTTATTGTTGCCATCAAACAACAACATAATAAGCGCGCGGTAGGCATCGATCTTATACCAGGAGAACTGTTTAAGTATGGCGGGGAGGAGTTGCAGTCGGCTACATGGGATCTCTTTCAGCTTATGTGGGAGAGAGAACAAGTTCCATCTGCGTTCAAAGTGTCTCGCATCCAGGCGCTATATAAGGGTAAGGGTGACCGTTCTGACTGTGGCTCTTATCGCGGTATTTCGCTATTATCAGTTCCTGGAAAGATCTTTGCCAGAGTTCTGTTGAATCGCCTTTTGGAAGTTTCAGTAAAGCTTCTACCTGAAACTCAGTTTGGCTTCCGACCAGAACGAGGCACATGTGAGGCTATATTCTCCGTACATCAACTACAGGAAAAGAGCAGAGAGCAGGGTCGTCATGTTTACCTCTGTTTTGTTGACTTAGAGAAAGCGTTTGATAGTGTTCCTCGGGAAGCCCTCTGGATTATTCTGGAGAAGTTAGGATGTACGGAGAGGTTTGTGAGACTCCTGAGACTCCTGCATGATGACATGCAGTGCTGTGTTGCCGTCGACGATGAGCAGTCGGGTTTCTTTCCCGTTACCTGTGGGGTGAAGCAGGGCTGCGTACTCGCTCCCACACTGTTCGCGTTGTACTTTGCGGTCGTGGTCCGGGAGGTCTTACAGGCAACTTCTGAAGGTATCCGCATTCGTTTCCGTACCGACGGCAAGCTTTTTAATTTAGCCAGGTTTAAGGCGCGCCCAAAAGTCTCTCACGCCATAGTCACCGACATAATGTATGCGGATGACCTGTGCTTTGTGGCGGAATCTCCGGAAGGCCCGCAAAAACTCATGTCTGATTTTGGTGAGTCTTGCCGGAAGTTTGGTTTAAAGATCAATGTCAAAAAGACGGAGGTGATGTCCTTGAACCTACATGGTCACGAGACATTGTCCATCAAACTCGGCGAAGACGAGTTGAAGCAGGTCGAAAAGTTTCGATATCTGGGGAGCACTTTAACATCCAAGTGCGACCTTGACGCAGAAGTGAACAGCAGAATCGCCGCTGCGGCTGCAGCGTTCGGTAAACTGGATGCCAAGGTTTTCTGTTCACATGACCTTAAGCTTGATACCAAAATCTCGGTTTATATGGCGATCGTGCTGCCAAATCTTTTATATTCTGCGGAAACATGGACCGTGTATCGCCGCCACATCCGCACAATGGACCAATTCCACCTGAGGTGCCTGCGGAAGATACTGAAAATCCGATGGTCAGATCGTGTGCGGAACACCGAGGTGCTACGGAGAGCGAATGTGTGTGGCATCGAGGCTTACCTAATGCAGCGTCAGCTTCGGTGGTGCGGGCACGTTTCACGAATGGCAGAAGAGCGAGTGGCGAAGCACATCTTCTATTCAGAACTTGAGGAGGGTAAACGCAAACATGGCGGACAACTCCTCAGGTATAAAGATGTGCTGAAGCGACACATGAAAAGGTGTAGCATGGAGCCCTCGCAGTGGGAGAAGCAGTCCGTCAAGCGATCGGAATGGAGGACTCTGGTCAAAACTAGAGTCCAAGACTTTGAGACCCTGCGGCGTTCCGAGCTGGACGCAAAAAGGGATTTTTTGAAAGCCCGAATACCTGTGGCGATCAATTACCACTACGTTGATGGTGTGCTCGTATGCTTACTTTGTGGGAGAACGTTCTCAAATAAGATAGGCTACGTAACTCACATGCGAGCACACAATCGACATACTTTACGGAGTTGAGGTAGTCGCCATGGTCGAAACCGGCCGGAAAGGCATCATCATCATCATCATCATCAAATTATAGCTCTTATCACGGGACAATTCCATTTTTAGCAGCGACTCAAGGCCTTCAAAAAACAATTGAAACCGAACCATTGTGTTTTTTTTTCTATGTGGCCAGTGTGTTAAGATAATTAAACTTTAGAGGTTATAAAAAGGTATAACATGTGTCTAAAATAATTTCATAAGTATTAGATTCCCGAAACTTTCAGTGCAGCCTTCGTATTGGTATTTATCAATTCCATATAAAAAATGTATAAAGTGCAATAACGTACGATCTAGATGCATGAGACCTTCGGGTGTTCTCATCATGCATTTGAAACGGTTTTTGGTGTCTAAAAAAGAAATAAAATGATGATGTCCGCTTTTTGAGTCAAAAAACATTGTGCAGCAGTTACAATTTTTACTAAGTTTCGTTTTTTCTTGTCAATTATGTAAACCTGAGCCAAACTTAATAGGTTTGACATGTGATATACAAACACAGGATTAAGTAAAGCCTGATACATCTAGTACTAGGCAATGACTTAATAAGAAAAGTTCTATATCTCGGTTCGTGCCAGCAGCCTTCAATAAACTATTAAAGTTAGAGGACAATTTTGAAATACAGTCAATCAATTTGATTCCTAGGCCACTCTAAAACAATCTCAGTGACGTAATCAATCAATTCGTAAGAGGCTTATTTTTTCGCTTTTTATTGATGTACTTAATATTATTATATGATTAACTAAAACGCATAGGTATACATCACACTAAGAAACCTATTACCAATTTCTCATCACCCTTAACAAAATGACGCTGTCCAAGATACAAGGCTGTTAATCATTGAGGAGTTATCCAGTTCTTCACCACCAGTTGCACTTTACCACACGGATTATGATGAGTAAAAGTGGCTTCATATACTTAATAAAGAAATCTCATTGCTACCCGCGAATCACTTACGACTAAGGAGTTCCGGGGGTCATCTCTGGTCTTCATCATCAGTTCCTCTTCACCAAAAGGTGCTTTTTAGAATGCAAATTCTTAAGGTCTTACAGGTAATACTAAAATCGCTGTATGTATGACTATAACTTTTGAGGAGTTCCCTCGGTTTCTCCAGGATCCCATCATCAGATCCCTAACCTGATGAAATGGGACCAATCTAATAGTATATCCTTTCCAATAAAATAATAATTTTCCAAATCAGTTTATAAACTACGGAGTTCTAAGGTAACAATCATTTAAAAAAATTCAAAGGAATTCCTTCCTCCTTTTTTTGAAGTCGGTCAAAAATAAGAATCCAACTTTAATCATGTTAACGTACGCGTATAAGCATAGTGGCAAAAGTAAAGCAAAGGCTACGGGCACGAACAATGACTTTCCGTCGATTCCCATAAACTGGAAAAACAAATATTTAGCCGCAATCGGGCACGGCTGACCGCCTTCCTTCCGAAACAGAATCTTGCGCCTGTGAGTGTGGGCTCGCTCATCGTTCGCAGCCTGTTTTTAACTAATAACATCGAGAACTGGATCACAACTCAGACATTTTACCTCCAATTCAAAGAACATTTTGAATCAAACCAATGCAATGACTGAACTATGTGCATGTATGGTTGTATGACATTAGAAAGCTGGAATGTAATATACACAATACTAACATTAGGCAGAGAGATTATCCAAAATTGTAAAGATTTAAAAAAGTAGAAGATGTTTAAATACTTATGTAAATAAGTTGGGCATAAAGCTGACTTTTTTTTCTAACTTGATCTTCAACTTTGTATAGTATTTTTGTTTTTGATTGATCAAATCCTTCATTTTTCTTCTTTTGAAGATGCGGCGAACCAAAAACAAAAATACTATACTCGCTTCTTCAAGTAAAATTAATAAGTAGTTTAAAGTTTTGATTGGACATTCCAGGACCCTTATTCTTACATAGTCTTATCCCCGATTGTTATCGCATTATGCCTCGGTCACCTGTACTATCAAGTTAATAAGAGCTATCATAACGTTAACAATATGATAACAATTGCGGTAAAACCAACGTAGAATAAGCCCCAGGCACCATTATCTAAAGCCCACCATTTATTAGTTCCTTCTACGACACCTTATCGCTATTAGTACCTACCTATACGCGAAAGTATCGTTTTCGAAGTATGGAGTTTCCATTCTTCTCTATGTAAATATTTACGTTCCTTGGTATTAAGGTGTTTAACCGCTTTGGACTTTATATAAGCATCACTGACACACATCACACGCCCACAGGCCCCTATAGGTGGGACCCAACGATATGTAGATGTGTGTATGTGTAGTTACCAAGGCTATGTAGCACTCGGCGCGGAGCTGGCGCAGCTGCGCGGACCAGGGGGACAGCTCCAGCAGCCGCGAGGCCAGCTCGGCGGCCGCGCGGTGGTCGCCGCCGCGGTAGTACGCCTCCACCAGCCCCATCTCCTCCATGTACTCGTCGATCTTGTGGTACTGCGCTATCGCCTCTTCGTTGTACGGATCCGCGTATGTCTGTTGACAGAGTAAACACGATCATTAATATATAAGTTGTAAGTTTCTGTAATACTAACACTATGGACAATGTCTGAAATAAATGAATAATAATAATAATAATAATAATTAATTACCCAGACATTGCACTGTGCCTACTCTAAGATACTTTTTCCATAACCTTTTGGCCGCCGCGCTGTAGCAACAAAAACACGTCCCTTAACGCCAATCTGAGTTGGGCAAAAATTATCTATTTACGAAAAACCGAAAAGATAACTAAATCATCTTTTATTTGAAGTAACTAAATAATCCGTCATTTGTTATTTTGAATTTATCTAGATCAGTTTCATTTTTATCTAGATAAATTAGTTGGGATTTTAAATAAAAGATGAATGTCAGTAGTACAGTCATGTAGAACTAGAAGTGGTCGGGCATGATGAAATGAAAATAACCTACAACAAATGTAATGAATGTTTTGTACATACTTAAATATATGAAATACTAGCTTTTGCCCGCGACTTCGTCCGCGTAGAAGTCGTTTATCACTGCTCTCTCGGGAACTGTTCAATTTTCTGAGATAAAAAGTAGCCTATGTCCTTCCTCGAAACTCAGGCTATATCAATACCAAATTTCATCAAAATCGGTTCAGCGAATTAGCCGGGAAAGCTTTACAGACAGACAGACGCAAAAGTATGACTACTTTCGTGTTTATATAATTTTAAGTATAGCAACCCGCCCTCGCTTAGCTTCGGTTATAAGTTAAAATATAGCCTATGTCCACCCTGAAACCTCATTCTGAATATCACTGAAAGAATTTTAGAAATCGGATGGGTAGTTTCGGAGATAACCCCCTACATCCAAACTTATTAAGTACCTCTTTCTCCTCTTCTTAAGTAAGTCGTTTATCGTTTTTACCCTGGATACTATCAAATTATCTGGGAAAAAAAAAGGTGCCAACCCAGGATAACAACTACCTGTGTGACAATTTCATCCGAATCCGTTCAACTATTTAGGCGTGACTGAAAAAACATCACAACATCCATACAATCTTTATTTAGCGTCGTCGCTGGGGTCGAAACCGATTTTTCATCGAATTTCTATACAAGAACAAAAAAAACGGTCTATAGCTGGGGTTCGAACCCGCAGTCTTTGCGTAGTAGGCCAACGCTCTAACCATCAGCCTATTCAAACTGAAGCAGCTGCCCCGTAATTACGAACCATTGCGCGAGAATTCTTTTTGCGTGAAAACACGGGGAAAACGAATTTTCCCAGACATGAGACCTAGCTAGATCGAATTTTCGCCCCCGTAAACCCCCATGTCGCAATCTTTACCAAACTTCTTGGAGCCATTTTCGAGAACGTGAACCGAGTACAAATATATACGCAATCCTTCCGCTCGCGACTTTGTCTGCGGAGAGTCCAGTACCTTTGTTAAAAAGTACAGATAAAGTTTTCATTATCGTACGTATCATGGATGGGATAGAAACAAATTTAAACCATACGATTTTTTTAACCCTTTTCACCTTGCCTAGGGGTATAAATTGAAATTGAAATTATTTATTTTGCGAGAACATACACAGGTGTTATTAAAGGTATATGCTCTGCCAGAATTTCCAAAAACGCGAAAACTCATATTTTATATATTAAGTAGTCTAGAAACGTATTTCCAAAATAACCAAACTCTTACAAATCAACACCCTCAATTTTACCCCCTTACGGTAGTATTTCCAACATCATCGAACGTAATACTTTTAGTTTGTAAGCAGTAGCCAAAACAAATTTTCACGGTCCTAACTTCAAAATTGACCAAATATTACCCCCATTTCATCCCCTTAGGGGTAGTTATCCAAAATCACCGAAAATTGTATTACTTTATTTGTTAACAGTAGCCTATATACCTATTTCCACGTTTCTAACTTCAAAAATGACGAAACTGCCATGCAAACTACCACCCCCAATTTCATTTCCTTAGGGGTAGTTATCCGAAATCACCGTAAGTTGTTTTTTTGTTTGTTAACAGTAGTCTTTATAACAATTTTCACGTTTCTAACTTCAAAATTGACCAAACTCCCATACACACATTCACCCCCCACCCCTCCCCCCTGTTTCATCCCCATAGGAGTAGTTTTTCCAAAATCGCCAAAGTAGTCTTTTTTATTTGTTCATAGTAGCCTGTACACAAATTTCCATGTTTCTAACTTCAAAAATGACCAAACTCCCCTGCAAACTACCATCCCCCATTTCATTCCCTTAGGGGTAGTTATCCAAAATTACCTTAAGTCGTTTTTAGGGTTCCGTACCTCAAATGAAAATAAAACGGAACCCTTATAGGATCACTTTGTTGTCCGTTTGTCTGTCTGTGTGTCTGTCAAGACCCTTTTTCTCAGGATCGCGTGAAAATATCAAGTTGAAATTCATATCAAATACTTAAGTCTGCAATCCCTTGGATCAGTAAAAAAATCAAACATCTATGTCTACGCAATCAAAAGATACGGCCGTTTATGCCGCATATTGAAGGGAATCTCAAGGGAATCAAAACCTATAGGGTACTTCCCGTTGACTTAGAATCATGAAATTTGGCAAGAAGCAATGTCTTATAGCACAAATAAAGGAAAAAATCCGAAAACCGTTAATTGGTAGTAAGATCACATAAAAAATAGGTCCAGTATAAACTGACACTCACTAAGTAGGAAAGTGCATACTTAATGCGTGTCAGTTTATACTGGATTTGTTTTTATTGTATTCCCGTGATTTACGAACTATTTACATGCCTACAAGTTTGTGCGGAACCCTCGGTGCGCGAGTCCGACTCGCGCTTGACCGGTTTTTTATTTGTTAACAGTATTCTTTATAGCAATTTTCAAGTTTCGAACTTCAAAAAGGACCAACCACCACTCCAAAAGGAACTACCACCCCCCATTTCATTCCTTTAGGGGTAGTTTTTCCAAAATTGCCGGTAGTACTTTTTTTATTTGTAAACAGTAGGCTATAAACCAATTTTCACGTTCCTAACTTCAAAAATGGATGAGTTTCATACAAACTTCCAACCCCCTTTTTACCCCTTTAGGGGATGAGTTTTGAAAAATCCTTTCTTAGTGCACCCCTAGACCTCATAAGGAACTTACGTGCCAAATTTGGAATCTCTAGGCCCAGCGGTTTGGGCTGTGCGTTGATATGTCAGTCAGTCAGTCAGTAAGTTTCTTCTTTTATATATTTAGATATTTAAGTATGTACAAAACATTAAACATATGGGACATTTTTCTCCTGTAGTAGCTAAGTACCATATTCTTTCCATAAGTGTGTTGAATAGTTATTCAACACACTTGGAAAGAAACATACACTGTTGACTGATCGTGTCGATACTGAGATGTAATTGGTATACAGCCTGTTTTGGCTTGTGACTATTTTATTGCATGTTGAAAAAAGAAGAACAAATTAAGCGTTTATGTTGCAACAATTATTTTCTGATAATATGAGCAATGTCAGTGTGACGGTTTGACCCGACGTGACATTCTGTATACATTTATTATTATAAGCTTACTTCAATAACAAACGAGGTCGGTTATCTTCATCTAGATAATTTATCTAAATAAAAAAGTTGTCAACGCACTATTTGTGATTGAATTTATATTCGAATAAATTTATTTGAAATGATTTTATTTGAAATAATTATCTAGATAAGAAATTATCTAAATAACGTCCAACTCTGACCCCAATGCATAATTTGAGTTAACAACTCGTTCAAAGACTAGAGATTGCTAATAGTAGGTACTATCGATAATTACAAATAATAGTAGAAAAGTGCTTAGTTCGTGAAAATCTTAACAAACTTTTACTACGGAATAAAATTCCTAATAATAATAAATGGGAAAAAATTTTAATAAAATACTATATCACAAAAAATTGTCTAAGACCAGTTTAGTTTTACGTCGCTACAACACATCACGCTACCTTGGGCTCGAAAATACTATATTTGCCCAATAAATAGTTGGCAACCCTAGCTGGCAGGTATAATACGCGAGCATTTGATCCTAAACACTAACGAGTTGTTCAAGAGCTCGGCGACTTATCGGCTCTAATCCTATAGTTCTATTCTTTTGGGTGGCCGATTGCAGGCTTAACCAGTTGAGGGCAGTTTTACGAACCATGGTATTTTTTAAGCTAATACTGGGTGGGGTTGGGTTTAAGTAGTGCATTCGGTATTTGTTTGTGCTTCCTGCCAGACCTATCACATTCAGATAATCACTTTGATAAGAAAGAAAGAAAGAAAGAAAGAAAAACATTTATTCGTGACCAATATCAGCAAAGGACAAAAAAATACACACAGTAAGAATGTAGTCACGAAATGGTCCCAACTCAGCGTAATGCCGGCATTAAAGTCGGCGCTGGTCTTCCGTTGGAACCATCAGGTGAAACCACGGAAGGTTACACACACATAATTTTGACAGATACATAAAACATAAATTACAAAACAAGAAGGAGGAAAACGAAACAATAAGAAAGGGAAACGAACATAAAAAAATTAAAAATTAAAAATCACACGCTATCTATCTTTCATGCCCCGCCTTATTTGGCAGTATGGGCAAGAGTCCCTTAGCCTCCCTAAGCAAGAAAAAACAAGCAAAAACAGACGTCACAACTTGATCATAACCTATCTTATCTAATGTTTTGGTGCAAAAATACACAGAAAAAATAGTTAACAATACATATTACAGTAGATTATACTAACATAACAATACCTAATTTAGTGAGTTACCTGAATATAAGGTCGAACAAGAAATTAACCTAGGTAATAAATTCAGTGTATGAATCGAAAGAATTAAAAACTACGTGGTTATGCTACGGTAAGTTGGTTTGCCTATATGTATAAGTACAAGTACAAGATCCCGGCTTGATGTTGATTTGCAAACCCCGGAAAATATTTTAACACATGCAGCGTGCGAGACAGAAACTATCATTTTAATTTACTTCTCCTACAGAATTTACATATATTATTTGTAGAAAATGTACGTAATATTATTAATGATTTTATATAGAAAAACAACTACAAATTAAGGCGAAGTCAAATGCAATCCAATGCAAAACACTCACATGTTTCCATTGGTGGATATAACAAGAGGTGGATACAACAAATTACTAATGAATATACACGGCAATGCAGGCAGATGGGACATAAACCATAGGTATGTACTATTTTTAAGCTCACAATAGAGTGCCGTACTGCACATTGAATCTATATAATAGGTATGTAAATAAATAAAGAAAGAATACCAATAGATACAAAAGAAACATTTATGACAGTTATATAGCGCTCGTATCATGCACTAACGTTTCCTGAATCACTTGGTGCCCCTGCAGAAAGATCTTCAGCTTATTCCTAAAGGCATTTATACTTTGCAGGTTCCTTAAAGGCGGTGGAATATTATTCCAGCATTTAGTTGCTGCGTAACGAAAACTTCCTCGGAAAGCTGCAGAGGCATGTCGCTGTGTTAAAAGTTGCAACTTGCACTGGCGAGCCCCACCTGACCTGCAACGAGACGCCCACACCAGTTTCCCGAAAAGATATGTTGGAGCTTCATTCTTTAAGACGCCAAACAGCAAGCATGCCAGGTGGAGCTTACGACGGTGCTGCATCTTTAGCATTGAGTGTTTGTTGAGAAACGGGCTCACATGGGCCCTCAACGGAATTTGAAAACAAAAACGAGCACAGGCATTTTGGACTCGTAACAGTTTTTTAGTTTTTACTAAAAGACGTGGACCAAACACTGCATCCATGTAGTTTAGCTTGGACAACACTAGTGATTCCACCAACTGCACACGTAAATCCTCACTGATGTATGGCCTAATTTTATAAAGCACTTTTAATTTATAAAAGCAGCTTCTAATTGCACTTGCTATGTGCCTCATATACACGCTCAATAGGTTCGCCAGATAGCATGACATTCACAGTAGGACTGAGACTAGCCAGTTGGTGCTTGCTGCCGAAAATAAGGTATTTAGTTTTGGTTGGATTAAGCAGGAGACAATTTTTTGTGGCCCAAGTGGCTATCCGTGAGAGATCATCATTGAGCTTCCTTGTTGCACAATCAACTTCGGATGGTTTACAAGTGATGTAAATCTGTATGTCATCGGCATAAATATGATATCTACAGTGAGTGATATGGGATCTAATATCAGCAGAGTATAAGATAAATAAAATCGGGCCCAAAATGGACCCCTGGGGCACGCCCCTAGTGACAGCTACTTTGTCTGAGCACTGCGATGAACCATCATTCTGAAACAACTTTACGAACTGGTAGCGATCACTAAGGTAACTTTCAAACCAGTGCAAAGCCTCACTATCAAAACCATAATAGCTTAACTTTGAAAGCAGCAAATTAAGATTTAAAGAGTCAAATGCCCTAGAAAAGTCAAGCAGTACCAATAAAGTGCACTTCCCCTCATCTTGGGCGCAGAGTATATTGTCAGTGACGTCAAGGAGGGCAGTTGCTGTACTTCGACCTTTTCTAAAACCCGATTGGTTTTCAGGTAAAATTTTATTTTTCTCGAGATAGTCCGTTAATTGCGTACATACTGCTCTTTCCAAAACCTTCGATATACATGGCAAAACACTGATTGGCCTAAGGTCCTGAAGCTCAGTTGGGTTTGACTTTTTAGGCAAAGGGCGTACAATTGCCAGCTTCCAACGGTCAGGAAAAGTAGATGTTCTGATGGAGGTATTTACAAGATCCTTGATTATATCCAAAGTGTAAGGAAGAGTCATCATTAGCATTTTTAAATTAATTGCATCACAGCCCTCAGCATTAGATTTTAGACTTTTAACAATTTTAATAATGTGATCCGAGCTGACTGGTTCTATATGAAAGACTGCATTACTAAACCGGTTAAATTCAAAGTAAGTCATTTGGGAAATAGTAATATCTAAAGAAGGCGGTAAAGTTAAAAAATGAGTATTTATAATATTCGGATTATTAAGGTTAGAAGGTAATTCTGCATCATTTTTAGGTAATAAGGTCGATTTAAGATTTTTCCATAGAAGTTTAGGATTACTTATTTTATTATTTATATTTTGTTAGAAGTATGCAATTTTTTCGAAATGAAGTGCTTGTCGTACTGTAGATTTTAAGGTCTTGTAGTATTCCTTTTTAGAATCTGTACCTGTTTTATTAAAATCAGCTGCAGCATTATCGCGTAAACGCATCATAAGCTTTACCGTATCCGTAATCCAAGGGTAGGAGTGAACCCTGATTACCGAAGACTTGATAGGGGCATGCAGATCGAAAATTGTTTCCATGCACTGGTTAAATACGCTAACCATATCATTTACGTCACTTGTGCTACTTATTAAATCCCATCTCACACCCTGCAGATCCGCGTCGAACCTGTTCAAACAAATGCTATTTAAAGGCCTGTAAGTTATTAAGAGTCGCTTAGGTTTGTCTCGCTTGATGCTGAATTCACAAGTTACCAGGACATGGCCATACAAAGAACCCACATGATCCACACAAATTGTTTTGGCTCTTAAGTCCGTGCACACTACATCGAGGAGCGTCTGGCTAGTTTCTGTAAAGTGCGTAGGCGCGGTTACTATTTGAGATAGGCTAAAACTTGTTAAAAACATGTTAAATTTTGATATTTTTGTTTCATCCTTGCCAAGTAGGTTTATATTGAAATCACCCATTAATATTATATTATCATGACTATGAAGAGAAGCCACAGAATCTGTGATAGCATTAAAGAAGAGATCGATGTCCATCCACGGTGGTCGATATGCCGTCCCGATCGCTAGCTTCTTTCCGTTGAGGGTCAAAGTGACCCACATTTGCTCAACCGACCTGTGTTGAGGGTCCACGGGGTGGGGCCACGATCGGACGCTCACATTTTGCTTAGAGTAGAAGCCGACTCCTCCACCTCGGGTACGCACCCCCTGTGGCCTTGGAATGTGACGCAATCGGTACCCAGGAATTACAGGCGCCCGCCCTTCCTCTCCCGCCCTCAGCCAGGTCTCGTTAATTGCGAGTACATCAACGTCATGCCGGGTACACGAGGCAATAAGATTATCATGGTTTGTGCCCAGGGAACCTGCATTAAACAAACCTATCTTTAATTGCTTGTTAACCATGATAAATCTAGAAGAACATTGTAGAAAAATATGTCAGACTGCAATGAAACGAGCGCAATAAAACTTGTAAAAAGTAAAGAAATATGACAAATGTAAAAAATTATGAGCATCAAGAAATATGTAAGTGTTACTTTATAATGTGAGGTAAGAAAGCGGGAATAAATTGAAGTTAAAATATTGCCGTGAATTTTTTTAGGTACATAACACAAACACAGATAGTTGAAAAACAGTGTACAACACATAGGCTCAAACACTGCCTGCTCCAAAAACACGCCTGAGGTCCGCGTCAGAGCGGATACAGAAACTCTGTTTGCCATCAGACTGCCTGGCGTAGACTCGGCCCCTCCTGGTCCACGAGAATTTCCACTCCTGCTTCCGACACTCTTCACGGACACGGTGGAACAGCAGGCGGTTGACCCGCGTGAGCCGCTCGTTGATGTAGATGCGACGCGACGGGCCGGCCAGGCCGACGTCGGCCGAGGTGAAACCACGGCGCACCCGCGCCGCGCGCAGCAACTCGTCCCGCAGCTGCCGACGAGCCAGGCGCACGATGACGCGCCGTGGGCGGCCCTCCGGTACCCCGACCTCCACAGCTCCAGTACCACCCGACCCAATAGCACCTACACGCTCGGCGAACACGACGTCCCGGGGGTCCAAAGTTACTCCCAGTTTGGCAGCGAGGACAGTCACTGTGTGAGTGACGTTCTCACCCTTTGCCTCCGGGAGATGACCTATGTCCAGGTCTGACAGCAAAGAGTCCTGGTCCCTGTCATTTAGGTCTGACTGGAGGTGTGCCACAGTCTTCTGCAGCTCTTCCACCACGCTACTCTGAGAGATAGTCTCGGCCTCTCTCCTCTCGACCGATAACAGAGGATTAATTACGAAAAAAATCAAGGAGCTGTTGGGTAACGTTCCTAACGAAAGCTTGGAAAACCTCTTCGATGCTTTGATAGGACGACATTCTAAAATTTAGAAATCGGAATTAAAAGGGAATAACCGTGTTAGTATGGGGGATCGGCCCCAGACACCAAATTGATTGTCGTTTTGCTGATTTATTTTCCCAAGCATAAGATGCTATTTGACCAAATATTGAGCCTAAAATGCCACAGGTTTTAGAGTTATTAATAAAAAAGCCGGTCAAGTGCGAGTCGGACTTGCGCACTGAGGGTTCCGCACAAACTTGTAGGCATGTAAATAGTTCGTAAATCACGGGAATACAATATAAACATTAACAACAACACACACAACACAGACACACAATTAGTATGCACTTTCGTACTTAGTGAGTGTCAGTTTATACTGGACATTTTTTTATGTGATCTAACTACAAATTAACGGTTTTCGGATTTTTCCCTTTAATTGTGCTATAAGACATTGCTTCTTGCAAAATTTCATGATTCTAAGTTAACGGGAAGTACCCTATAGGTTTTGATTCCCTTGAGATTCCCTTGAGGTACGGAACCCTAAAAAAGAAAATCGGTTTTTATTTATTTTTATCTAAACTACGGAACCGATTTTTTTGTTACTTAAGTATATTATGCTAGTAATTTAGATGTATTATTTTTAAAAAATGAAGTCCCAAATGCATTTGTAAATAGTGAAATTTTTACTTTTAATTTTTTTTTTTTTTTAATTGTTCCGAGATAGGGATTTTAATTTTGGATATTTTATGTATAAACTAATATACTATAACATGTATTTTTTTTCAAAAACATTCACTCGGATCAACAGGGTAAGAATACCATGATATCAGGCCTATACACCCGATGCATGTGCTATCACTCTGTGCGGAACTGAAATACGCTGCGCTCCCTCTGTTGCGGAGGCCGTAATTAGACTAATTGTACATGTAGGACAAAGACCGATATAGGTTTCATTTTATTTCGTCATGGGCGACTCATTAAGGCGTTAAAAATTGTGTTGGGTCTTTCGGCCCGATATCGCACTGATTGATTATTATTTCGATTCCTTGCGGGAATAGGGTCTAAAAGCCTATCATAAGAGACAAGGTCATTCCACCCCGTGCCGCACTGATTTAGATTATTGTTTTATTTACTTCTGACTAGTGATGTAACGTAATTAGCGGAGACGGATGTGCGTTACGATAGTGCATTCACGTGTATCAGTAAATTTACAGTCATACAATATTAATCATTCCTCGATCAAATTACAAAAAAATGTTGGAGTTTTAGTTTCAAAAATATGGTTCAAGCAAGCAAATAAAAAAGTAAAAGTAAATATTTCCTACTACGTAGAATGTAATAAAGGTTACTGTCTCAAATGTGTTTATGATACCCGCATGTAAATTATAAAATAAAGGAATGTAAATTTATATAGTGTATCGATCATTTGTTTTCCCATCACTACAAAGTCCCTGATTTAACCAATGATTCAGTGCGGTATCAGGTCGATAGACCTCTAATTTATTTTTGCATATATCTTCTCAGTATATTATTAGAACCCGGGGCGAGGCCAGTACTATAATACTTAACTCTTCTACTGTGTATAGTGATAGGCAAGTATGCCAATTTCGGCGTTTTCACGAAGATTTATTTAATTTCGGCTTTTATTTCATCAATGCCTTACTAGGTTTATGAGCCTTATAACGCAGTATTAGAGTTTACGTAGCGGGCATATCGACCTTCTAACGCACCATACGAAAAAACTTCAGTTTTGGTCCCGCAGCGAAGGTGTTAAAGTTGTTCGTGTAGCTGTACGGACCGATTGCCTAGGTCTTCGACGAAGATTTTACTTTATGCACTAGAGCATACTTAAGAAGCGACTTTATGTCGCCTACGCACGACATAAAGACAAACTTTTAGAGCATGAGAAGTGAAAACATTATTAAAGACTACTTCTACTACTTCTTTAATTAACAACTAATAAGACAATAATCAAACCAATAGTACTAGTTCCACACTGTTTCAACCACAACAATAGAAAAATGTTTATAAAAATGAGACAGAAATGGATACTTTTCATCCCTGATAATTTAACAGTTCCCGAGAAAAAGTTATATGATAATAATGATAAAATCCTTATATCCCATCAATGCTTTCGCCAAGGATATAGGGCTAGTATTCATTGCACTAAATTCTGGGCAAAAAGTTACTAAATACTAGTAGATATAACAATTTTAAAAGAAATTCAATACTTACAATAGCCAGAAAATCTTCCTTGGCCTCTCTATATTGAGCTAGTTTAAGGTAGACATTAGCACGCTGTAACTGTGCCGATGTGAAGTCTGATTTCAGTTCTAGTACCTAATTAGAAAAAAATGCAAGGACTTAATGATAAGCAAGATCCGTGGAGAATCTTACACAAACTAACCGCTTCGGCTGATAATATACAATACCTACGCAAAATGTACACTACACGCACTGCACTAAAATGTGCAAATAGTTATATGTACATACGCAAAATCTACATCATGACAAACGTACAGTACACGAAATGTACAGTACGCAGATTGTACAAACAATTAAATGTACATATGATAATTGTACAATATGCAAAATGTACTCCACGTGATAGTGGCAAAATGTACAAAGTTAGAATGATCAACACGCAAATTGTACATAACGGAAAAATAACAATACGCAAAATGTACATACTTTGTAGAGTCTGGCAAACGAAAGTTGAACCTTGTAGTTATTTGATTGGCAACACTTTTGTCTCTATATGTGTCTATCTGAGAGGTATCACGTCGTTTAAAACGCTTCGGCTGATATTGTACAATACGCAAAATGTACACTACACGCAAAATGTGCAAACAGTTAAAATGTACATACGCAAAATCTACATCATGACAAACGTACAGTACACGAAATGTACGTACGCAAAATGTACTTACGCTGAAAGCACATAACGCAAAATGTGTAACAAGAAACATACACATTTCGCGAATTGTTCAATGCAAAATACACAATCCGCAAAATGTGACAAAAGCAAAATGCTCAATCGCCAAACATACAAAACGTACAATGTACAAGTACAAGTGTACAGTAATCAGGGTGGTTTACCAAAACCCCGACGCAAAAAGAGGGTTGTCTGTCTGTGGCTCTCAAATGGATAGACTCTCAAAGATCTCTCTGTCTAGGATCGTGGCTCTCAAATGGATAGACTAATTGAGATGCGGTTTGGTTTCTTTTAAAAGCTGGTTTAATCGGTAGTGTTCTTAGCTAAGTTTCGTCAAAATGGCTTAGGCTATTCAAGAGCTAGGTAGGTAGGCTAAGTTAGGTTATTTTATTTTAATGCCATAATAGATAGTTTGAGGATTCTTATTATTTTCGAAAACGCCATGTAAACGCCTTTGTTATACACCTGTTATAAAATTACGCGGCAATTTCAAAAAATCATGACTAGGTAACACAGGGTCTCTCACACAGCCGCAATTTTTTCAGAGAATTTTAAATTTGACGAACGACGTGATACCTTTCAGATAGACACATATAGAGACAAAAGTGTTGCCAATCAAATAACTACAAGGTGCATAGAACTGCCATAATATATTAACAACTAAGATCGGAGTTCACCAACATTTAAACAGGCGATTAGAGGTCTGACGGCTGCCAAAATGTATTGACTAACAGCCGATTAGGATTTAACAGTCCGTTAAATTGGTTGGTGAACTCCGACCTAATACAGTTAGGTGCAAAAGTGAGTCAATTTTAGCACCTTACTAGAATGTTAATAACTTGATGACAATCAAAGGTATTTTTACATACTTAATAGAGAATAGTACTCCTTGAAATTAGCTATAAAACTGCCTAACAAATGATCTACTTGTCATTTATAGTTTATTAGTAATTTTGAACCAAAAACTGTAAAACTTTACTTTTTTATTTATCTAATAATTTTAGTTTTCTCTATGGCAACTCCAAATAAGGAAACTATTCATAATAGAGAATTCCATCCTCATTAAAATGAGGTATCAATTGCTTGAATCAGGGATGTAGTTTTATAGTTATTGCAGAATTTTAGTCTGCTGCAATAGTGAACTAACAACCAGTTTGTTCGGCTATTTGCCTCCATGCAAAAGTGAACCTACGAGTATGCACCTAACAATATCGCCAATTACTACCTCCAAAAATAAGGCTGATTTAAATAATTTCCTTGTCAGTTGTAAGAGGCTGGATTTCCTTAATTTTGTCAGGTCCTTATTTGGGGATGCCATAGAGAGAATTAAAATTATTAGAAAATTAAAAAAAGTTAAATTCAATAGCTTTTGCGTTAAAATTACTGAAAAACTGTAAATGACAGGTAAACTATTTGATAGGCGGATTTTTAGGAAATTTCAAGGAGTACTCCTTTATTAAGCATTTAATAAAGAATAAAAATACCTTCGATTGTCATCAACTTATTCAGTATTAAGCATTTAAAAATACCTCCGATTGTCATCAACTTATTCACATTCTACTAAGATGCTATTATTGACTCACTTTTGTACCTAACTCACTGATAGTGTATTAAAAAATGTAGATGTGCTACTAGCGCCCAGAAAGTGATGCCCTCAAAACCTGTCAATTGGTATGATTTTACGATTTCATTTAGTCGTATAATATCAGCGGTTGGTCATTTGGTCGCATAATATTATCCAGAACAATCGAAAACAAAGGATGGAGAAAACGTTCGGAGCTGTAGTGCGATAGGGATAGATAGCACTCGCGTCATAGATCAATCATGCACAGAAGGGAAATCGTAGACAGATAAGTGGAAGTAGCCCATTCATTATATTTATTTTGCTTTATTTTCGCAATTGTAGCAATGTTGACGTGAAACTAATCTAATAATACATTTTAATTATAGTAGTAGTCCGGACGACAGTTAATGACATAGATAACTAGCTGACTGAATTGTTTGTTTCCTTATGTAGTTCTCGGGGTTCCGGGGTTGACGAATATCGGCTGATGATGATGATGTTGATTTATTTGTTTTCACTCGGAAATCCGAGTGATGAGCTAACGAAATATAAGTGGGTAAGAATATAAATTATTTTTAACTCTCGTAATATGTTCTCCTAAGGGGTACATATTTAACAGAAAACATACTTTTGAAGTCTCCCGACTGCTCTTTTTTATAACGGCAATACACAATTTTACATATTTTTTTTTATTTATTACACGCCTTTTTTGTAATTTTTACATAACCTATGTTACTAAAGGAATAAAGAATCAAATAACAGACATAGAAACATACACACTTAGGTACATACAAACATACAGGACTTTAAACCATAATAATTGTTTTAAGGCAGTTTTTTTCGTTATAAAATCGCATCGCACATATAAAATCGTATTGCATCGCACTGTGTTCCTATAATAATAACATTCTTGTAATTAATATTTTTTGTTATTATTATTCGCATAATAGAACTTAGTGAACGGAGAGAGTTAATTATTTTACCTTTAACGAAATGTCTCTTCTGTTCAGTAACTCATAATCTATGTCGCGTAATCTACGCCGCATCTGATTCGATGCCAAGACCTTTATCGGTGTTGAAATAAGAATCAAAATCCTATAATAAGGACAATAGCTATCTCTTTCGTTCATTCATTTCTACGTTTAGAAGTAAGAATGTATGCGACGAATGTATGTGTGTGGCGGAACGAATTCTAATCGCCGCGCAGTAGGAACATGCCATATCTACGTTTTTTAATACACTATCAGTGACCTAACTGTATATTGTAATGTGTCAAGTAAATTATTTTATTAGAAGCATACCTTACTGAAGTCTTGCAAAGCAAACTTGGCTTTACCCAGTGCATAGTAAACAGTACCACGCTTAAAATATGTGAGGTAGTTGTGTGGGTCACCCTCTGCCAAACAAGCAAACAAACACGATGTCACGATCATAAAACATGACAAAACAGTGAAATCTACAAATCTCTCTTGGGGATCGCCAGACTTATCAGCGTTTTTTTTTTAAATATGGCTTTCACATCTGCCAATTGCAAGCGAGATGTATTTTGCCAGTGTCCGAGTAGACATCGGTCACATCCGGAGAATGTTGGGTAAAAATAATTTTGATAATTTATGGGAGGATCGGACAGGAAACCTAAACAAAAATAGAATAAAGTTATGGACAACACCAACAAAACAGGACAATTACAGATAAGCAAAGCTGGTTAAACGAAAGGAGGAAGGTTAAACCAGGGACCGGCCCGCTATCCCTTTCAATGGGTTTTGTATGGGTTTTTCGTAAGGATTTACTTACCAAACCCTTTGCCCGTCAAAACCCTTTAAATGTGCTTTTAAAGCGCTATTTCCAAACGATAGCCCATTCTATTAAGCGCTAACCAATACCCTTATTAAACCGTTTAAAAAAGGTTACTAGTATATACGCAATTTAAGACCTTTCTTAGACTTCATAAAACACACGTTACCTTGCGTCCCGTTCGAAGCAAGTAAATGACAGCCCATTCAACTAAGCGCTAACCCAATACCCTTATAAAACCCTTATTATACGTTACCGACGGCGTATCGTTTGAAGTTACCGCGCGGAGCGGCAAATGATCTAATACGGTTCGATTTTCTATGGCAAACGTTTGTGATTGGCTCGTACATACCTTCCACAAAAGGGAAAGCTTTATAATAAGCGCTTAAACGTCAGGGAAACCCTTACATAGGGATATCAATGTGAATCAGTTACCGGTTACCAATTTCAAAGGACTACCCTTATCGTTAGGTTCTTCATTCGATAAGGGAAAGTCAATCGAATGGGTTGCCAATTGGAATGGGTGAGCAAATCCACTGGGCTAGCTGTATCAATGGGAAGCCCTTTGAAAGGCTTTTCCCGATGAAAGGGTTGTCCGGTCCCTGGGTTAAACATGTATGGACAGAGAGAGGATATTATTTTGATACAAATATAATTTTATGTCGTGCTTTTTAACATAATTTAAGAGATATTTAGTGTACGGTGTTCCTACCAAAGAAAGAAGAGATTGAAAATGAATAGGACGCGGGATATATTTCGGAAGAGTATCATAAAGGGAAAAGTTAAATTTGGGGCAATTAAAAAATATGTGCTCTGGTGTACCGTCTTCCAAGCCACATTTGCACAAAGAGTGATTCCTTATTCTGATCTTCGCTAAGAATATAGGAGTACAAGCATGGCCAAGGCGTAGACGACATATTGTAGAAGTAGACTGCTTGTTGAACATTTTAAACCGATAGAACCAAGGTTTATGGGGGATAACCGGTTGTAAACTGCCATAGTACCTACCTTTGGTAAGCTTAGAAGAGTCCTAATGTTGTTGCCAAGACTCCCTTTCATCAGACCGGGCAATAATCAAAAAATCGGATGGATGGATGCAAAGGTGCTTTTGGGAGCCAGATACAATGGCATCTTTAGCCCAGGAGTCTGCCCATACGTTACCAATGATACCATTATGCCCAGGGATCCAAGCAAGTACAATTTCCAAACCTTTATTTTGACATTTCATTAGTAATTCTTTTATTTTTAAAACCAAAGGAATTTTGTTATAGCTTTAAATTGATTAGCAACTAAAGCTTGAAGGCAACTTTTGCAATCAGAGAAAAGAATAGTCTTTGCAACACCATGAGACTCAACATTATGAGATTACTTCGAGGAGAGCAATAGCTTCTCCAGTGAAAACTGAGGTCTGTGGAGGACATTTAAAATTTAAAACAATGTTATATTTGGGTATCAACACTGCCGCACCCACACAACTGCCAACTGTCAGTTTAGAAGCATCCGTGAACACAGGTAGACAGTCGTGCCACTTTTCAAGAAGCATATTAAATTTTGAATTGGCTCCCGGGTCATCTTTAAATATCCCGAAGTCAAGGATAACTTTGGGGCTATAGATTAAAGCTTGAAAATCGGTCTCGAAGATAGGGTTTAGTTCCGTCCTGTAGAGTGGATTAGGAAGATTTTGAAGCTTTAAGAAACTTGTGACGAGTCTTGGAGTTTCTTTGTGAGACCAGTACCTGTTCACAGCAACCTCGTTAGTGAGGGCTTCTAAACGAGGAAGGATGGGATGATTAGAATATGAGGCCGCCTTGAACACATAACGGTCTGACAAATACTGTCTGCGTAGAAAAAGAGGAGGATCCATACACTCAACCTGCAATGCATTCTTCGGAGACGATTTCATCGCTCCGAGTATTATGCGTAGACATTTTGCTTGGATCAGATCAAGTTTTTTCAAGGCCAACTTACTACATGGTTCTAAAATAAAGGCTCCATAATCAAAGTGGCTGTGGACTATTGCATTATATAATAGTTTCTGGCAATGTAGTATCAGCACTGAATGTCAATCAGTTTAAAAACCGACTAGATCAACACATTAGAAGTACAAAGAATACTTGACCAACGAATAGCCGGATACAAGCGTCTATCAGTTGTCACAACTGCCTGCCTGATAAATAATAATAATAATAATATGGATGAGAGCCCCACCAGACTCCAGAAAGAGCTCTGATCACATTGATATTCTTTTCGCATTTTCCTACTATGTAATTCAAATGTTGGACTCAAGTCATTTTCAAATCCAAAATAACTCCCAGGTATTTAACCGACCCACAGTTCGGAACTGTATCACCCTCGCATGAAATCCCTACACTTGGGGCCGATCGTTTTCTTGTAAAAGTTACCGTGCAGCTCTTAGATGGAGAAAGAGAGAGACCGTGTTCGTCGAGCCAATCCTTAAGGTAGCTGAGAGCTACGTTAAGACTTGCAGTAGCTGTGTCTAACAATTTCGACGAAATATACAAAGTCAGGTCATCAGCATACTGCAACACCTTGCAGAAAGGGGACACTGTCTGCTCCAAGTCGTAGGTATCAGGTTTATAGAAATATTATACTGTGACATTAAGAAGTAGCGGAAAGTTCTATACGCGAGCACTCACCTACTGCGGCATGATAGTGCGTGAGTGCGTCGGACAGCTGCCCGCGGGCCAGGAAGTCGCGCCCCAGCTCCAGGTGCTTGTTCACCTCCGCCGGGGTCGCACAATCTGAAACTATTCCACGCCGCTCATTTAAAAACGTAACGCAAAATACCGGAGTAAATCTGGCCAATATCTGTCAACAACTTACACTTTAACACTATTTCTAACACTAACAAAACGAGGCATGGCGTTATTTTGTTCCAATTAAAATTCACTAGATAGTCCATCATTATTTTAATTTAAATTGCGACTGTTCAGTGAATTACATGTAATGTAATTTCATTACAAACTAATCAGTTGACAGAGCCACCTTTCCTTCCTATGGCTCTTTTCGTGGTCTGTCCTGATTGGTCCAAATCAGACATTTCAAAACTAAATGCACGGTTGTGATCAAGCCAAGTTTGAAAACCCTGCATAAAACCATTGGTACGAGGGTGCGAGGCTCATCTGCCATCTCATTCTCATATACCTACCATATACCTAGGTTGAGTCGTTTCTCAAGAACTGCCACGCGCCAAGAATGAATCGAATAGACTCGGTAATGAGGTGATACTATACAATTATCCAATTTTGAAGACCATACATCGGATCCCCACTGTTCTATGGGTCCACAAACGGTCATTCCAAACGTGAATTTCATTGACTAAGATAAGTTAATTTATTAGAAGTTTTAACAGACCGTGATTGTAGGCTATAAATAAAGAAAACGAGTCGTAATGGTCAGTTTACGAACTCACGATCAAATTTCATGACGACAAATTGCAGGGCTCAAAGTCAGTCCAAAATTTGAACCTCAGGATAGTTACCACGAAACACTCATTTCGAACGTTCGGATGCACCATCCCTTTCACTCGTCAATTGTGATTATATAGTTAGAAAGAGAAGCAGCTAAAGTAAGTTCAATTTTCACACAGAATAAGTACCTGCATAGAAACCAGACTATAAGCACAGCAAAAGACGTATATTTGACCTTTTTCTATTCATGGCATTCATAACGAGTTAGAAAGAGATGCCATTATAGGTATTCTTTTGTTTTCCTCCGTGTTGCAAAAAGGTTTTAGACGTCAAATTTGAATGGACCGCTATTCGCCCGCCATTTGGACCCCTACGAGAACCTCCGGTACTACACTTACCCCCTTACTAATAAACGTTGAGTAACGGCTGAGTAGTTATACAATGCTTTGTCCTTATCTGTCGAATTCAAATGTCATAATGACAGATAAGGACAAAGCATTGTATAACTACTCAGCCGTTACTCAACGTTTATTAGTAAGGGGGTTAAACTCCAGTATTACACTCGCGCTGGCTCGCGCGTGCTCACGCTTAAAAAACCGGGCAAGTTCCGGCGATTTAGAATTCCATGTAAAATATACAACATTAAAACCGATCGAGTTTATATCTGGCCACGCTTTAGGGTTTTTCTAACCAATCATGAAATGAAATGAAAATGTAACAGGAGAAAACGGTCAAGTGCAAGTCCGTTTCGTGCACCAAAGGTTGCCTACCACTACACGATATTATTAGTATATTTCAATTTGTATGTTATGTGAATGTGTTACCGAATTAAACCAACTGAATAAAGCTAATATTTCATACATTTTCTTAGAACTTGTCCGGACACACTGCCGTGTCTAGGTCATGCGGTATCGTGCTTACCCGCGCGGGCTCGCGCTTGCCCGCGCTGAGTCGGCGCGATTTCAATTCACGTCTCGCCTCGCCGGTGGAAAAGCACCTTTAAACCGGATGCCGTACCTATGTTCATTGTATGTATGCTAACATGGATATAAATAGGGGAGACTCAGGACACTTGATCCTATTAGCTATGTCCACACCTGTGCGCTTTCATGTTTCAACTTTCAATTCGTATTGCGTCAAGCGCATGCAATACGAGGGTGACACTGAATCTTCAATAAAATGCAATGTTTTGACTTTATCTTCCGCCATTATATTTGCAAAATTTTGCACGTCAACCCAACGGTGACGGATCAGCGTGCGCTACGGGTATGCGCTGATATCAAACCAGTTTGAGCACATGCATTATTGCATGCGCTGTGGTTGTAGAGGCTTGCGTCAGAGGAAAGCGGAATTTGAACATGAAAGCGCACAGGTGTAGACATAGCTTATGGGACACACGGTAAACGGAATTTACAAAGCTTCTATGAACATTCTATAATTTTTAAATGGCAACGCTATTAGCCTATGGTACCAGTTAACTTTCTAAAGTGAAGTCTACTGCCAAACTTGGCAGCTTGCAAAATGGCTGACGGTTTGTCGTTTCGTGCGAGGGAAAAATATTTTCTGTGAGTTTTAATTTTGATTATTATTAAAATATGCACGTGAATCAAATGTTAATATTATTTATTTTAAACAACCATTACAAAATCATTGTTCATTACGATAGAAAACATAATCATATGGCAACAGACTTTTGTTTTTAAAAATAACGTACAGATCAAACTAACCATAAACAAGAGTCATTAAAACCACAGTCAATAAATCATTATTTCAACACACCTCCTTGATTTATTTACTTTTAAATTCAATAAAATAACTACATATTTAATTACAATTAACAATTTTTCAAGTTTCTCTAACTCCTAACATGTATCTAAGTTTATGAAATTTAACTTTACACAAAGCCTTTGTTAGTATATCTGCAATCTGTTCTTCAGTAGCAATCTTATTTACATTATTAATCTTTTTTTTATAATCATACACAAAATGATAGTCAATATCAATATGCTTAGAATGTTTGCAAAATTTACCATTTTTAGCTAGTGCTATGGCTCCCGTATTATCTTCATAGATTTTTACACTTTCTTCTACCTTTACATCAATATCACTTAGAACTTCTCTTATAGGTAACCATTAATCCATTTGACTTCTATAATCTCCTTATCCATTGGTTCTTTTACAATCTCCCATGTTTTATTTTCTTCCAAACTATTTAACTCTGCTTGCATAGCCTTTTCCCATTTTTTTGATTCTGAAATTTTAATTGCCTCTTCATAGCTCTCTGGTACATTAGCATCACACATATTTACATATACAATATGGTCATCGAATTTCTTGGGTAATGTTTTTATCCTTTGTGGTCTTCCATATTCAATTATTTCTTCATTATTATCCGTTTCAATTTCTTCCTTTTTATTTTTTGTATCTCTTTTATCTTCAGAACTATCTTTAAATTCTTTATCATTTTCTGTATTTTTATCATCTTCTTTATAATTTTCCATATTATTATCTTCTTCATCACTAGTGTTTTCAATAAATCTCGCAGTATTTTCCAGAAATCTGACATGTCGAATTACAATAACTTTATTTTCTACTAATACTTTGTATCCTGTATCCGTGTAGCCTACTAATATGCCTTTCATGGCTTTAGGATTTAGTTTCGAAACTCTTCTTTCTTCTGGAATTCTTACATAATTAATTAATTTATTTAATTAATTAATTTAATTTCTTAATTCTTCATTCTTCTTATTCTTATTCTGCTTTGGTGCCAAAAATTTTAATTTTTATGCATCCGGTTTTCTTCCTGTGAAAATTTCTAATGTTGTTTTTCTAATAATTGTATTTGTTAAAAGTCTATTTCCAATATACACAGCTGTCTCCACAAATAGTTACTTTTTATCAATTTGCGCTTGAGATAGTAAGCATCTAGTTCTATCCATTATGGTTCTATTGTACCTTTCTGTTACACCATTTAATTCGTGAGTATATGCGGGACGTGGATTAATATATAATCCTAGTTCTCTAGCTAACTTATAAAAATCCCTATTAATATATTCTCGTCCGTTATCGCAACGTAATTCTTTTATTCTTTTCTCCGTCATATTTTCTACTAAGTTCTTATAATTTATAAAACATTGAAAAACATCGCTTTTATTTTTAAAGCAAAACACTTTAGAAATTCTGGTGTAGTCATCGATGAAAGATTCGAAATATCGTTCGCCTTGGAAACCTGCAGTGTGATTCTGTTAAAACACAGTTCGTCGATGAGATGTCAAATTGGATCGTCCCAGCGATCGCCCCAGAGATCGCCCTTGAAGTGTCATTTTAGTCTATTTGACATTTCACGGTCGATCACTTGACATTTCACGGGCGATCCCAAGGGCGGGCTAAAGTTTGTCACACATTGCTCTAATTCTGGCTTTATTTTTCTATCTTTCAGGGCTTTATAAAATTCCTTATGCAACTTTTTACGGCAGTATATGAATAAAATTGACTGAAACACGTCGATTTTACCTACTTCTGTTCGTCTCACCTTTGTATCACGGTATTCTGTTACAATAATAATGTCAGACGATCGTCTCACACCTGTCATTATATCACATTTCCAACTGTCAGTTGAAAAGCTGCCCCATGACTCGGTGTAGAGCCTTTGGCTGCGTTTCCACTCAAAAGCAGCTCGGACGAACGGCGAAAATAACCTATTAGGTTGTTGCGTGTGTGTGTGCGTCACAATCTGATTGGTTGTTTTCGCTCCTACAACTTCTACTTGCTCACTCCATTTAAGTGGAAACGGACCCTAATTTCAGGGACGAATAATGGCCGCCCAAAAATGGCTGTCAAAATGACAATGTAGACTCCGCTGGTAAACCTTTTGGTAAACAAAGTATAAATCAAACTATTCTAAGAAAATTGAGAAATTTGCAACAGTTTTCGTTATTCCACGTTAAGTTCAGTGTAATGCAGTATCACAGCGATGGCCGTGGCAGAGGATATTATAATATAATGGTTCACTTTAGACGTAATAGGAATATGTGAAAATCACCCTTCTCGGTCCTATGCTGCTCGCATCCAGCTGTCCATCGACTCTAGTGTGCTCCTCGGCCTCGGTCCACCACACCTTTGGCCCACATGATCCAATAGTTTTTTTTTACCAAAGGGAGATATGCAAAACGACGAATCGTCACTGCATGAGGCATGTTCTCAGGTAAATACTTATCCTTGCGACATGACGTTAAGATCCGCATAAGCAGCTATAACCATAGTCGAAAGGTAAAGTCTGCGTGGCAAGTCAAGTGTTTGTTTGTTGGTTCCTTGTTCACGGTCTAGTGCCTCAACCGATAGATGTGTATTTTGGTAAAGAGATAGTTTATAGCTCGGAGACATAAATAGGGTATTTTTTATCATAGATAATAAGACAGTTCCAGCGATAATAGCGATATACGACTTCTACACGGACGGAGTCACGGCAAAAGCTAGTTGGTTATAAAAAGGATATTATAAAAGGTTATGATAAATAAATAAATAAATCAGGGACAATCTGACCCGTCACACAAATTGACCTAGTCCCAAACTAAGCTCTAGGCTTGTACTAAGGGTACTAGGCAACGATATACATACTTATATAGAGAAATACATACTCAAATATATAGAAAACAACCATGACTCAGGAACAAATAAATACTCGCGCTCATCACACAACTATTTGCCCATACCGGGATTCGAACCCGGGACCGCTAGCTTCGTAGGCAGGGTCACTACCAACTAGGCTAACCGCGTCGTTAACATAAGATAAAATATATTTATTCAGTAAGTAGCCCGCACGGGCACTTACACGTCACAATCTACCAGTGCTTCCCAAGAGAAGTCTAAGAAGAAGCACCGCAAGAAACGCAACTGTCAGTCATTCTTTATAATATATAACTTACTAGCTTTCCACCCGCGAATTATTTTGCAGAGGAGAATCAGTACTTTCGTAAGTTAAAATATAGCCTACTACCTTTTGCCCTCGACTTCGTCCGCGTTGAAGTCATTTATCGCTGCTCCCTCGGAAACTCATATTTTCCGAAATAAAAAGTATCCTATGTCCATCCCCGGGACTCAAAGTATCTTCCTATCCTTCCTATATATCCATATCCTTCCTATCATTTCATATCCTCTTATCCTTCCTATACCTTACTTAAGAAATAATTGATTCCCCATAAAAACTTCCACCCCCCTTTTCACTCCTTTAAAGGATTATTTCCGGGATAAAATGTATCCTATGTCCTTCCCCGGGACTCAAAATATCTCCATACCAAATTTCATCTAAATCGGTTCAGCGGTTTAAGCATGAAAAGGTAACAGACAGACAGACAGACAGAGTTACTTTCTCGGCAATCTTAACCCACTTAGTAAATCTATCCTTTCTCTCTGGGACTTTCCCTGAGGCTCTTAAAATATCAGTAGTAAAGCCGCTATTTAAGAAGGGAAATAAAAACGATATTAATAATTACCGTCCCATAACATAAATACCCATTCTTTCAAAAGTTTTTGTGAAATGCATGTATAAAAGACTGCTTGATTTCTGCGAAAAATATAGTATCATCAAAAAGGAACAGTTTGGGTTTCAGAAAAATAAGTCGACTACTTTAGCTATTTTCTCACTTTTAAAACTGATATTGTCTGGTCTCAGTAATAATTATTTCACTACAGGGCTATTCTTTGATCTCTCAAAGGCCTTCGACTTGGTTTCGCATAACATACTACTATCCAAACTTGACATACTTGGCATCAGAGGGCCTGCGCGTCAATGGATATCTTCGTATCTTGAAAACAGAAGACACTGTGTAAAAATCACTAAAATGGCCGAAGGTAGCGACATGACCAACTATTCATCCGAATTTAGATATAATAGACACGGAGTCCCACAAGGAAGCGTATTGGGACCTATTCTATTTTTATTGTACATAAACGACATCACTGACATAACAGACCACAGTTGTATTTTATTTGCTGACGATATTTCTATCATTGTTACATCCAAGAAAGGGATTAATTCGGTTATGGATCATGAACAAGTCATTAACAATACCATCAAAACAGTAAAAGACTGGCTAAATTCTAATAATTTAATAATAAACCTGGAAAAATCGAAATTTATACAATTCAAAAAATCAATGAATCCTAATTGTAATATCACTCTTACTATTCCAAGTATAGAGCAGGTCTCACAGACCAAATTTCTAGGAATAATCATGGACGAGAACCTTAACTGGAAGTCGCAATTGGGTAGGTGAAGTTTTAGGAAGAGGTGTAAATTATATTTTTTTTCGGTAGTCGTCATCCTAAAGATCAAGGAACTGCGGCTCTTTTATTTTTATTTTCTCTAATATTCTAGAAATCTTTTTTTTAGTTAGTAACTTGACATTTGCACACTTTAATGACCGACAAGCTTGTTGCCTTCGTACTTAATGAGAAAGAAAAAAAAAACTGTCACTTCTATAACTGTCATTGACAATCAAAGTAAACAAACGATTCAATTCAACGACTCTTTTCTGTTTGCTTGCGTTTCATGTGATCAGTGTTTTTAGAAATATTTTAACGACCTCAGAACGAACTCCGGACTTTCGATTTTGCCGCTTTGCTCCTGCTTTGCTCGCTTTGACCTTTACACGATATTTGGAGTACGATTTATTTCCGTCCCCTTTGGCACTGCTTCTTGGACACCGATTTCTTTCTTTCACGACGACTCTTGCCCTGCTTTTCGATAGCCACGAGCGCACGTTTGAATCGTATACACGCAATGAATTCAAGCAATCCCACACGGACTTTGGAAATGGATTATTACAAAGATTTACTTAGATGCTTGAAATAATTGAATCGTTTATTTACTTTGATTGACAATGACAGTTATAGAAGTGACAGTTTTTTTTTTCTTTTTCATTAAGTACGAAGGCAACAAGCTTGTCGGTCATTAAAGTGTACAAATGTCAACTTAATAACTAAAAAAAATATTTCTAAAATATTAGAGGAAATAAAAATAAAAGAGCCGCAGTTCCTTGATCTTTAGGATGACGACTATCGAAAAAAAATATAATTTACACCTCTTCCAAAAACTTTACCTACCCAATTGGATAACATTACGAATAGAATAAATAAATATGTGTTTGCCCTTAAACAACTCAGCAGAGTCACTGATATAAGGATCGCAATGGCCTGCTATCATGCCTATGTTGAATCAGTCTTGCGCTACGGTTTACTAATATGGGGTAATAGCACCCACTTCTGTCGGGCGTTTGTTGCACAAAAAAAGTGCATCAGAGCAATGCATGGAATGCGACCAGACGAAACATGTCGGCCACTGTTTAAAAAGCGGGGTTTATTGCCACTTCCTGCTCTCTATATATACGAAGTGTGCGTGTTCGTTCACAAACATAAACTAATATTAAAAAAAAGCATGTGATAGATGTCGAAATCCGGATAGACTACTCCCAGAGCTTTCTAGACTGGCAAAGTATATAAAAAGCTGCCTGAATATGTGTAGAAAAATATATAATAAAATACCAAATGAGATGAAGACAATGAATACTATAAATTTTAAAAAGAAACTACACCAATGGCTTGCTAATAAAAATGTGTATAGTGTAAATGAATTTTTAACATGACAACACTACTGCTTACAAACCAAGAGTACTTTCGGTGATTTTAGAAACACTACCCCTAAGGGGGTGAAAATGGGGGTGGCAATTTGTAAGAGAGTTTTGTTATTTTTGAAGTTAGATATATGGAAATTGGTTTCTAGACTACTAAATATAAAATACGAGTTTTCTTATAAAGGAATCCCAGGTAAATTGACGGCACCCTTCAAACATTTAAAGGACTCATACAGCGATTTTCAAACTTCTGTAAGAACATTTACATTCCATTCCATTCCATTCCATTTGGTAAAGTGAAATTAATGACCAGACATGACCATCGGAACTCCTTAATAATAAGTATTTCACAACACGCTACTTTTGCCCATCATTTGTAAGGGGCTGTTTATTTATTACTACGTAAGACGATTTGGGGGAGGGGTCTGAACAAGTCTTATTTTTTCTTACGTAGGGGTAGGGGGGTCAGAAATTGGTTAAAATTGTCTTACGTAATAAATGAACAGCCCCTAATGAATGTGGTGAAATGGAAGTTTCGCCAAGTACCAGGAAAGTTCTTCAACGATTAATGTCCCTGCATATTATATTGGATAGCCCCATTTTTTCAATAGTGATGAAGAATTGGCAATAAGCATTAATGGCATGAATGTAGTGTATATGTGCTGCATGTAATACATAATCACATAATAATTAAACAAACACTAAACAGCGAACAAATGTTAGGAAACATTACTATTTTTTTGGAAAGTCTGTCCCTTTATGATACGTACTTAATGAAAATTTTATTTGTTTTTATACTTTTTATACGTTTATACTTTTTATTTCGGAAACTCATATTTTCCGAAATAAAAAGTATCCTATGTCCATCCCCGGGACTCAAAGTATCTTCCTATCCTTCCTATATATCCATATCCTTCCTATCATTTCATATCCTCTTATCCTTCCTATACCTTACTTAAGAAATAATTGATTCCCCATAAAAACTTCCACCCCCCTTTTCACTCCTTTAAAGGATTATTTCCGGGATAAAATGTATCCTATGTCCTTCCCCGGGACTCAAAATATCTCCATACCAAATTTCATCTAAATCGGTTCAGCGGTTTAAGCATGAAAAGGTAACAGACAGACAGACAGACAGAGTTACTTTCACATTTATATTATTACTAGCTGTCCGCCCGCGACTTCGTCTGCGGAAAGTCAGTAATTTCGTTAAAAAGTAGGTAGGTACAAATAAAATTTTCATTAAGTACGTATCATAAAGGGACAGACTTTCCAAAAAAATAGTAATGTTTCCTAACATTTGTTCGCTGTTTAGTGTTTGTTTAATTATTATGTGATTATGTATTACATGCAGCACATATACACTACATTCATGCCATTAATGCTTATTGCCAATTCTTCATCACTATTGAAAAAATGGGGCTATCCAATATAATATGCAGGGACATTAATCGTTGAAGAACTTTCCTGGTACTTGGCGAAACTTCCATTTCACCACATTCATTAGGGGCTGTTCATTTATTACGTAAGACAATTTTAACCAATTTCTGACCCCCCTACCCCTACGTAAGAAAAAATAAGACTTGTTCAGACCCCTCCCCCAAATCGTCTTACGTAGTAATAAATAAACAGCCCCTTACAAATGATGGGCAAAAGTAGCGTGTTGTGAAATACTTATTATTAAGGAGTTCCGATGGTCATGTCTGGTCATTAATTTCACTTTACCAAATGGAATGGAATGGAATGGAATGTAAATGTTCTTACAGAAGTTTGAAAATCGCTGTATGAGTCCTTTAAATGTTTGAAGGGTGCCGTCAATTTACCTGGGATTCCTTTATAAGAAAACTCGTATTTTATATTTAGTAGTCTAGAAACCAATTTCCATATATCTAACTTCAAAAATAACAAAACTCTCTTACAAATTGCCACCCCCATTTTCACCCCCTTAGGGGTAGTGTTTCTAAAATCACCGAAAGTACTCTTGGTTTGTAAGCAGTAGTGTTGTCATGTTAAAAATTCATTTACACTATACACATTTTTATTAGCAAGCCATTGGTGTAGTTTCTTTTTAAAATTTATAGTATTCATTGTCTTCATCTCATTTGGTATTTTATTATATATTTTTCTACACATATTCAGGCAGCTTTTTATATACTTTGCCAGTCTAGAAAGCTCTGGGAGTAGTCTATCCGGATTTCGACATCTATCACATGCTTTTTTTTAATATTAGTTTATGTTTGTGAACGAACACGCACACTTCGTATATATAGAGAGCAGGAAGTGGCAATAAACCCCGCTTTTTAAACAGTGGCCGACATGTTTCGTCTGGTCGCATTCCATGCATTGCTCTGATGCACTTTTTTTGTGCAACAAACGCCCGACAGAAGTGGGTGCTATTACCCCATATTAGTAAACCGTAGCGCAAGACTGATTCAACATAGGCATGATAGCAGGCCATTGCGATCCTTATATCAGTGACTCTGCTGAGTTGTTTAAGGGCAAACACATATTTATTTATTCTATTCGTAATGTTATCCAATTGGGTAGGTAAAGTTTTTGGAAGAGGTGTAAATTATATTTTTTTTCGATAGTCGTCATCCTAAAGATCAAGGAACTGCGGCTCTTTTATTTTTATTTCCTCTAATATTTTAGAAATATTTTTTTTAGTTATTAAGTTGACATTTGTACACTTTAATGACCGACAAGCTTGTTGCCTTCGTACTTAATGAAAAAGAAAAAAAAAACTGTCACTTCTATAACTGTCATTGTCAATCAAAGTAAATAAACGATTCAATTATTTCAAGCATCTAAGTAAATCTTTGTAATAATCCATTTCCAAAGTCCGTGTGGGATTGCTTGAATTCATTGCGTGTATACGATTCAAACGTGCGCTCGTGGCTATCGAAAAGCAGGGCAAGAGTCGTCGTGAAAGAAAGAAATCGGTGTCCAAGAAGCAGTGCCAAAGGGGACGGAAATAAATCGTACTCCAAATATCGTGTAAAGGTCAAAGCGAGCAAAGCAGGAGCAAAGCGGCAAAATCGAAAGTCCGGAGTTCGTTCTGAGGTCGTTAAAATATTTCTAAAAACACTGATCACATGAAACGCAAGCAAACAGAAAAGAGTCGTTGAATTGAATCGTTTGTTTACTTTGATTGTCAATGACAGTTATAGAAGTGACAGTTTTTTTTTTCTTTCTCATTAAGTACGAAGGCAACAAGCTTGTCGGTCATTAAAGTGTGCAAATGTCAAGTTACTAACTAAAAAAAAGATTTCTAGAATATTAGAGAAAATAAAAATAAAAGAGCCGCAGTTCCTTGATCTTTAGGATGACGACTACCGAAAAAAAATATAATTTACACCTCTTCCTAAAACTTCACCTACCCAATTGCGACTTCCAGTTAAGGTTCTCGTCCATGATTATTCCTAGAAATTTGGTCTGTGAGACCTGCTCTATACTTGGAATAGTAAGAGTGATATTACAATTAGGATTCATTGATTTTTTGAATTGTATAAATTTCGATTTTTCCAGGTTTATTATTAAATTATTAGAATTTAGCCAGTCTTTTACTGTTTTGATGGTATTGTTAATGACTTGTTCATGATCCATAACCGAATTAATCCCTTTCTTGGATGTAACAATGATAGAAATATCGTCAGCAAATAAAATACAACTGTGGTCTGTTATGTCAGTGATGTCGTTTATGTACAATAAAAATAGAATAGGTCCCAATACGCTTCCTTGTGGGACTCCGTGTCTATTATATCTAAATTCGGATGAATAGTTGGTCATGTCGCTACCTTCGGCCATTTTAGTGATTTTTACACAGTGTCTTCTGTTTTCAAGATACGAAGATATCCATTGACGCGCAGGCCCTCTGATGCCAAGTATGTCAAGTTTGGATAGTAGTATGTTATGCGAAACCAAGTCGAAGGCCTTTGAGAGATCAAAGAATAGCCCTGTAGTGAAATAATTATTACTGAGACCAGACAATATCAGTTTTAAAAGTGAGAAAATAGCTAAAGTAGTCGACTTATTTTTCTGAAACCCAAACTGTTCCTTTTTGATGATACTATATTTTTCGCAGAAATCAAGCAGTCTTTTATACATGCATTTCACAAAAACTTTTGAAAGAATGGGTATTTATGTTATGGGACGGTAATTATTAATATCGTTTTTATTTCCCTTCTTAAATAGCGGCTTTACTACTGATATTTTAAGAGCCTCAGGGAAAGTCCCAGAGAGAAAGGATAGATTTACTAAGTGGGTTAAGATTGCCGTGATTTCGGGTAAGCACACTTTTAGTATCTTTGTGCTAATTCCATCGTGTCCTTCCGATTTTGTGTTGTTTAGTGACAACACTACGTTCTTAATCTCATTTTCTGATGTAGGCTTCAGAAACATGGAGTTAGCCATTGTATTGCTTTTGATATTAATTGTGGTTTTGGTCATTGTTAAACTATTTAAACTATGAGTAGTAGGTTTCTCTTAAGAGTGTTTATGTTAAAGTCACCGGCAATGACTACGCGAGCCTTCGACCTATTTCGCTCCTGTAAATCGTGGAGGAGGGCATCCAATTTACCCATGAATACACTATAATTTGAGGATGGAGTTCTATATAGACAGATTATAATAAGTTTTTGTAATGGGAACTCTACTCCACAGACCTCAAATACATGTTCTGCGGCAAAATTATTGATAAATGTAAGTTCTTTGACCTTTTTTATCTAGGATGCAGGTTCCGCCTCTTTGCTTCTTTCTACAAAAGCTAGCTACGATATCATAATTGCAGAGTTGTACGTAATTTTCACAACCTACTCTAAGGAATGTCTCTGTTAAGCATAGGACATCAGGATCGTAGCCCCTTTCCTTCAAATCATGTATCGTCAGTTCTAATATATCTTGCTTTGCTAGGATACTGGCTATATTCTGATGGAGAATTATAAAGTTACCGCATAATGTACTCTTAGGCACTAAAAAGATTTTCTTTTTTACAACGTGAAAGTAATGGGGTATAGTTCCCTTATTTGACGTGCTTTTATCAGCCGGATGCTGTAGGATAATCGAGTTTTTATTTCCCGTGTGTTTAGAGTCAATGCGTGCAAAATAATAAGGAATGGTGCCTTTTTTCCCCAGATCGAGATGTCTTCAGATTATGGCTAGGTTTATTACGCACCATCAGTTTTTATAATTATCTAAAGTTTAAATATTTGTTACTGTAGTCTATGCAATCTATGTGATAGTTTATCGCCTTATACATTTCGGTATATTTTTATGGGAACAATTGATGAAGGTACAATCACTATATTCTTTTCTCAAACATGTTCAGAAAGGATGGCATTTCTTTTGAAAAACGAAGACGCGAAGGGCCTCATTTTCTTCCTAGGAGTAAAATAAACGTATGCAAACCCATTTTTGTCCGCTGAGATATTTTTTTTAAAGTGCTGTCAAATGCATACAGAATAGAAAGGACCAAGAAATAAATCTCATACAGCCAAGGCAACTGCTCGTTTTCGTAGCACAGTGCGTTTGTTTTCTTCTTTTTAAATTTCTTTAAAATTGTCTATGGTTAGAAAAAAAAATTAAAAACAAAAACTTATTGAAATTTAAACGTAGAACTTACTGTTGTTGTGTAAAAGCTACAAACATCAAGTCCTCGGCACTTCACGGTATTCAATTTGAATTCTATTGCTGTCAATATTATGTCAAATTCTACAAGTGTGAAATGGTTGAATTGGATCCTTTTCCCTAAGTTACGTCCATTTGTCTACCACAAGCCCTGAAATATCAACATCTCAAATTCAACAGACAAACATAAATGTTCCTGGAAAACCCATAACAATTTCGTTTACAAATTGTCCTAATATGATTAACATCACTTTTAATATTAATTTTACTTTTTACAAATATATTTGTATTATTTCCTCACATGTTTGAGAAAAGCATTATATATGTCTCGGCGGAAACGGGGGGGATTGCCTGACTCGTATTTTAGCAGGCCTCGCTATTGCTCGGCCTGCTAACCACCTCGTCAGGCAATCCCTTACTTTCCGCGCCTAGGCAATAATGTACTATTACACAATTTTTCAATTCTAAAGTTCAAATCATACGTATCTATGTTAGTATTTTTTTAACGCTTAAAACTAAAACCGTGTGGTCAGTATATTTCTGCAGCAATATTTGTAATTCTGTTAAAATAAGGCTCATATTGTGATCATTTTCACCTATACATAGCACTATTTTATCTTGTGGTCTAAGTTCAGCAGACAAGCAGTTCTTTGATATCTCAGTGCTACGAGCATGTGGCCTTGTGAAGGCCGTCGTTTTATATTTTACGTAGTTATTTGTCTGTCTTGCGAGCGCTAAAACCGAAGCGAGGCCGACGCATTGCTGGGTGCCGTATATGACAATTTTGGGTCCTGACTCACGCTGTTTGATTTCTTCCGGAAGCTGGTACTGCAGTTTTCGGACTTCACTGTCTGGTGTGAGGGTGGGTGTCTTTGTTGTAAATGATTTTGTGTCAGTATTTTGAAGTTTTTGTGTTAGACCCTCAAATTGTTTTGCTAGGCCTGCAATCTCGTTCTCCACATTCTTGACTAGCTTTTCAAGCTCTATTGTATTTATTTGTATGTGCAATAGATTTTTATTGATATCTGATCCCTTATCCCAGACCAGACCCGACAGACCCGTTGCGATCATCCCTATCGTAGCAAAAGTCTTTGAGCACGGCCTCAGCTCTAGGCTGACGGATTTTTTGGAATCCACGAATGCCTTGTCCGATAGGCAATATGCATATCGCAAAGGCCACTCTACAACCTCATTGACTCGTGCTGTAGTTCGCCTGATATTAGATGCCCGAGAACGCAAACACCAAGTGGCAGTTCTTTGTTGCGACTTATCAAAAGCTTTTGATTTGGCAGACCATGATGTTCTAAATTATAAAATGCAACACTATGGTTTCGAAGGTGCCGCTTTAAGCCTCATTTCCGACATGCTACGGCGCAGAAAACAGGTTGTAGTCGCTGACGGCGGTCGTGTAAGATCTGATGCAGTGAACACCAAAATGGGAGTTGCACAGGGTTCCTCTGTGTCAAACATTCTTTTCTCCTTGCTACTAAATGATCTACCTGAAGCCATTACAAGTGGTGAGACGTTTATGTATGCCGACGACGTGGCGGTGGTGGTGTGCGCGCCGACCTATGACGAGCTCGAGAGGAAGCTCAACGTTACCGCGGCAAGTGTATCCAAATGGTTCAATAATAACGGACTTATTTTAAATACGAAAAAGACCCAGTTTGTTAACTTTGACCTCTCAGGCCGGCAGATGAGGCCATTATCAGTAACTGCAGATGGAATCACTATAGAACAAGTTTTGAGCACAGCATTCCTAGGCTTTCAGTTGGATAGGGGCCTCAATTGGGCTCTCCATCTGGATAAAGTGTGCAGCAAACTATCAGCCGCCTGCTTTGCCTTGAAACGGCTGTCTCGGGTTGTGCCTGTTGACATGGTTCGCGCATGCTACTTCGCATCTGTGCACGCCCAACTGCAGTACGGAGTTGAGTTCTGGGCGGGGTCCGCCAGCTGGGAGAGGGTTTTTCGACTCCAAAAGCGCGCCGTGCGTGCTATAATGTGCGTCGCACAAACAGTCTCGGCGAAACCTTACTTTAAATCCTTAGGTATTTTAACATTACCATCAATGTTAATACTGCAGACTGCAGTAAATACGCGAGTCGATTTAGACGCGGCCCCCCCGCGCTACGCTCATCGTAGGTACCCCGCACGCGGCGCGCGCGCCGGGCTGCTGCCCGCCGCGCCACACAAGCTCGCCAAGTCGAGTAAGCTCTCCCACGTCTTGGGGCCCAAGGTGTACAACCACATACCACGAGATATTACTGCTGAGCCTCGCCTGGCTTTATTTAAGGTGAAACTTAAGAAATGGCTAATCGAGCAGGCGTTCTACGACCATAAGGAAATTTTTGTAAATAGTCTAAGGAATTAAGTGTTGTTGTACCTAATCAATGACTGTGATATTGTAATAGATTTAAAAAATAGGTATACCGTAATAATATTTTGATTTTTATGTATACAAAATGACAAAATGACATGTAATTTATATTATCAATAAATATATGATTATGATTATGATTATGATTATCTGCATATAAAACGGTGGTAGGTGAAGACGACGACGTCAAAGAGATGTCGGGCAGTAGAGAGTGTCTGTGTTTTTTGCTTATGCTGCAGTTGCTTTTCGTTTGAACCGATGAGGATGAAGTACACAGCGACTGGAGTACTTTAATTTCCATAGTTAACTTGTTATTTTTTTTCTGGAGTTCATTGTTTTCTATTATTTTATCCTCTAGCTCATTCTGCGTGCTGAGAAGCGCAATCTCAAGTACGGATATTATTCCTGCGTGTACTCCTTGGGGACGTGGGTTATGGAGTTCTCCGTGGTCTTGTGGCTTGGATGAAAGGGAATTATTTATTTAAATTAAAACGACGTAGTCACTTTCAGGAGTCTGTCCATCATCTATATTTTATTTTTCTTAAATTGCTTACCATAGATAAGCAACCATAGACTACTACATGCCCTTTCTCAAGATTAAATGGCAACACCACATTACATTGACTGACATTTGATTTGACATATAACATTCTGTCATCTAGACAAGGTTATAATTTAATGTTTACAATAATAAAAATCATTTAATCATTTCAACGATAAGTCAATATTAATTTAAAATTATACAATACTAATTATTCACCTGGACATTGGTTCGTCAAATCACATATGAAGACTTATACATACTTAGTAAATTGAAATGTTGTACATATTGTTATTTACCTTAAATTAATAAATTAGTTATAGGTTCAATCTTTTGGTTTTCTTTAATAGTCTACCTCTAGATGAATATCTTAGTTCTGGAGTATTTGAACTTATGTTCATCTCTAATAATTCAGGTAAGTTTTCTCCAATATTACTATTAGTTGATTGACTATCTGACTGTAATATCATTTCATTTTCTGACAAGAATTGAATATCCTGCATTATCATTATTAACTTCAATAAATATAGGAGACTTTACATTGTTTGGGGATTGTACCTTCGACTGACTCAACTCTTTTGGACTGCTTGTATTTGATGACTGACTCGACTGAGCTGACTCAAAAGATTCGCTTAAGTTTACATTTTGTTCAACATTGTTTTCCTTTTGACAGTATAAGTATTTAGGAATATTATAACAATAACATTTTTCCCTATCATCCTCCTCTATCAGACCTGACTGACTTGAACTTTGACCATTTGTAGAGCTTGACTTTATTGGTTTGTTTTGTGACAACTTGGACTTAGACATGTGACAAGAATGATTTGTGTTGGGCATATTTTTGTTATGCAACTGTTAAAAAGTATTTTTATTGTTATTTTCTGACATTTTATGACTTTCTTTTGACAATGACTTTGATTGTGATAAACTGGACTTAAATAGCTTTATATGCGAGTTTGACTGTGATGTGGGTCCTGTGGTGGGGGTGTTGGCTGCTGCACGTGTCGATCGCTTCTGCTGAGCCGGCCGCCATCTTGGGCTTCTCTTTTGAGAAGTGAAGCGTGGCGGTGTTGTGCGCGGCGGAGTGGTTGGAGCGTGAGGCGATTGAAGCGGCTACCACACGCGCAAGCTTCACCACAGTTTTGCCTGCGCAGGCCGGTTTGTACACGGAACACGGAGCGTGTGGTTGGTAAAACTCTATAGACACGAAGTGTTCAGTTTTGGCTTGCGCAGGTAAAACTGTGGTGAAGCTTGCGCGTGTGGTAGGCCCATGACACTTTCACCACAGTTCTCCAAATTACCGAACAATACCAATTATATAAATATATTTTAACCGTACATTGTTAAACCTACACTGACATTGGCAAAATTGTCTACATAAGTGGACAGATGCCATTTTTTTTTAAAGAGAAGAAGAAGAAGCTTTATATGCTGTGTATTTCTTCTATAAACTGTACCATTACTATCTTTGACAAAGTAAGACCTTGGACATTTAGACTTTGACATAATAGTACCTTTATACCATGCTATATCTTTAGGATTTCTTTTGAAAAATACTTGATCATTTGACTGAAACTTTTCTGGTAGTTTAGCATTTTTATCATAGTATGCCTTTCTTTTTTCTATTGCTAGTGACTTTTCTTTGTTATGACTTGAAAAATGAACCACTTTAGGCTTTAATTGACTTGTTTTAGTAGGTAATTTTTGTAGTAGTCTATGGTTGCTTATCTATGGTAAGCAATTTAAGAAAAATAAAATAGGGATGATGAAAGTGACTACGTCGTTTTAATTTAAATAAATAATTCCCTTTCATCCAAGCCACAAGGCCACGGAGAACTCCACAACCCACGTCCCCAAGGAGTACATGGGGTCAGACGCGGTATTTATTTATTTATTTATTTATTTTGAACAATTAACACTTACAGTCTAGCCAAACATGTTAATCGGTAACACACTGTTACAAGAGATAAATGTTAAATTATAAATATAAAATGCAATCGTAAAATGACAACAGATATAGTTAAAAATAAGAACATTATCAGGCATATAGGGCTCTAATCTAGATTTAACATGAAAATTAGCCAATATCCTGCACTGAGCTTGTGGCGACAAGAGTTTCCAAATATCGACTAGCTGATGCAATTAATTTGGGCTCAGAGTCATGGAAAATATCTAGTGTATCGTTGCTGTCTAGAATATCGTTTAGCAGTGTCAGAGCGCGATGCAGCGGCGAGTGAGAGAGAGACTGCTCGCGTGCGTGACGGCGGGGCGGCGAACAGCGGGCTGCGGCGAGTGCGCAGCTGTTTGCTGGACACAGGTGGTACCCGATATGAAATTTGTGCTAGGAGAGTTGGATTACTAGCATAAGCACGTATTATTTGAATGAAATATTTAATAAGGTAAATATTTCTCCTAGTTTCAAGGGAAGTATAGTTTAGCATTAGGCATGCTAGAGGTAGATATAGTGTAGGGTACATATGCGGATAATACCCATACATTTTCTTAAAAAGAAAACGCAAGAACGTTTTTTGTACCCTCTCTATCATGAGAGTGTATTGTTGCGTATGGGGATCCATATGGGGGCATTGGTTTCGAGGCGACTGCGAACGTATGCATTGAATAGAGTACTAATCGCGTTCCGATTGGAAAAAGATTTAGACTGCCGCATGACAAACCCCAAAGATTTTCTAGCTGTATTACAAATTTGTGTGATGTTGTCATTGAAAGTAATATGGGGATCGAACACAGTTCCTAAGTCACGTACCAAGGAAACCTTCTGCAGCGGTACAGTGTTAATAGCATATGGGAAACTCAACGGCTGTCTTGTGCGTGTGAATGACATAAAATGACACTTTTCTATATTGACGTATCAGACGTAAGATCAGCGCAAGGACAATGTCAGAACCGGTACCGAATATTATTTTAGCTAACAACCTAAAACCGTTAACGTTGAACAATGGAGGACATGACGGTACAAATTCGTTTGAAAAATGGAAGCTCTGGAAGCAAAAATTTAACATTTATTTTGTAGCTAATGACCTAGAAAAGGTACCAATGTCAAAGCAAATCGCTATTTTCTTAAATTCGATTGGAGATGAAGGAATAGAAATGTACAGTTCATTTAACGTTCAAAAGGAAGATGAGGAAACGCTAACGTCTATCTTGGGAAAATTCGATTCAAAATTTAATCCATGTAAAAATTTAACTGTGGAACGTTATAACTTTTTCACAAAATACCAAAATGATGAGTCATTGGACGAATACGTTACAATATTGAATAATTTAGCGTCAGGCTGCGATTTTGGTGAGCTACAAAAATCGCTGGTCAAGGATATGTTCATAATTGGAATTAAGAACGCGAGAATAAAGGAGCGTCTATTACAAAGTTCAAACATAAGTGAAGTTGATGAAGCGGTTCAATTGGGTAGGTAAAGTTTTTGGAAGAGGTGTAAATTATATTTTTATTCGATAGTCGTCATCCTAAAGATCAAGGAACTGCGGCTCTTTTATTTTTATTTCCTCTAATATTTTAGAAATATTTTTTTAGTTATTAAGTTGACATTTGTACACTATATTGGCCGACAAGCTGGTTGCCTTCGTACTTATTGAAAAAGAAAAAAAAACTGTCACTTCTATAACTGTCATTGTCAATCAAAGTAAACAAACGATTCAATTCTTTCAAGCATCTGAGTAAATCTTTGTAATACTCCATTTCCAAAGTCCGTGTGGGATTTCTTAAATTCATTGCGTGTATACGATTCAAACGTGCTCTCGTGGCTATCGAAAAGCAGGGCAAGAGTCGTCGTGAAAGGAAGAAATCGGTGTCCAAGAAGCAGTGCCAATGGGGTCGAAAATAAATCGTAGTCCAAATATCGTGCAAAGGTCAAAGCGAGCAAAGCTGGAGGAAAGCGGCAAAATCGAAAGTCCGGAGTTCGTTCTGAGGTCGTTAAAAATATTTCTAAAAACACTGATCACATGAAACGAAGGCAAACAGAAAAGAGTCTTCTTCTTCTCTTTAAAAAAAAAATGGCCTCTGTCCACTTATGTAGACAATTTTGCCAATGTCAATGTACGGTTAAAATATATTTATAAAATTGGTATTGTTCGGTAATTTGGAGAACTGTGGCGAAAGTGTCAATCGCCTCACGCACCAACCATTCCGCCGCGCACAACACCGCCACGCTTCACTTCTCCAAAGAGAAGCCCAAGATGGCGACCGGCTCAGCAGAAGCGATCGACACGTGCAGCAGCCAACACTCCCACCACAGGACTCCCAGAAAAGAGTCGTTGAATTGAATCGTTTGTTTACTTTGATTCACAATGACAGTTATAGAAGTGACAGTTTTTTTTTTCTTTTTCATTAAGTACGAAGGCAACAAGCTTGTCGGCCAATAAAGTGTACAAATGTCAACATAATAACTTAAAAAAATATTTCTAAAATATTAGAGGAAATAAAAATAAAAGAGCCGCAGTTCCTTGATCTTTAGGATGACGACTATCGAAAAAAAATATAATTTACACCTCTTCCAAAAACTTTACCTACCCAATTGGGGATCGCCTAAAAAAAAACTACTTGTTTTTATTTTTTTATTCGAAAGAATAGACTTTTATAAGCAAATAAAAAAATATCAGATTTTTTGGTTGCGTCATATAATTATAAAAAATAAAAACAGTTTATTAAATCTGGGACGGACTAAGATAGACACTAACCTTAGTCCGTCACATAATAAAAAAAAACAGTGACAGATGTGCCATTGACAGCTACCTTGTCATGAAATAAACAACATCACCTTCGCTTGTGAATTTTTTATGCCCGATTTTTGCTCGTACATCACACAAACTTCCAGTTCTTTTCACCTCAACATAGCCAACTGCACTCTCTACATAAGACTGCCGTGATGACCTTAAAAGCAAAATATGTGGTTCTATCCATATTTTGCATTTTTCAAATTCCAGTATCAGTTCCAAGTCGTCGTAGCAGCTATCAAGGTCAGGTTCAGGGTACAAAGCAAGTGTTATCGTCGTAGTTATTATCGTGGGTAAGCAGTCGAAAAATTAAAAGAAATCCAGAGAAAATATCGAAAACTTAGAGAAAGACGCGGGAATAACATCACAAGCGAAGGTTATGTTGTTTATTTCATGACAAGGTAGCTGTCAATGCAGGGAGGGCACACTTAGAATGGTTACCATTTTCATTGACGGCAGCGACCTCTGGAGTGTTGATGAAAATACAAAACGTCAACTGTCAATCATGTGTCAGTCCAATGTCAGTCAGTCAAGCGTTGTCTGTGCGGAAATGCGTTTCTCCGAGTTCTCTCAATATTAAAATGTATTGCTGAATACTTTGTTATTGTGACACCATAGAAACGCGTCATAATAACGTGACATACTGAAAGGCGCAAAATGGATGTCACTTTATTATGAAACGGTTCTATGGAGAGTTTCAATATAATGTTTCGGTGGTAAACTCTACGACATACTAGATACGTGTATATAGTATAGCTTTAGTTCAACCACAGCTCTCTAGTGCTGCCAGCACTTGTCATACTTGCAAGTTTGGTCATAGAGTTGCCACTCTTTTCCTCTATAGTTACTTTACTCTTTGTGTCAATGGCACATCTGTCACTGTTTTTTTTAATTATGTTACGGACTAAGGTTAGTGTCCATTTTAATCCGTCCCAGATTTAATAAACTGTTTTTATTTTTTATAATTATATGACGCAACCAAAAAATATGTTTTTTTTTTATTTGCTTATAAAAGTCTATTCTTCCGAATAAAAAAATAAAAACAAGTAGTTTTTTTGTTAGGCGATCCCCAATTGACGGAGTAATCGCGTAACAAACATACAAAAAAAACTTATAGTCGAATTGAGGACCTCCTTTTTTGAAGGTTAAAAAAAGCAGCCCTTAAATCATTAGAAGAAATTACAACTGCGAAATTGAATCGATATTATTGTCGACTCGGCAACAACACTGGCGTTCACAGATCCTTGTGACAACACGAAGGAAAACGAAAGAATACCTATAAGGGCATCTCTTTCTAACTCGTTATGAATACCATAAGTAGAAAAAGGTCAAATATACGTCTTTAGCTCTTTCTTATAGTCCGGTTTCTATTATGTACTTATCCTATAAGTGAAGTGTTTCAAAATAATACCCCCGCCGCTTAACTGACATTTTAAAAATACCTCAAAGTTCTTTACCAATTTTTAAATATATTAAAAATACAGTGAAAATTTTTTATTGCAAAATTTAAAATGAAGAAGAATAAACTGAAAAATACTGAAAATCATCTTCAAATAAGACAATATAAAACAAAGAAATGGCTTAAAAGACTTTGCATCCAGGCCATAATCATAAAAAAAAAAAAAAAAAAAGGATTAATCATGGCAATACTACCTCTCGTTCTTTCCACAAATAATTTCCGGTTAGTGTGTCTTTAGATTTTAGTTTCTTGTAATAAATTAAGGTTGGGAATTAAAATAAACACATTTGTTTATATTTTAAGTTGATTTTGATTGTGTCTTACTATTAGAAACATTGGATTACTTATTCTCGTAGCGATTTTCTAGGATTTCTGTGGACTTTAATGTCAACATAATCTTTTGGCTCAAACGCGAGTAGAATTCCTATCGCTTTTAACTATTGGGTGATATTTTAGGAATGGCTGACGCGCCGGCACCCGCCATGAAGGCCAAAGCGCCTAAAACCAAGGCTTCGAAGGAGAAGATCGCAAAGGCTGCTCCAGCGGCACCCGCTGAACCCCCGAAGGCGATCCGCAAAGTGTCGTCGAAACCACGACATGGCAGGCTTTACGCCAAGGCTGTGTTCACAGGTTACAAGCGTGGTCTGAGAAACCAACATGAGAACACTGCTCTCCTTAGGGTAAGTTTTCAATAAATTTTGCTTTTGCGATTTACATGCATGGTTAGTTTAACTAGGTTAGTTGCATATTAATAATATTAAATCAGCGTCTACTCTTCTGTCAAGTTCATGCTTATTTTGATAGATCTATGTAATTATGTTAACGCACTTAGCGATGCGAATTTTACATGGAATGATGAAAATTTGTATTATTTTATTGATCCCTTTCCAATATTTAAGGTCAGCCTATTTTAAACATATTACATGCAGATATTATAAATGGATTATATTAGGATCTCTAAATGATGCTTTCAGACATTTGAAACCTGAACCAAACCATGTGGTTTTACTTTAACTGATTGAAGCCCATATGGTTGTGTTAGTTTTCTGCTGGCCTTGTATTGACGCTGGTGAACTGTTCAGGTCGAAGGCGCCCGTGATCGCGATGATGCCAGTTTCTATGCTGGCAAGCGATGCGTGTATGTGTACCGTGCTAAGAAAAGGACCCCTATTGCTGGGGGTCCCCGTGGCAAGAAGACAAAGCTGCGTGCAATCTGGGGCAAGGTGACCCGTCCTCATGGAAACTCTGGAGGCGTGCGCGCGCGTTTCAAGTCCAACCTCCCAGCACATGCCATGGGACATAGGATAAGAGTGGTAAGCATTGTATATCATGTATCCGTAGTTGTATTTTATGTCTAATTCATTTATATTTTAACTTTTTATCATTTATTTATTGAGGCCAATATTTTACAATCACACCTATGCTAAAATAGGGTTGCAACAACCGCATTCAAAATAAGACTGATGAAGATTGCAAATCAGTTATAATACTATTGAAACAGAGGTGAAATAAAGTTGTGCTAAACAGCAACATGCGGAGCTAGATGTAAAATGTATAATTATTTTGTTTGTAACTCATTTTGTTACAGAAATAGATAGATAGTCTAGGGAGTGTTTATTTTTTTAACCCCTACCAAAAATAGAAATGGGTATTGTGTGTTTGAAGGCTTTGTCAGAGTATGGTAGAGCCTCTATCTGTCATCACCCAAGACCTGAACGGGTGATCCATTTTCAATGCATTTTTTATCATATTTGAAATTGTACTGTAAAATGCTAATGACAACTTAATGTCATTGTGATGCTAGATGTTTATCGCATTATTTATCTGCCATTTATGATTTTAACTAGCGTAATTTGATAATATTTAACTGCAATGAATCAGTTTCATGGAAATAATAATAAAAAGTTTGTTTATTTCATGAACATAAATATATATCAAATAAAGTCAATGAATAATGCTGATAAATAATGCGATAAACATCTTGCATCACAATGACATTAAGTTGTCATTAGCATTTTACTTTTAAATATGACAAACTGATAAGAAAACTCAAACATAATCGAAGAGTTTGAATACTACATTGAAAAACACAGATTGAATACACAACTTGGCCACACATTCTGCAGATCTTTTTGTAGGAAGTGTATGGCCTATTTTGAGAAAAAAATCTAGAGGTGTCACTACTTCACAACCACATAAAAAAAAAATGATTATTTTAAATTTGTCTTTTTTCCTTTTTTTTTTATATGATAACGAGTATTCGTTTTTTTAGTGGAGATGCAAATCTATCTAAAGAACATCATTTCAAAATTTAAAGCAAATCGCTTGAATACATCCAGAAAAAACAAACATTAAAAAAAAAACTTGAAAAAATCATAAGTCAAAAACTATTAAAAGTAGGATGTTTATACTAGGCTAAAATATTCTTCATTACAAGATGTACTCACAAAAAAATCCCCGAGCCCATGTAAGGGCCGACTTACTATGGAAACCCGGCTATATATACACTAAATTTGGACGCCAATTAACCTTTTGAACGCCCCAGTCGGCTCTGGCCGTCAACGGAAAGTCGTGCCACTGAAGCCACGACGGCTACAGCCGACACACGGTTTAACATCAAAATCAAGTTTAATAAAAAACTTTACAAGAAAATTGATGGAGTTTTATAATTGCTTTGCAAGTCTATATTAGTCTAAACCTAAAATACATTGGTTATAATAGCAGAATTATGAATAAATCCACTTTCTGTGAGACTGTGATTTAATGCAGTAATTGTCAGTGCTTACTACGTCAACGACGGCTCCAGCCGGCACATAGTGTTGTGACCGCCCGCTGCGTTTTATGTTTGGAAAAGTGTAAGAATAACTATTACAGAGTCATTTATCCATGATAAATTATTAAACTACATAATCCACATTTATCATAAATTACGTAAATATTATATAACAATGGTATCCCATTTACTCTGCACGCAGTAATGGTACAATAATAGTCCTCCATTTAGTTAATATCTATTTCCGTTTTGATCACAATGCCTACGCCGCAAAACGACTTTGAAGTATTACGCCTAAAACGCTATATGACTAAGAAGCAAAATAACTAACGGTTAAAACGGCTATAAAGCAAAATGCCTCAAATTAAAACGACTTATCATTACTGTGCCTCTACTGTAAAAGAACTTTGTAGTAAAATTTCTAAACATTAGAATGACTATGAACTCAATTAGACTAAAATGCAAAACATCTCAATTGTAAAATGCCTGGATATGAAGATGCCTAGGGATGCAAAATACCTCAAATGCAAAACCACTCTGAGGTTTAGGTACTTAAACCATCAAAGTGATTCAGTATACAAGATATCACAAATCAAATCAAAGTGTAGTTAAAAGCACAGTTCATGGCTTGTCATTGTCACACATTTGCTAAGTAACTATTATCGGCCACATAAAATTCCCTCTACTCTGTGAAAGAACAGGAAGCTAAAGATAATGAGCAAATAATAGTTACTTGACTGTCATTCATCTGTTACCAAATAAGAGGTCACATTACAAAATTTATCAGAAAAAAAAGGAATAATGGAAAATTTGCCTTTTGACCTTAATTATATTTTTCATAAACGTGAGTGGTGTTCTACTGCACTCATCTAGTTTTTAGGGTTCTGTACCCGAAGGGTGCCAAACGGGACCCTATTACTAAGCCTCCGCTGTACGTCCGTCCGTCTGTCTGTCGCCGGGCAGTATCTCATGAACCGAAATAGGTAGACAGCTGAAATTTTCACAGAATGTGTATATCAATTGCCGCTACAGCAACAAATAATAAAAATAAATATTAAACAGGGGCCCCGTACAAGAAAGGTGATTTTTTTGTTAAATCCGGCTGTATCATGAACAGTATCAGGTAGGCAGTAGACATGTTCACAGAGTGTTTATTTTAATTGCCGCTATAACAGCAAATAATAAAAGTAAAATAAAATTTAAAATTAAAGGGGGCTCCCATACAAAAAGCTTAATTTTTATTAAATTTTTTCACTCCATGTGCTGTATCTCATTAACCATTACCAATATAACAACAAATAATAAAAATTAAATTAAATTAAAAATTAAAGGGGTCCCTAAATATAAATGATGGGATGATTGGGATGTAATGAATTTAGACAATTACCTATCTATTGTTATAGCGCCTATCTTGTTTCTTTTACGAAAGTACCTACATAGTATTAAATCTTGTAAGAACATAGTATGAAATCTTGTACCGATGGTACGGAACCCTTCGTGTGCGAGTCAGACTCGCACTTGGCCGGTTTTATTTCAGTTCCTTTTTGTGTTTATTGAATTCAATGTCGTTTTTTTTCTCTATTTTTTTTCAAACAAAGCCGCCTTATTTTTCACGTTTTGCCATTTTGCTTCGACCAAAATTTTTTCGAGAAAAGGTAAAAATGTTGCATTTGGTGGTATGCGAGCATTTATCCTTCGGTGCCATCCTTCCAACCAGTTATTTGTGCGGTTCGTTTCTGAAGCACAACTTAGAACTTTTGGCACTAATTTCGGCTACTGTCTTTCAAAATATGCCGTGAAATTTTTCATAGCATCATTATATTAGACCATAACAAAGACTGCCCAAGCCCACCTTTTTGATTTTTAATAAAAACCAGCTGTTTAGGTTCCTCAGCTATTTCATTACTAAATTCTTCCCGAGTAGTGTAGTTTCTATGTCACTTTTCCTTACAGATAGGAGAGTTTGCGTACCTATGATATTATATGCAGATATTATATGTATGGTCAAACTCAAATGTTACTGAATTAGCCCGTTGGAGTATACATAGGTGAACAACACATCGTTACTAACGGCTTCCTTTCATACCGAGAGGACATTAAATATTATTATGATGATTGATTATGGCATACCTACTTTTATTTAAGTTGCAGTTCTTTAAATGAAACTATATTTTAAATAGCTCTTATTTTTAGACTATTGTAGGTTGCAACTTTGGTAAACTGCCTAATAGGTATAATATTAATTTGAGGCAATTTGCTTTATTGCTTTAATAGTAGTTTTTTATTGCGAGTCATTTTGCGTGTTTTGTATAATCCTTCAAAGTAATTTTCTTTTATGAGACATTATGCTACATATACAAAAAGAAATGTAGGCGTATTGCGACATTGGTAAACCGCTGTAGAGGTATTGATTTGAGGCATTTTGCTTTATAGCCGTTTTAAATGTTAGTTATTTTGCTTCTTAGTCATATAGCGTTTTAGACGTAATTCTTCAAAGTCGTTTTGCGGCGTAGGCATTGTGATCAAAACGGATCTATTTGTGCAAGTGCGGATTCTATTTCAAGTTCCGTTATAAATATTGATGTCAAATTGTAGTTTGATTCGGAGAAGTCAGGGTAATACGGAGTTGTGGTAGGGGTAGAGTAAACTGATGAAAAGTATTTTGCAAAAAGGTTCGCTATTTCAATGCCACTAGTTGCACATTCATCATATAGATGCATTTGATTAGGAATTCTATCAGAAATATTTTTAGACTTAACATATTGCCAAAAGGTCTTTATATTAGTTTGTATGTTGTCCTCAGTAAATTTGATGTAGGAATTGAAACAGTTTTCAAGCGCGACTTTAGCCCTCGCCCTGAGGAGAGAAAACGTATCATAGTCACGTGGGTGGCCAAATTTTTTGTATCCTATGATATTTATCTTTTTCTTTGAAAATGTTTATCAGAGATCGACTAAACCAATGAGGGGATACTGGGCATCTTTCTGTTTGGATTTTGGCGTATTTTTTGTTATTATTTGCCAAAGGATGTCGTATAATGTTTCTAGAAAGGCGGTGCATTTAGAGCTCATGTGTTGATCCCAATTCACAAGTTTCAAGTCCTCGTTGCATTTTATGTAATCGGTTTTGTAGAACTGAAACCTTTCTACACAATTATCTTTGAGAGACCGTAAAATGTTATTACTTAATTTTATTTTGAGGGGTAGGTGGTGAGCATCCACACGACTGATTGGAAGCGCTTCTGTAACTATACAAGACATGTTCGGTTGTATAAGAACTAAATCTAATATGCGGTTAAGGTGGTTGGTGGTATTATTAACTTGAGTTAAATATGCCCTAGAAAAGAACTCAGCCAACAGGGAGCACCTGTTTTTACAGATTGAGGTGGATGGAATTGAGGCTAAAGGGTCTAGATCAATTATATCAGGTGTATTAAAATCTCCAATTATTAAGTTCTGGTCCTCCTGGTTTGACAAAATTATAGATTCAAAGCTATCATATGCGGTTAACCTTTTGAACGCCAAGCTGCGAAACAAAACGCTGCCTACCGGACGCCACAACAAAAACGTACAAGTCGATCTCGAAAAACGTAGTGATTCCAAAACGAAATATCGATACCATAATTGACTCTATGTAATGTATGTGTATTTGAGTATCGGAAAACTTTAACAAATATTTCACTATAATGTTATTACATTTTCATATATTATTAACATTATAAACCCACAATAAAGTATGAAAACACCAAAATGTTCGCACGACATGCACTTTAATTTAGTAACAGAGTCACAACACTACTTGCTTTTTTACGAGGTGATGACGTCACGTATTGACGGCTCTGGCCGACACGGGCGTCACAGGCAATGGAAATTGTAATAATACTAGAGTTGAGAAACTGTGTAAGGCATTAACTTTCATATCGATATCTTTGAGTAAGAATCTTAATAATATTAAAGTCCAAATAAAATTGCGTTTTTTAAGTGTAATGATTTATGATGAACGATGAGTTTTGCGACACATTTCCGTAAAAATGTTGCTCGTCTGAACGTCTTAAGAATTTCCCGTATCAATAAACGGGAAAAACCGCGGGAGCAATAGCGGCAACAGTTAAAAGTACCCTGATTATGAGCTCAACTGTTAATAATTATTAGCTTAAACCGCGGTTTTACCTGACCGACCTTTGTTAGCGAATTTTGAGGCAGATTTTGTACAAAGAATAGTGTTATTATTAGTACTTAGTTATGCTGCTCCATAAGCCCCGTAAGTGTGAGCGAGAGATAAAGAAGTTTTATGGCCCTAGAAATTATTTCGTAAAGGTACTAGAATTATTAATAATATAGCATTGGCTGGTCCATTTTCGATTACCTATTGATTTTAAATAAAATGAATTTTCATATGCTTAGTTAATAATATTACATTATATATAATAATATATATATTTAGTTAAAATTTAAAGACTTTCCTCGAAATAATCTATTTCAACTTGTTCCGATACAAATTCTGGAATTTCATCGTCGGCGTTATCAACACCTAGTAAAATTCGCAGCAACTCCTTCGTACGATAAGACCCCTCTCACATTTCGTCGACACTGTACAACACTATTCAAGATGATGTCGCGCCTCTGACGTCACAGATTAGCGTCCACAGCCGACGGGGGCGCATAGGACACTGATAAGCACTTGTTTACGTGAGGTGTGCAAAACCAGTTTGTCGATTGTTATTATTAACTAAATGGAGGACTATTATTGTACCATTACTGCGTGCAGAGTAAATGGGATACCATTGTTATATAATATTTACGTAATTTATGATAAATTTGGATTATGTAGTTTAATAATTTATCATGGATAAATGACTCTGTAATAGTTATTCTTACACTTTTCCAAACATAAAACGCAGCGGGCGGTCACAACACTATGTGCCGGCTGGAGCCGTCGTTGGCGTAGTAAGCACTGACAATTACTGCATTAAATCACAGTCTCACAGAAAGTGGATTTATTCATAATTCTGCTATTATAACCAATGTATTTTAGGTTTAGACTAATATAGACTTGCAAAGCAATTATAAAACTCCATCAATTTTCTTGTAAAGTTTTTTATTAAACTTGATTATGATGTTAAACCGTATGTCGGCTGTAGCCGTCGTGGCGTCAGTGGCACGACTTTCCGTTGACGGCCAGAGCCGACTGGGGCGTTCAAAAGGTTAACAGTTGTTCATTGGTTAAATAAGAGGGTAAGTAGGCTAAACATACATTTAAAAAGTTCGATTCAAGTTTTAATCGTATCCAGATATTTTCAATTATGGCTGATTGCCATTCTATGACACTAATAGATGTGAGTGACCTTTTAACAGCAATCAACACTCCGCCACCATCACTTTTATTGAATCTATTTCTAAATTCTACAGATCGGTCTCTTCGATAGACCTGGAGTCAATGAATTCTGAAGAAGAAATTGAACCATCAAACCAAGTTTCACACAAACAAATAACATCATAATCGGAAGCGAGGATAGATTTATATATATTTAAAACTTTAGATCTCATACCGCGTATATTTTGGTAATAAATACTGATACTATTTTGCGAAGCGTTATCGGATACATTCTGGGTTTCTAATGTTTTGTACTACTTAAAAGCTAATCAAGAGAATCTAGGATCTGCTGATTTTTGACTTGAATGTATCTGGAGTTATCGTCCTTGCGTATGAATATCAGTCCATTCCGCACCCAGACGTGCTTGTAATTAAGTTCAGTGGCTTTCTTCCTAGTCGCCCAATGGAGAGCTTTATTGGCTGGCGAAAGATGCTCCGACACAAAGATGGGAACTGCAGGACCAGTGATTGATTCCAAGCAATATTAAGTTGAGTTTTTGGCTCTTTTCTTTCGGCTTATTATAGCGCACGACGGCCGAGTATAACTCGTCTCGGCATCTCGTACTGCGAAACTTCGCAACAATCGCTCGTGGTCTAGTACCAGATTTATTAAGGCTGGCCACTCGGGTGCGGTGAAGAACGTCAACGTCAGCCAGGTTGTGGGGAACCACTTCCGCAATCCTCTATATAGTGTCTATAACATTCTCACTGTTTTTTTCGGGCACACCCTGAATTTCTAGGTTGCAGTCTCTCATCTGTTGTTCCAAGTAGTTTATTCGGTCTCTTAGATTGGACATTGTCATGCGCAACTGTTCACGATCACTCAATAATGCCTTCGTATCATTTGTTAACGCTGACATGGTGCGAGTGAAGTCATCGTGTTGGTTACTTAGAAAAGTGACAGACTCGTGCAGCGTATTCAGTTTCTCTCTTATAGGTGTTAATTCAGGTTCCAGGAGCTTGCGCATGATATACGGCAGTTCAGCGCGTAGGGTTTCAGTAATCTCATTTTTGATAATATGGGTGATATCAGGATTTACGGGAGTGCGACCGCAGGCCGGGGTGTCCATCTCCGCCGCGCTGCCTCTAACCGGGGTGTTGTCGTTCTTTGGCTGACGCAGGTTATAGGACGGGTAGGACCAATTGCTTTTACTCTCTTTAGATAGTTTTTTATAGTTTGCTGCAGTCAAGTTTACGCACAAATAATGGTACGGCAGGTCGCAGCGCGAGCATGAAATACGTTCTACCGCTTTGACTGTTTTATTGCACCCACCACACGTACTCATTGTATAGTAACTATTTCATATATTTAGTTTTATGTATTCATATATTGATTTTGGTTATTACAACTCCACAGTCTTGTTAGGATCACAGAACAGATCGCGTAAGGATGATTGTTGCATAGGAGTTTCGCACTTAACACCATACAAATGTCGCTCACTATCGCAATAACAGCGGAAGCGTTATGAGGTTGCGAGTCGTGGCCGCACTTTTTACATGAAATGTTTTTGATGGGATTAATTATACGTTTTATTACACAAAAACACGCTTGATGAAGATTCGAGGTTATGTGTCAAACTACTAATTTGTTGATTTCTGACCATTTCTATTGACCCTGACTTTACTTACTTTTCTCTTCTATGAAATTGACTTTTAGTAATATCCCTTTTTTTCCCTTTCAGATGCTGTATCCTTCCAGGATCTAAGAACGTGTTATTGTAAGCGAAATAAAACCCAAAAAAATATACACTTAGTTTTATTTCTCAGGGATAAGCTTGTCTTGCTAATAATCAGTATATGTATATTGTAAAAGAAAGAGTACAACGTGCGTGCCCCTAAAGCTTTCGGCACACCAAACGTGTGTCGTGAGCGTCGCGCCGCGTGGCGTGGCGTGAGCGACGCGGCACCCGGCACACCGCAGGCGGCCGGCAGCTTCAACGCGTTTTAAACGCGTGCCCGCGTTGCTCACGCCTTGCGGCCATGTGTGACATGTTGCGCAGCGCGCGCCTACAGATGTAGTGCATAATTAGTTTCCATCGTGTTTTATCGGAAAAGTTCGTATTTATCGTGCTCTCTCAATTAGCTTCAGTACCCATCATACCACCGTAGGGGTAGGTCGCATTCAGCAGCCAATATATATATAGAGTGGCTATTACGCAATTCAAATATTCGCTGTAGTTTTGGTTATATTTACGGTTTACGTATATAACATTGGTATTATCATGCTGAAACCTCAAAATAGAGAAAACTCTTAGGTCCTTCAGTCCAGGAAATTCTCTTTAACATATACCTGCATTTTTATCAGAAAATAGCAAATTCGGAAATAGCAATGATTCTCAATATTTTGCCAAAGTTCAACGAATTTCAGGTGCAACGGGCATTTCTCGGCCAACAATAAGAAAACTAATTAACAAAGAAGAAGATGACAAGAAAAATAAAAAATCAATTCCAAATAATGTTAAGTTAAATAGACCACGCAAAATGTTCTGTCTAGATCTTGATTACTTTGATTACGCAGTAATACGACGTATGCTTTATAATTTCCATCTGATTTATAAACTAGTTTCTACGATCCAGGCCCTAAAGTCCAAATTGATGGAAACGATGAATTTTAAAGGCTGTGATTTTACATTAAGAAAGATACTTCGCCAAATGGGTTTACGATTCAAGAAACAAACAATAGAAGAATGCTGATGTAATAGGATGACGTAAGACTAAAAAGAGTAAAGTATCATTGACATATATTACTAGCGTAAGGACCGGGCCTACGGCGCGACAAAATGGCACCAGCGCGTTGGTGTCAAAATGAACATTTTGACACCAACGCGATTCAGTAGTCCGCGGGAGACCGTCATTGGCAAACGTCGTTCGCTCGTAATAAAAATGACTGCTTGTGTAGTAAAAAGCAAAAATTATTGTACCAAAGTAAACATGGAATATCGTATCATTGGTAACCTTACATCATTTTTATTGCATGTTGTTTGAGCCCATTTACGCGCTCGATCGATTTGGTCGCATCCATATCCCGAGTGTCATGTCAGCTTCAAAAATCCGCCATAGCGACAGCATCGTTTTCTGCTCCCGCGCCGCTCAATATTGCCAATAATCTGGTGTCTGGCCTTCAGTGCAGTGAATTTGAAGATATCCCGAGTAGCTGAAGTTGGTGAGTGGTTATCATTTGTTTTTACATGAGATTTTGATGTACTTTTGGGTATTTTGCGCTCCCGCCGCCTGTACAGTTTATTTAGTTTTTGGGAAAGAATAACACAGACGTGAGAACCCGCTATCCTATACAGTCCACTAAATTATGCTACAACACATGTCAAACAATTAAATAAACCCTTTTTAACCCTTAAATGCATGATTTTTTTTTTTTGTGAAAAAAAATACATTTAATGCCTATTAGCGTAATAAATACGAGAAAAATAAAAGAAAAAATCCATAGCAATTTTTAATGTCAAAATGGTAATAATTAACTAATGAGGATGTAGCCTACACTATGCATTCCCCGCAAATTGTGTTACTTCGTACACTATGCTTTTTAATACTTAGGTCCGAAAACAATAATGATTTTGAATCTGAATCAAAACATTTTTCGAAATGTGTTGCTGTAATACACATTAGATATATGTTTAAGGTGATCCAGGCCTATTGTACCTGTAGTGTTTATTTTCTTTCTCGTAGTTTTTTTGTGGAAAGTTACACCTAAGTGAGGAGAATTTTTTAATTCAGCTATCTTCACATGTAAGGCCCGTACCGAAAAGTTTTTTTACAGAGTATATTTATGATATCAATTAAACTACAATGAACAGCAAGGATATTTTATTTTAGTCCTATGATGTATAATGTCTATTTACAATTAATATACACATTTTATACTTTGAGGGTTTTGCGGCTGAACAAGCGGATTTTTTTCTTCAAGCCTGCCATTAAATTTTGCACAGTAGTTTCGGTGACTTTGTTGGCGTGTTTTTTCCACTTCTTTTTAAAATCCGTCTCTGATGTTGCTGGAGCACAGTTTTTACGCAACTTTGCTTTAACTAACGCCCAATACCGCTCGATGGGTCGTAGCTGGGGGCAGTTTGGGGGGTTAATATCTTTGGGCACACATTGCACGTTGTTTGAAGCCAGACACTCTTGTGTGGCTCGGGCATAATGTGCAGTAGCCAGATCGGGCCAAAACAACACATTCCCTTCATGCTGCCTTATAAATGGTAAAATCAAACCTTTTATACATTTCTGGACATAAATGTTTGCATTTATGGTACCTTTCGTGATAAATGACCCAGTGCGTTTTCCACAGGAACATATTGCTTGCCAGATTAAATATTTTTCCCCAAACTTTTCTATAAAAATATATTTATTTTGATCGTTTATATTCACCTTATTTTCGGTTGTGAAGAATTGGCCACCTGGCAAAGTCGTAAAATCTTTTTTCACATACGTCTCATCGTCCATGAGAACGCATGTTCTGTCCAAATGCAGAGAAGCTTGTACAATTTTCGCGACCTTGTAACAGAACTATTGTATTGCTTTACCGTCTGTTTTTGGGCTTTTACTTTTTTATAGGTCCTTAAATTTTGACGCACTTTCGCTCTCTGGACCATAGATGTACTAGTTTTCAATTTTTTTGCCACATCCCGCATCGATAAACTACAATTATTCTTGTAAGCAGACACTATTTTCTTTTCTATTTTTTTATTTGAAGGGCCCGTCGGACGTCCACTTCGAGCTTTGTCTTGAATTCTATATTCTTTTAAGTACCGATTCACAATATTTCGTACCATCGCACGACTTATTTTCATCATCTTTTCAACCGCTGCAAAAGTTAAATGAGGATTTTCAAGGTACGTTCGCAAAACAGTTTCTCTACGAATTATTTTATCGTCCTGCATTTTAAATAAAAACATTACCTAACCTGAATTAATTATGTTAATTGATACATCAAGATGACACAAACTGAAGCAAACAATCAGAACAAAAATCGTTTGCCACCCAGTATTTTACTGGTACGCAGACTCTGTAAAAGAACTTTTCGGTACGGGCCTTATGTATGTCACTGTTTAAAAAACCAAGGGAAAGAGTGTTACTAAACAATACAGGTACGATAGCCCCGTTTTTTAAGTTTCTATATAACTTGTTATGGTGAAAGGGGGTAGGACATTAAAACCTTAGTATCGACTAATAGGCGCAGAGAATAAGAAAAACCTGGACATAATTCTATAACTGTAATTTTCTTTTTCTATGATATAAAGTATTGTTAGTTATAGTTAAAATAAAAAGAATTAAACATTTTAAGTCTCCGCGTCAATGTAAAAAAAACAAAAAACTAAATTTTAAACACATTTTGATTTCATAAGTACAGCATAATAGTTAACTTTGTAAAAGTACCTCTATTATGTTATGACACCTGCATTCCAGTTAAAGAAATCAAAATTAAACTAATTAATCAATCGGGACTATCATTAATAAAGAAGATTCAGTAAGTTACACATTTTCTGGCTTATCTTACCAGAAATTATAGATAACTGTAATTCGACAATTTATTCTGAATAGTATATTATGTGTGTTGATAAATGATTAAAAATTAAACAGATTCTCTTTGCGGATCTCCAAAGTTTAAAATATTGGTAATTTTTGGAAAACCAAAATACATAACTACTACCAAAGTGTTTAATTTATGCCGTCAACATATTATTAGTACTGTAAGAAACAAATTAAACAAAAAATATCCACGGTTATTAATTAATTGCCATGTTTCCTTATTTACGTTTTAATATGAACGTTATTTATTGCAGAATAAGGTCTTCATTTCTTTGTGCCTCAACTCCCGACCGTGCTGTCGCGAGTCGCAAGCGATTCTCGTCTAGTAGTCGGGCAATTCTTTGAGCGTTTCAACCGCCCTGATTCCCGTGGCCGCATTAATGTCTAAATTCCTGTAGCTTTGGATGCTATTTTCGGTTATCTTGTAGTGTCCTGACTTCTACAAAGTTTAACTGAAAATGCTTCCAAAGCTACAGGAATTTAGACATTAATGCGGGCACGGGAATCAGGGCGGTTGAAACGCTCGAAGAATGGCCCAGTCGTCTCGTGCATTCATTTATTATACTCGTAGGCTAAGTCAATGATTGTCAAACTTTTATAAACACGTGGGGTGCACCTCGGTTCGGCTAGGGCGGCGGAGATGTATTGACATATTGTGTTCATTAGATCGATAATAACTAAATTGTTCAGGATGAGATAAATGATTGTCGTGAAATCACTTTTACCTATTTATAAGCTCTCAGTTTTCTGTACAGAATGATTTAAATAAGAACATGTTAGGAGTCACGACGACGTGTCGTGAAACGGTGCCGCAGCGGTGCTCAATTTTTTGCCGCATGCGACGTCACAGGTAAAGGATGGTGTCATGCAAACTTTTTTAAACCAAGCAAAAATTGTGACGGAACCCTACAATGAGCATGGTCCGACATGTTCTTGCTCGGTTTTTTATAATTTCATCACACACGTTTTAATCTAATTTTTTTGGGTCCCTCGGTAATTTGTATGATGCGTGGCGTGGCGGTTATCGGGAGTATATGGGAGAATATTAGTCTTTTCCCGACTTGAAATCAATGCCTGAATAATTATTTGTCTAAAATCATATAAAGGCATTGGTTTTTCGCCATATCTAGTGTATAGAGAGTGCGCGTTACATAATATAATACTATAGTATCCGCAAAATTAAGTGGCGAGGCGGTTCATAAATCATCAGAATCATGCTATCTCTTTCACACCTGCATGGCCTTATGGAGCGGGCCGTGCAATAATAGTGTAGGTAGCGTAAGGCATAAAAAAGAATGTCGATAAAGTAATGAAACAATTTTTTTCATTCCAGTATTGTATAATTACTCTCGAAATATACCCCTGCTTCCGAAATATCCTTCCGAATACGATCTAGAGTACCTATTCGGGTGACCGAGTAGGCGGAGAGGTGTACTCCGACGTGGCGCGTCCCCGGGTGGTGGATTGGGGAAAGCTCCGGCTCAACTCCTCTGCAAAGTTGACTATTTGTCCTTTGCGGTCGAGTTGAGCTAGGGCAGGGCATAAAAGCCCCGTGAACCAAACACAGGGGGGGAAACGGGTATATTTATATATGTATATATCTATCTATAATAATAATAATATTGAAAATATTATTATAAATATTTTATGTACACAAAGGTAAAGCTGTTATGGCAATATATATATATATACAATATAAGAATATGCACCACAGTTCCATCGGGCTTGTAGGCGATCCGAATGGACTATTAGCCTACCTGCGGTTTGTCCTACGCAGTTGAGCGCCGTAAGCGGGGATGCAGGAGTCCTGGGGGGTTGAGTCGAACGGGGTCGGGGTTAGTTACTACCGGGAGACAACACGCCCTCTTCGGTCCGAATTTCAAGCGAAACGGTAGCCTTGTATTATTATTACCGCTGACATTTTAGCTTTCAGAAAATATATTAAAGTACATTAAAAAACGGCAAATTATTTTTTTATATCTTTTTTTTCGAACATATTCCGCAATTACGAAAAAAAACTAAGATCTCAAATATCTCCGAAACTAATAATTTTCGGCCAGGTACATTTTCGGTACATTACTTACGAGACGTTTATGCATTTGTAGTAGTATTTGTATATTTACAGGGATTCTAAAATTTTAATTTCATTCTACAGTCAGAAAAAAAAGGTTCGTTACATTTTGAAGAAGAACGGGGATAAGGTTCACTTTCCTTTGCAGGTGATTATTATGAAGAAAACGCGTCTTGTTTCAATCTGATGTTTAATGCTACTAAAACGGTGGTTAAATGCATACGTACATACAGGTATAGCTAGGTATCTATAGGAGCTGTATAGGATGCGACAAGTATAATATATATAGCTCTACTATGCCTCCTTAAAAGGATTGTATCGAATATCCAGTCACCCTGTATATCTGTTTTTTTTATTTATTGTAATGTATTCACTTCTCTTTCTTGTTGTATTTCTTGTTCTTGCTGTATGTGGTGTTCAATAAAGAGTTATTGTATTGTATTGTTGTATTGTATATTAACGGTACCAAATATTACAATTTGTGTACTGATTAAAAAATTACCCTGTATATTTTTGTTATACAAATATAATATTGTTTACCGAAAACACTGTATAATACTATCCATTACCACGTGGAAAGAAAGCATAACTTAAATTGAATGCAAATAGGAATGAACCTTATGCGCAAGCATTAAGGATTAAAATTCGCATTTAAAAATAATGAAGTAACTACATTGACATGTTGAACAAGATTTACGTTACGTGGCCCGTCACATCACAACACGATGTCGTGATAAAAATATTGACTAAGAAGTTTTTATGGCTATTGCAACTTTAGCTCTAAAAAGACACATACATTCGTAAAATTATGTTAAACTGAATATGCAGAATTAATAACACATGGCATTTGTACACAAAAATAAGTAAATAAAATCATCTCTCGGGGAGCTATTAGCAAATGAGTATTAACGACACGTTGTCGTGACCGGCGTATCGCGCACGCTCTGCGATCACGACAACGTGTCGTGGGTGGCGCTGAATGGGTTAAGTTTGCTTCAGTTTAAACTTATACTATTAATAATTATAAATTAATATTTATTGTTTGTTTTGATACCGGCAACGGCTTGCAACCGTTTATTGACAGCAATTGGAACTTTTGAACTTATTTGAACTCACATCCTCCAAATGAATGTAAAAAAAATGCGCTCACTGATTATTTATTGATCGGGCTCTATGCAAATTCTACAATTTACTTCAAAAATTGAGCTCTGAAAAATTATATGATTGATGATATTAAATGATATATAATTACATGATTAAAAGTTTAATTTTATAGGAAAACCTGATTTTGTCATAAAATCGCAAACTGTCGCTAAATTCATTATGCTATCAAAATGATTTTGTGATTGTTTAAGTGGCCAAACAATTGAAAGTGGCCAAACAGTTTTTGCTATGTTTACCGTCTATACTGGGTGGACGCAGGAGCGGGTAATCCGAACAATAAACATTTTTTTACGTGAACGAACCCTTTTGGTTGCACACAAACAAACATATTTAGAAGTTATCGCTTTTGGGCCCAAGGTTACGTTCAGACGATTATCGCCCTAAAGGTGGAACACCGCGAACGCAGGCGATAATACATAATTGAAATGAAATAAACTCGTTATGACAGGGGGGAATAAAAGAAACGTTTAGATGGTTCTTTGTCTATGATATTTGAGGTTTGTTCCGTCAACATCCGTCCAAAGAGTATATACCTAATAAAGACGTTTAGATTAATTTGGCAGACAAAATGTCAAAACATACTTCTAATGATAGAAATGAAAACGAATGGTGTGGAGCACTCGTTTTTAATTTTTTTATCTCTCGTGCTTCAAAAATACAGTTTCACTGTTTTTGCTCACTTTCGAGCGCTTGATAGTCAAAAATTGCCCCCCGTCCGCCGTATCTCGCCGCTGGCTGGCGCCCCGCTCTCTCCCCGCCCCGCACCCACCGCATGCATCCCGCTCCACGACAAGTTCGCGCGTATTTTTAATTAAACTTTCAATTTCTTAAGCGTGACATTAACATGTTTAATTTTGATGAAAACATGATTATAGTACACAAAAACCTATTAATAAACAAAAATTTCACAGTTACGATTTTTAGCTACTGAGTAATTCATTATTATTAAAACGTTAAAAATAAATGTTTAATTTTTGTCTTAAATGTCTTATAAGACGCAATATAGTTTAAATAGATACAATCATCATAGTTACCATTTTTGCTTATCTAGATATTGAGATCAGATGAAAACTGTGAAAAAAAACGTACATGCAGATTTGGTTTCAGTTTAATTTTGCTATTAAGTGATCGCATTCGAATGCACCTCAAAATTATACTAACAAGGTATTTGGTATTTTGCTTTTAGCAAAAAGTTAGGTAGTTTACAATATCTCATGATTTTTATAATATACGGTTACGACCGCGGATTTTTTAATTAATATAGCTAATTAATATTTGATACTTAACATTAATATCCGATAAAATAATAAAAACAACGGGTTTTTGAATTATGTCCAGGTTAAGCTAATTTGATGCGACTATAAGACCTAACTATTATATTATTATGTTATTAATTATTATCGTGCCTTTTTGACAACGTGGTTAGCCTAGTTGGTAGTGACCCTGCCTACGAAGCTAGCGGTCCCGGGTTCGAATCCCGGTATGAACAAATATTTGTGTGATGAGCGCGAGTATTTGTTAGTTCCTGAGTCATGGATGTTTTCTATGTATTTAAGTATGTATTTCTCTATATAGGTATGTGAAGCCACCGAAACCAGACCGCTGAAGAGGTTTTTGGAGGCGTTGCTTTGTAATTAAAAACTTCGATTTAAACTGTAGGTTTATTGTAGGTAACTGGTACAGAAAATAGTGTCAAAAATATGCGCAGCTAAGTGGAAGTTTAGAAGGCTTAGTGAGTTGCAAGTTTTTGAATAGTTTTAAGCTAAACGGATTATTTAAGTGGAGATAAACGTTTTGATACTGCTAACGAAGCAAATTTAGAATATTTAGGTTTTAAGAGTTTAGTATAATTAATGTAATTTGAAAACAATTAAAGTAAGAAAATATATAAAAAAATGAATTAAAATTTATACAATAAAAAAAAATGTTGCGTACGCAACATACTCCCGGGCGTTGAGAGTACTCAACAAACAAATATATTATTGAATGGGGAGCGGACAGATATTATTGTACGCCCTCCGGATGATGCCCTTTTTGGTGAGGATGTCGGCGACTCTGGCGACGTTGTCCGCGCCCGGGTGCAGCTTGGTGACGCGGCCCAGAAGCCATAGAAGAGGAGGAAGGCCTTGATCCCTGACAAGGACCATGGTCCCAGGCTTGAGAGCGTTCGACGTGCTGCGCCATTTCGTCTTCTGCTGGACGAGAGTGACATACTCATTAGCAAACCGGTTCCAGAAATGCTGTTTTAGCTTTTCAATTGGGTAGGTAAAGTTTTTGGAAGAGGTGTAAATTATATTTTTTTTCGATAGTCGTTATCCTAAAGATCAAGGAACTGCGGCTCTTTTATTTTTATTTCCACTAATATTTTAGAAATATTTTTTTTAGTTATTAAGTTGACATTTGTACACTTTATTGGCCGACAAGCTTGATGCCTACGTTCTTAATGAAAAAGAAAAAAAAAACTGTCACTTCTATAACTGTCATTGTCAATCAAAGTAAACAAACGATTCAATTCAACGACTCTTTTTTGGGGAGTTCTGTGACAAGAGTGTTGGTTGCTGCACGTGTCGATTATTTTGTCGCGTTTTTTGGTGCCTCAGTGGTGTTGAAGAGCTCGGTGGAGTGGTCAGCGCGAGCGGCGGCCGACACTCTTGCCTCTGATCTCGGAGAATATAACACTCTAAATGTTTTAATAACATTTTCAAGAACCGATCATATGTAACCTAAAACTTTGACATTGGCAGAATTGTCCCCATGGACAGACGCCATTTTAACAAAAAATTGAATTGACTCTTTTTTGGGGGGAGTTCTGTGACAAGAGTGTTGGTTGCTGCACGTGTCGATTATTTTGTCGCGTTTTTTAGTGCCTCAGTGGTGTTGAAGAGCTCGGTGGAGTGGTCAGCGCGAGCGGCGGCCGACACTCTTGCCTCTGATCTCGGAGAATATAACACTCTAAATGTTTTAATAACATTTTCAAGAACCGATCACATGTAATATCAAACTTTGACATTGGCAGAATTGTCCTCATGGACAGACGCCATTTTAACAAAAAATCGAATTGAATTGACTCTTTTTTGGGGGGTGTTGGCTGCTGCACGTGTCGATCGCTTCTGCTGAGCCGGTCGCCATCTTGGGCTTCTCTTTGGAGAAGAGAAGCGTAGCGGTGTTGTGCGCGGCGGAGTGGTTGGTGCGTGAGGCGATCGACACTTTCGCCACAGTTCTCCAAATTACCGAACAATTCCAATTTTATAAATATATTTTAACCGTACATTGACATTGGCAAAATTGTCTACATAAGTGGACAGAGGCCATTTTTTTTTAAAGAGAAGAAGAAGAAGACTCTTTTCTGTTTGCTTGCGTTTCATGTGATCAGTGTTTTTAGAAATATTTTTAACGACCTCAGAACGAACTCCGGACTTTCGATTTTGCCGCTTTGCTCCTGCTTTGCTTGCTTTGACCTTTGCACGATATTTGGACTACGATTTATTTTCGAGCCCTTTGGCACTGCTTCTTGGACACCGATTTCTTCCTTTCACGACAACTCTTGCCCTGCTTTTCGATAGCCACGAGAGCACGTTTGAATCGTATACACGCAATGAATTCAAGCAATCCCACACGGACTTTGGAAATGGAGTATTACAAAGATTTACTCAATTCAATTCAATTTTTTGTTAAAATGGCGTCTGTCCATGAGGACAATTCTGCCAATGTCAAAGTTTCAGATTACATGTGATCGGTTCTTGAAAATGTTATTAAAACATTTAGAGTGTTATATTCTCCGAGATCAGAGGCAAGAGTGTCGGCCGCCGCTCGCGCTGACCACTCCACCGAGCTCTTCAACACCACTGAGGCACTAAAAAACGCGACAAAATAATCGACACGTGCAGCAACCAACACTCTTGTCACAGAACTCAAAGATTTACTCAGATGCTTGAAATAATTGAATCGTTTGTTTACTTTGATTGACAATGACAGTTATAGAAGTGACAGTTTTTTTTTCTTTTTCATTAAGTACGAAGGCAACAAGCTTATCGGCCAATAAAGTGTACAAATGTCAACTTAAAAACTAAAAAAATATTTCTAAAATATTAGAGAAAATAAAAATAAAAGAGCCGCAGTTCCTTGATCTTTAGGATGACGACTATCGAAAAAAAATATAATTTACACCTCTTCCAAAAACTTTACCTAACCAATTCGCTGGAATCTTTCGAGGCGTGTGACGTTTGCTTCTGTGAGTGAGATCCTTGGTATAGACAGAAGCGAGCGTCCGATGAGGAAGTGAGAGGGTGAAAGGTATGAAAGATCAGAAGGATCAGATGATAGAGGGGTGAGGGGCCTAGAATTAAGAATACCTTCTATTTGAACTAGGCAAGAGTTCATTTCTTCGTACGTTAAATGGGTTAAGGTAAGTACTCGTCGTAGGTGATGTTTCACCGACTTAACGGATGCCTCCCATAATCCCCCGAAGTTCGGTGCATAGGCCGGAATGAATTTGAAATCAATATTATGCTGCTCAGCAATACCTGAATGAAGTTCCTAACTATTCTTGAGTAGAAACTTATTTAGCTCATTTCAAGCCCCAACAAATGAAGTGCCGTTGTCGGAATACAACGTTTTAGGTTTACCGCGACGAGCCATGAAGCGCTCGAGAGCAGCCAAAAACGTGTCACGAAGTTGGAAGTGCTGCAGTTGTCAAGCAAGAGACGGGCTTCGCGAGGTCTTCCATCAGCGTCGAACACTTGCACCAATGCTGTGGAAAGCAACACCGAGCGATTAGTGAGTGAAGCTATGTTGGCTTGAATATTGCCGTTAAAGTTTGTCTCTTGTATGGGTGCGTCAGTGCTAGAAGATGATTCTACATTTTTATGCAAAAGAGTATTGTGTTTATGTATGCAATACTTGCAATGAGAAAGCGGGCACTTTTTTTCGCTATGACCCGGACGTAAACACTTTTTACACACGTCGTATTGATTCACTTTACTAATGCGAGCATTTACATCTAATTTGCGAAACGCTTCACAAGTAAAAAAAAGTGATTCTGTTTACAGAATGGACAAGTAATAGGTTTCAATTGTTTAGTATTTGTAGTTGTAAGGTAAGTCTTAGGTTTAGTTGATTCTACGTTTTGAAATGTTTTTTGTTTGCTAGTTTTATTATCATAAAGTGTTTCTAGAAGGTCTGCCCTAATATTTAAAAACTTAATATATTGTTCCAGAGTCGGCGAACCCAATAACTGGTTTCTGTATTCTTCCCACTTCCTATGTGTGACGACATCTATTTTTTTAGACATAAGGTAGACTATAATAGTGTCCCAGTGGTCCACTGCCTCGCCCAACGTTGCAAGCGCATGTAAATTTTTGTTCGTTACATCCACTATATTACGTAACAAATAACTGGATTCGCGCTGTATAAGGTAAATGTACGGAATTCTGTAAACGTACGGAATTCCGGAATTTTTCGGTTAAGGCCCAAAAATAAGAAAACTATCAACTATTTCCAAAAAATATATATATATGTCGGAGATTGACATTAGTAAAGGAGCTCAACGGAACAACTGTGCCACCGGAAGGCGACACCAACGCCCTCTACAACCTTTTTGGCGCGCTCGACAGAGCCTGGGTGGTCGCTCCAGTGCGACGGCAACACACTGCTACTTGAGAGTCCGTCCAGTGAGGACGTCTGCTTTGGGACCATCCAAGAAACACTTCTACTTGGGAAACCGTCCAGTAACCACCTCTGGATGGAACTGCTCTTCGTTTCAAGTTACGTTTGTAGGGAGTGAAGAAAGTGCGCGTGAGAAAGAGCCTAAGCAAGTATTGCGCGCATCTCCCGAGATTCGGTCAGTTATGCCGCGAGGAAGGCAGAACCATGGGTTGGTGGTGGGACTGGTAGGGTTACACTGTTATTACGTTATAGTTGACGTGTTACTGTTAATTAAAGTCAGTGAAGATCAAATGTATCGAGTTTAATGTTCATCAAGGAAATAAACCTACCTACGTCTATTTTGTGTTATCTTTGCTTCGACCCTCACTCAACTAGAGACCAAGATATCTGGCCATATCCTGAAGATTCCTGACACATCTAGCCGCAGCCGCCAGCCAGCTGCCCCCCCCCCCCCCCCCCATAGCACCGACATCAGAAGCGGGATACGTTCAGCATGCCTCACATGGGAATACCGAGAACATGTGGTCGAGCAAATGAGACGTATTTACTGCGAAGATCGTGAACTTGGAAAATAAATGAGGGTAGACGCATCGTTGAAGAAAGAAAACACAGGAAGAAATAAAATCGTTTATTAAGCGCAAGGCACTGAAACACAAACACACGTAAGCAGGCTGAAAGCTGTTTAAGAAGCAAGAATATGAAGAAAGCGCCGTACAAGTCGTCGGTTCCAGTAACGCCATTCAATCTCAGCAGACCAACGGCAGTGCAATCGTGTGCTTCAAGGGCAAGGCGCCTGCACATTGCAACATTCTGTATTGCGGGAGACTGCACTGCACCACAGGCTGAGCACCGTGTTAACCTGTGTACTGCATAGTACAGCCACCGTCAGGAACACTCGAATACTTTGGTGAGTCGTACAATGTTTATTATGATTCCAGTACTAATGTTCTTTTGATATGGACACGGTGTGTTAACGTGTTCGTTTTGGTTCCGAAGTGATTTTCAAACTTTTCAATTAATTAAGTAACATCGACACTGTGTTTTTGCTGTAGTAAACACGCCCCATTCAAACTGATTAATTTGTACACTCGTGACACTATTAAGAACACTTTGAATTGTTGAAATCAGTTCCGTTACGCATCTGCGCGATTCGCCGGACTTTCGATAGTTAATTCAGCTGGCGTCCGTGCGTGTTCCTTTGTTCGAAAATGATTTAAACACTAGAAGTACATTAAACGATCTTATGTCGCATTAGCGTAATAGAACAATGCAATTTTATTTTTGCGTCGCTGTCACTATGATTTAAACTTAATGATGGTTTGAAATAGACTGGGTCATTATTTTTGAATGCTACCCACATTTCATACGAAAATAATCGTTATCGGATCTTATTATCATCTTAAAAAGTTATTGAGGTTATTGAGACTATTTTACCACTCGGTTTTCAAACTACCCGTATTGTTTCTGTTGCAAATAAAAATAGCGCTTACTGACCCTGTACGTTGGTAACTGTACCTACCGTCAACGTTAATTACGTTTTGATAAAACTAAGTACCACTTGACGTAAAATTTGTTGTTTGAGTCGTCTGGAACAGTGTTTTTGTTAAAGTGGGTTCTCGGTTCGGCTAATGGTTAATTAACCGTTCAGATGCTATGTCGTAGCTGTAAGCGAATAGCTTCGACGGAGGTTGGTTCTCGTTGGAGAACTTTGTTGTGGACTCTGACACTCTGTGTGAGTGTGACGCGTGTGCGTACTTGGACACTGAGAGAGTGTACCTGGGTGTACGTAAGAGCAAGTGTGTGTCTTGCTGGTGAGACATAGCCAAGGCCTTACATTGTGCATGTTTATTACTCGGTTTACTTCATTTAAGAGACACTGACTGGACATTACTGACGAGCCTGTGTGGCACTGACGAGCCTGTGTGGCACTGACGAGCCTGTGTGGCACTGACGAGCCTGTGTGGCACTGAGGAGCCTGTGTGGCACTGAGGAGCCTGTGTGGCACTGAGGAGCCTGTGTGGCACTGACGAGCCTGTGTGGCACTAACCAGAGTTTTTGGCATTGACTGGTCTTTGTGACACTAACCAGCCTCTGTGGCACCTATGACTTTGTGTGTCGCCACAAACTGTCTTTGTGGTCTTAGTAATACGAGTACGATGTTCGTGATATAAAAGGCTTTCCGAACGTATTTGATGTATGTCAGGAAAGGCCGAGTGGTACTGCTTTGGCGATGTATTGTTTCAGATTAACACACGAGGACGTGTGTCGTCGCAGGATGGCAGTGTCGGAGATTGACATTAGTATAGGAGCTCAACGGAACAACTGTGCCACCGGAAGGCGACACCAACGCCCGCTACAACCTTTTTGGCGCGCTCGACAGAGCCTGGGTGGTCGCTCCAGTGCGACGGCAACACACTGCTACTTGAGAGTCCGTCCAGTGAGGACGTCTGCTTTGGAACCATCCAAGAAACACTTCTACTTGGGAAACCGTCCAGTAACCACCTCTGGATGGAACTGCTCTTCGTTTCAAGTTACGTTTGTAGGGAGTGAAGAAAGTGCGCGTGAGAAAGAGCCTAAGCAAGTATTGCGCGCATCTCCCGAGATTCGGTCAGTTATGCCGCGAGGAAGGCAGAACCATGGGTTGGTGGTGGGACTGGTAGGGTTACACTGTTATTACGTTATAGTTGACGTGTTACTGTTAATTAAAGTCAGTGAAGATCAAATGTATCGAGTTTAATGTTCATCAAGGAAATAAACCTACCTACGTCTATTTTGTGTTATCTTTGCTTCGACCCTCACTCAACTAGAGACCAAGATATCTGGCCATATCCTGAAGATTCCTGACACATCTAGCCGCAGCCGCCAGCCAGCTGCCCCCCCCCCATAGCACCGACATATACATATAAAGTGTGGACAATATTGCGTCAAATGAACAAGAGGTCAACGAACTGTGAACATATGGTATGTTGTTACGTAATCTGTTTTGGTCAGTCCGCGTCAAACTGCCGAAACGATAGGAAGAACCTCGCATATGCGTAAGGGCAGTAACGGATTTTATTAAGGATTTTACAAGTAATGGGTAAGCATTTTCATTATAAATTGTTTCAATCATTGTGTAGAATTTCATAACAAACTGAGTAAATGAACTTTCATGAAAATTCAGTTAGTATTTAGTAAATTACGGTCGATTTACTGATTGCCGCAATTACATACCTCAAAAACCAACCTTGTCCCGAAAAGCGTCAAAATTACGCAATTGAAGAAAGTAAAGGGATTTTGTTTTTGTGTTTTGCCGGGAATTCAGATAAGAGAGTCAAACAAATTTTGCCATTAAGAACGTGATGTTTGCCATACTTTCATATAATCAAATTACGTATTATGATTTTGTGGACCATTGTTATGAAAAAAGGTGTCTAAAGTAATCAATTTTGCCTACCTCATAAAAAGTTACCACAAGAACTCCACATGCTAAATAGCTGAATTATATTGCTACAGTCCAATATTTTAATATACTTAATGGTCCATCTACTAATCTGAATACATTACTATAGAATTTAAGTAATTTCAGGATGTGGAAAAGACGTACTTCTTAAAAACATCTGCTTTTCTGACTTCCGCAATTCCCTACAATGATTTTTGGCTGTGCTGCTAATTGCGTTAAAATAATTGCGTAATTGTGCTTATGTTTTCAAATGATTATTCAGTATTTTCCGAGTTATATTTAGTTAAACTATATAACGCACATCGAGTTTTATGACCGTACTATATATGCACCTAGGGGAAATGGGGGCCACTCTGATTTTAGGGTCCATTAGTCCCTATCCATCAGTCCCCAGTGGGGACAAATTCAGATTCAGAATCAGATTTTTCCTATTCGTCTCCACTGGGGATAACTAGGAAGATATCATTCCCATTTGTCCTCACAAAAGTAGGGGAGACTGGGGTCAATTGGAACGTTTTCGACAAAATCGCCTTTTCTACACTAAAAAATAAGAATGAAAATTCTTAGTTGTCCCCAGTGGGGATAAACGGGGATTATTTTTCCCATTTGTCCCCACTGGGCACTAAAATAATTCCCGAGTAGACAAGCCCTAATTTTATAATTTTGTGTTTTTGGCATAATTAAGATTGGCGCCATGAATGGGTTAGTCTGTCGGAAGTTTTTACGACATTTGAACAATTGCTAAACTGCGTTAACTTAGACTTTAACCCGCCGCGCCTCTTAACTAACTCTTTAATTTTGGCATCGGCCATCTTGTTGTTTTAACTAACTACGTACAAGGTCTACGAGTATATGCACGCGTGGCCGGCCGGTGAGCGACTGAATGCAATTTTTAATGTTACGGGATTGAACAATAGATCGGATGTGCAGGAATGCGGTTTATAATAGACTAGCTGTCTGCCCGCGACTCCGTCTGCGGAGAGTCAGTAATTTCTTTAAAAAGTAGGTAGGTACAAATAAAATTTTCATTAAGTACGTATCATAAAGGGACAGACTTTCCAAAAAAATAGTAATGTTTCCTAACATTTGTTCGCTTTTTAGTGTTTGTTTAATTATTATGTGATTATGTATTACATGCAGCACATATACACTACATTCATGGCATTAATGCTTATTGCCAATACTTCATCACTCTTGACAAAATGGGGCTATCCAATATGCAGGGACATTAATCGTTGAAGAACTCTCCTATTACTTGGCGAAACTTCCATTTCACCACATTCATTAGGGGCTGTTCATTTATTACGTAAGACAATGTAAACCAATTTCTGACCCCCCCTCCCCCTACGTAAGAAAAAATAAGACATGGATGAACCCTCCCTCCTTTTTAATCTTACGTAAGATCAGTATCTACCAAAATTGCAAAGAAAAAGTAGCAAAAATATAAAAACGCTTTAATTTTTGCTTGCTTTTGTGATCTTACATAAAAACCTCCTACCCCCATGTTAGAAAAAATAAGACTTATTCAGACCCCTTCCCCCCTAAATCGTCTTATGTAATAAATAAACAGCCCCTTACTAATGATGGGCAAAAGTAGCGTGTTGTGAAATACTTATTATTAAGGAGTTCCGATGGTCATGTCTGGTCATTAATTTCACTTTGCCAAATGGTGCTTTTGGAATGTAAGTAAATGTTCTTACAGAAGTTTGAAAATCGCTGTATAAGTCCTTTAAATGTTTGAAGGGTTCCATCAATTTACCTGGGATTCCATTATCAGAAAACTCGTATTTTATATTTAGTAGATTAGAAACCAATTTTCATATATCTAACTTCAAAAATAACCAAACTTAGGGGTCGTGTTTCCAAAATCACCGAAAGTACTCTTGGTTTGTAAGCAGTAGCTTAAATACCAATTTCATTAACTTCAAGAATGACTTCATTCCCATTAAAACTTTCACCTTCCATTTCACCCACTTAGGGATAGTTTTTCAGAAATCACCAAATGTTTTATATTTTATTTGTTAACAGTGCCTTTTATACCAATTTCCACGTTTTTAACTTCAAGAATGACCGAACCCCCATACAAATTTTAACCCCCCATTTCAGCCCCTTAGGGGAAGTTAATCCAAAATCACTGAAAGTGTTTTTTTTATTTCCTAATAGTAGCGAATATACCAAGTTCCACGTATCTAACTTGAAAATTGACCGAACTCCTATACAAATTTCTACCTCCCATATCACCTACTTAGGGGTAGTTGTTTCCAAAACCGCCAGAAGTTATATTTTTTATTTGTTAACAATAGCCTTTATACCAATTACCACGTTTCTAACTTCAAAATTGACCAAACTCTCATACAAATTACCACCTCCCATTTCATCTCTTTAGGGGTAGTTAATCTAAAATATTCAAAAGTAGTATGTTTTATTTGTACACAGTTAAGTAGCCTAAATACCAACTTTCACGTTTTTAACTTGAAAAACGACCAAACTCCATCATAAACTTTAACCCCCTATTTCGTCCCCTTAGGGGTAATTTATCCAAAATCACCGAAAGTAGTGTTTTTTATTTGATAACAGTAGTCTCTATAGCAGTTTCCACGTTTCTAACTTCAAGAATGACCAAACCCCCATACAAATTTTAACCCCCCATTTTAGCTCCTTAGGGGAAGTTAATCCAAAATCACTGAAAGTTATTTGTTAACAGTAGCCTATATACCAATTTCCACGTTTCTTACTTTAAAATTGACTTAACTCCCATACAAATTTCCATCCCCCATTTCACCCACTTAGGGGTTGTTTTCCAAAATCACCAGAAGTTATATTTTTTATTATTTAACAGTAGCCTATATACTAATTTCCACGTTTCTAACTTCAAAATTGACCAAACTCCCATACAAATTACCACCCTCCATTTCATCCTCTCAGGGGTAGTTTATCCAAAATCGCCGAACGTTATTTTTTCATTTGTTAACAGTAAGTAGCCTATAAATAAGTATACCAATTTCCGCGTTTCTAACTTGAAAAACGACCAAACTCCTATACAAACTTTAACCCCCCATTTCAACCCCTATAGGGGTGGTTAATCCAAAATCACTGAAAGTAGTGTTTTTATTTGCTAACAGTAATCTCTATAGCAATTTCCACGTTTCTAATTTGAAAAACGACCAAACTCCCATACGAACTTTAACCCCCCATTTCTACCCCTAAGGGGTAGTTTATCCAAAATCGCCGAAAGTAGTTTTTTTTATTTGTTATTTTACGTATATGTAGCAAGTTTCGAAGGTCAAACTTTATTGGTTTTCATTTTATAGTTGTATGAAATCCAGTAATTTTAAACAAAAAACCCTCTTTTTTGCATTTTTGGATGAGATTTAAAAAAAACACTGAAACAGGTATTTCTTTATTTTCATTAATAAGTATTTATTCTGAGTTTCATGATCCTAGAACAATCTAAATTTGTTTTTTCATACAAACTTTACCCCCTCTTTTTACCCCCTTCTTCTAACATTTTCCAAAACTTTTATAGCCTAAATGTTATTCTGATGTTATTTAAATAGATTTATGAAAATTTCATCAATATCCGTTCAGTAGTTTTTACGTGATGCTCAGTCAAACAAACAAACAAACAAATAAACAAACAAACAAACAAACAAGAATTTTAAAAATGGTTTTAATATGTTCAGTTACTTATTATAAATCGCCCTGATCGGTTTTTTTTTTAAATCTTCAATGTACAGACTTTTTGGTCTTAACGATTTTATTATATGTATAGATAAGCGAGTTTACTGTTCTGATGCTAAGGCGAAGTGGAGACGGCTTGATTATGTAGGCTCAGTAAGTATGGAAGGGTTTAAATTTTATAATTGTGGAATTAAAAGTTATATGAATTCGTATGAACTTGATGATGATAGTCATCATCATAGCCTAATTCAAATAGGGGTATTTCCAATTCCGTTGGAAAAGGGGAAATTAAGAAGCAAGAAGGAAAATGGAACGGACTCACTCTGTCTATACGTTCATGAGCATACTCCGATGTTTCTGTGTCATCACTGGCTTAATCTTTAGGCATACTTAGCCATAAAAAAAAAACTTACATAATCTCGTCTGTAGGCCTAGCCAAGATGCTTTCGATAACTATCGTTTCTATCACGTTTCTATCCGTTTCATTTTTTAAACCAATCGCGTCACTGGTAGATCACGTGACACAAGTTGATCACGTGGTTTATCGAAGCGAACGATAATTTGCTAGCCAAGTGTCAAATGTCATCTAAAAAGTTTAGAACAGAATATCGTTAAGTGTTGTAACATTAACAAACCTCATACAAATGGCTAGCCAAGTGACACTTTTGACAGCTATTCTGTTCGTTATTCTACAGTAGAATATCGAGATGTAATCGTACGCGGATGACTTGAAGAATAACGCAAGCTAACGATCTAAAATTGTGATTTTCGACAGATAGATGTGCGTGAATGGTACACATGAAATACTTGTTATAATAAGCGATGATAAATCAAGTTTTTATAATCATTGCTTTCAAAATTATACAATTCCTGTGACTTATTTCAACAAACAATCAACTCTGGAACCCTTGCTAATTTAAGAGAGGAACTTCCTTTCGAAGTAAAAGTAAGTAAGAATGATGTTTATACTTTAAATTAAATACGCCACTTACTTACAGTGATAAGTAAATTAACACGTATTTCATAGATGGTTATTTTTTGCAGGTCCTGTGTATTTTTGCTATGTGTTATGGTGAACCGAAAATGGATGTCTTGCAGCAGTAAACTAAGTAATGCAAGCCATCAAGTACACACATGTTGTTTTGCCAAACAAAAAGTGAGGACAATTTGGTAAGCATCAGTGAGTAATATCTTCTTCAGACTGAATAACTTTCTCTATTAGCACACTGCCCCTGTGATATGATGATGATTATATGAAATTAATATAAAACATGTTTATTTGACGTTCTGTATCAAAATATTAGTAAGATGTGGGCCTCCTATTAAGATGGTATTATATTTATAATACTTATATTATAACCCATGTCAGGTCCCGCTTCCCCATCATATGACATGGTTTATTATCTTGACAGGAACATTTAACACCAATTATAAAATTATCCAAAAAGCTTACTACATTCAGAGTATGTAATTTAATTGTAATTTAGTGTTATATTTTTTGTGAAATGAAATGATCAAATGAACTTTACATATAGGTAACATCCACAACTCAGGTAGAAATATTCATGCTTAGGCATCACACAAACATTATGACAATGGTTATGGCATGCTATGCACTGTATAAATTACATGAAATTAAATAATTAATTAGAAACTTTGTGTTCAAGGCAATTCAAAATAACTACAATGAGACAATGGATGATGATGCTGATTCTGAGCCACCGCATAATGCCGGAAGAAGTACAAGGAACTACAAGGAGCCAGCTCATGGTTTTGTTGAAAACCTGATGGAGCTGCTTGCTAAAGGCAAGCATGTTGCAGTATTAGCACAATAATAGCAGCAATTGTATGTTGCAAAATATGGTGTGGATTTCAAGTCGATGACATGACAGGTGATAAGTCAACATTGCCTCCACATTGTAATGAGGTTGTGAATGTAGAAACCAATGTGAAGTTTTGTACTTTACCTTTATGTTATATACCTTTACATACCTTTTGGTAAATAACAATCATTATACCTGTTACATACCTTTTGGTTAATAACAATCTTTAATTTCTGTTCTTTGGTAAATAAAAGTCTTGACATATAAAATTATGATTTATTTTGTTTATTATTATTATCACCTATATTCTATATTATTTAATGTAAGATAATTGAATAATGTCTGAATTAAGTTACATTCTACAGATTCCCAACTTAACAGATTCTCATTTATACAGATTCCTAACTCAGCAGATTTAAATACTGAGCACAACAACACTATTGCTCTAGGGCAATAAAGATTCATTCAAAATCCATTACTGCACTATTTTGTTTCCTTCTTAAATTGTTGAACAAACGGACACGACTTGGGATTTCCTTTATCATGCCATTCATGGAACTCATTTCCTAGGTGGGATGCCAATTTCGAAATAGAGGTTGATTTTGGAATTGAAGATGGCGGACATGACTTTTTTGGAAGTCATGGAGACTGAGTTTCATTTTGTACATTTTGATTTCAATTTAGGGTTCTGATTTGATTTGCATTTCATAAACGAATATAATTAAACCATTCAAGAGTTGATTTAATTTACTACAGTTTTTTACCACTTACTGCACGCAGTACTTGAAAGAAAAGCAGATTATGAACCTCGATTTTGCAATGGATGAAGGAGCTATGTACAAACAATAGTAGATATGTTTGTTAGTTAAGGCTGTTAAGAATTTAAAACACTCTGTATTAGGCGTTTCTTTATTTAATTATAATTAATTACTATAGATAGATAGGTAGATAAAAAGTTTATTTGGATACTACAAAACACACAAATAATTGACAGAATAACAACATAACATAACAACACTAAAATTGCATAGCCCCGAGGAACGACAGCGCTACAACGAGCAAACGTTTTATGTGTAGGTAAATAGAAAATAAGACAAAGAAAAAGGGAAGAAAAAGATGTTTTTGTTTATACTGTTGTCATGCGTTTGTGTGCCTGTGCTGGTGCGTGATATGTGTATGTATGCGTATCTTGTGTTAACTAACATAACATACTCTTATTACGTTTCTACTATATTACAAAGACAGTTGTAACGAGTCCCATACCCGCCTTCAACTGCGAGTGGAGCAGATATTCAGTATTCATCAGTATTAATCAGTATTCATCAGTTTATTGCAAATAAGGAAAATCCATGCAATAGCTTATACAGAGTCACAATACCATAAACACATACATTTAGATCATTGTATTAATATCACATGAAAACAATCCAGTAAAAGCAAAAATTTCATTACAAAAAGATTCGATTATTAAATTACTAGTACATAAATAAAGTCAAAAAGGTAAAAAATAAATGTTAGTCCTGTCACTGTTAGTCAAATATTTTACCAAAGTATTCGTCAAGGTTATAACCTTCTATATAATATATATTCTATAGAATGGTCTTCATTTTAAATACATTTTTAGCTTTGTCACAAATTCTCTATAGACATGGGAAAAATCGTCAATAACTACAGCACCGATTTGCAAAATCCATTCGGAAATTTAATGGTCGTACTTCTGAGATGGTTCTTAGATATATAATTTACGAGTCCGCGTAATTTTGCTTCGCGATTATCTCAATAAGTACGTTACCGATTTTAACCATTCTTTCGACAATATAATCCTGACTTTATGATGGTTTTAGTTAACAATTAACAATAAACTATCGCTTATCATCGCGATTAAAAGTATGAAATAAAAATTAAATATTTTAAAAAACTGAACCAACTCATAAAAAGTAAAAAATAACACGGCGTCCAACAGTATTTAAAACCAAAAGCCGACTTTAATTGGAATGTCTAGGATGATTTGAAAGGGTGTTATTTTTTTTACTTTTTTTGAGCCGATTTATTGCTTTTAAAATATTTTTTACTTATAATATTATCGTTTCTATGATACACTTTCCAGCCGACTGTACTTTATCACATACAATTAAATCAATGCACATAGTGAAGCTATCTTAGCCAACTAACCCTTAACTCTGTTAGTTTGATAACTAGTGTCATGTTATTGCACAGTAGGTATGTTTTAAAATTCAGTGATAAATGGTTCCATACCTAAGCTATGTGTCACGTTCAACGCGGCATCAAATAACCAAACTTGCCGGGAATGCGATACTTCTCATACGCAAACCCACCATGGTGCGACATGACCTTTATTTGCCCACATCACCTACTATGTTTAAAGGCTTATATTTTTATGAAATTTGCAGATACCTTCAATATTATTTTTTCTACTAGTAGTATATATACTGTAATATATACCGCAGGAACAACCGCCTCCAGTTTGGTTTCATACTTTTAGAGATATAAGGCAAACTGTGAAAACCTGATTTTATGAGAAAGCGAATCAGCTATTAGTGATAGCCTATTCAAGGAAGCCGCCAACATAAGTATACAGTCAGCATCAAATAGATAGGAGCAACGAATGTGGCCAAATACATCGCAACACACCTTTATTACTATAAGAATAAGAATGTGTTGCGATATATTTGACCCTTTTGAATGCTCCTATTTGATGCTGACTGTACACCAATAAATAAAATTTGCTTGGTAGGTCGGTAGGCTGGCATGTATGCCGCTTGTAGGCGCGCTAAGACGCAGTCTTGTTCGGGCCCGAAGTTTAGCTTTAACCAGGCGAAGCCGGCACTGATTGAACGTCGAGTCTGTAAAAAAAAGTGTTCATTGAATTATTTTATTTTCATTTTGTAAGAAACAAACGGTCATCATTTGTAATCAAATCATGAATAGATAACTAAATAATATGTTAAATTAGACCTACAGTTTCCTTAATTAATATTTAGTATAAATTCTATTAAGTACAGGTGTATGTGCAAACAAAAAAAAAAAAATTATATGAACATGCAAAAGTACATTACAAGGTGTAATGAAATTCGATATAATATTCAACTAAAAAAAAAAAACAAATATAAATAAAATGTTTTAAAAACACAACGGAACTCCAAAAAAACAATGAAATAATTCTTTCTAATATCATCTTAGATAAGCCAAACTATCAGCTTTTGGTTTAAAATATTGTAGAATGCCAATGATGAATCTGAAATAGTTAAAATGATCTAAAAAGGAAGATACAAACATACATACATATGAGGCAAACAAAGAACTTTCATCTCCAGCTTAAGAGAAATGCATGGAGAAAAAGTTTAATAAAACCTTGTATATACATACCTTTTTCAAAATCTGGCCACACTAGGCTCAGACTTCTCCTCGGATTTTTTTCTGACATCCACTAATTTATATTTACTTAGCATTTAACTACAATTAGGTTGCTAGTAGGTAGTATGTAGTTTTGGATCTGAAAGTCCATAAAATCTTATTAATCCATCTTATTTTATAAAATCACATATTACACCAAATGTTCCATTCCAAAGTTCAATGCCCAAAACATTGAACCAGTCAGTATGGAAATCAATTACATATTATGGCCTATACTAGTTTTAAGAAACCACATGGTTTATCTGAACTGTATCTATGGAAGTTGGTGGCCCAGTGACTTCAGGTATTGATTGCAAGATGCCAAATTCCCAAGTGGCTACCCTATAAATTAGATGTGTACAACTGGGAATAAACATTCCTTTGAGGGTGCGGGCAACTGGGAAACAAAATCCCAGTTGTCCTCAGTGTAGCCAAAGGGGTGCAGACGACTGGGAATAGCCCACAAATTATCAAGCTATCACAGGGATCATCCTATACTGACCTAACTATAGTTACACAAACAGCTAAAAAAATATGAAGCAATATTTAACTTGAATCTTAGAATGTTTTACTTCATCAAATTTTAATTTCATCAACAGGCATTTCCACATACAGGAGTTATAATTTTTTGTTAGTCACTAACCTACGTAACCCATGCTTAAGATAACCAGACAACAATAAGGTTTCAGCAGAAATCAGCTTTTGATGAAATGAAATTCGGTAAAATGACACATTCGATAAAATATTTGCCTTAACCGGGCATTTAACCCGGAGTATATGGCTTGAATTCATGTGGTTATCTAAATACGTAAGAATTAAAACGTATCAAACGTACATACCTGCAACACAACATCGGACCCATTTCACGTAAGTAATACATGTATAGTAGAAACAGTTTTAATTTGGGTTGTAAGTAATATCCAAATTATGATTTCTTGAAGTTTTGTCCACCTAAATAGGTTCTAATAACCATTTATAAGTCTTTATCTAAATTTACGTTATTTTTAAACATTTTAAGCACCAAATAAATGAGCAACACGATATTTTAATTGAAAGAGACTTGAATAACCGTTTGTTTACTTAAGTACCGAAATTATAACCTGCAAATAGTACTTTGACAGCTATTTTGACAGTTGGTGACGTTTAAGTACGCCCCAGGCATAGACAAATTTAAGAAATGACGCATGTAATATGTAAGTAGAAAAGAAAACGCAAAGAAAAGGCGTACCGATTTCCAACGTGCACTTGGCTAGCATATTAACGATCGGAACGTCAATTCTTTCAATCGGATTGCTTACGAAACGTCTGGTAGCGTGTGCATCTTGGCTAGGGCCCCTGTCAAGGTGTTTCGGCAGAATAAGCCTTGGCAGACTTATATATTCATGAAATGAGGGTTCATACCTACCGACTGGAATTGATTTCATGCTCGTATCATATGGGTATATTTAAACTATTCATTTTAAAGTAAGTTGAAATTCGGCAGCCCACTATATTTATGATTGTCTTTCAAATCGAGATCATGATTGGTTCATTTTTGTCTCAGGAATTCTCAATACCTATTACCTACTAGTGAAAAAAAAACTCACTTGTAGATATTTTTATCACTTACTACCTAACACAGACCTTCATAATTATTATGCATGCAATACAATAAGCCTACAGTAATTAAAATGTCCGAAATCTGTACAATTCCAATATACTGGTTCCACGGATGTTGTTTACATAATCTCGTCTGTCAAGGTGTTTCGGCAGGAAAAGCCTTGGCAGACTTATATATTCCTGAAATGAGATAATTAGAATATGTATGTTATATTTTAATATACAGTGTTAACTCCATTACTCCATTTAACGCCACTTGATTTAACGACAAACTCTAGAACGTCGAAATTACTTGAATCTGGTTGGTTTACATTTTTGTCCGTACAATGATATACTCTATGTAGCATCTAGCATCACACCGATTCTAAATAACGACAAAATTAATACGTCAATATTAAGCAATAAAAAGTACTTTCTAATTTGCCGAAATTAATAAGAACTGCAGCTGTGTACGTTCTTTTGTTTATTATTTTGTTGATTTATTGTCTAGTCCATATTTACCTCGACTTTCGGCATCAAACGCACCGAAGATTCTGAGAAATTCGTTCTTTTGTTTATTGTGATTTTGATCACGTTGCACGTGTTTACCTCGGCTGCTATACCTGCCGCAAACCAAATTGGCACACCGGCAGGCTACCACCACTCTCATAGAAAATGATAAAACCTAAAATTTGAACGCGCATATAGCTATTTATACTTACGTTTGTTAATACGTGTACTGCGAGCGTGCGCGCTAGAAAGGACCTTACGCGCTCGCGCTAAGTGCAGGGTTGCCAGAGGAGTGATAGAGAATTATCGTATCAATATTCGAAAATTATCGTACCAGATAAAAAAATATCGTACGACTGTCAGAGCCGCGCGGAACGCGTAGCTAGCTCCCAAAACGAAGTAGGATAGCAATGTGGGCTATTTCTCACTCGCGCCTATAGGAACTGCGGTATTTTTGACAGTTGACCTTAAAATCTATGCATAGATGAAGACCAAACCAGTGTTGCCAGACGAAAAATTGAAGTGACAATTTACTTTTTCACTTCACCGTAGATATTATTTTGTATTTTTGAATGATTGGCCCTGAGTATTAGTCTTTTCACCCCATTTTGGAGCAGGGTTGCAAATTATCGTACTTTTGCGTACGATAATACAAATTGTATCGTACCGGAGTCGAAATTATCGTACGTCTGGCATCGCTGGCTAAGTGTATCAATTGCGTCGTCACGATCAAATTAGGGTTGTCAACATTACAATAAAAATATAATAAAATACTTTCGTGCGCAGAAAGCGGCTAATAAAATAAGTTTTTTTTGGGGGGGGGTATCTTCTATGCATATTCACATGTAAGTAAAACAACCCGGTACGATAAAATGTGTGTAAAACGTCGTTGAATGTAAAACTATAGAATGAAAACATAAAAAAACTATCTAAATAACCATGAAACCCAAAGTAAATATGTTGTACAAGCAAAAATAAAAACCTAAATTCAATTGATCTAATAGGTATATGCCTAACGCGTGCCTTAAGTCCACTCCACTTTGTATTACAAATGAATATATCATTACATAGTATTAAACTCACCTTTCTTCGTTAGCTGGAAGTGTGAAAAATGATTGTTTTTGATTATTTTTCTTATTATTCGTGCATCCATTAACCGCACAGTATGCATGATTCACCATTTTGAACTTAACTACTACACTAACGCTAATACCTAATATACAACCTCAACTTCACGAATAAAATTAAACCAATATTAAATAACTTTGATTAAGTAGGTACGAGTAGTAGGGGAACCTGGGGAGGGTTGATCACCCCTTTTGTTTTTTGACTCTATTTTTTTCATTTTTTGCAGTATTGGAAAGCTTTTTAGGTCACATGATTTAAAATTTATCTATTCATTGACAGTTTGAATGAGAACAAGATTGTGCTACAATTTACCTCATTATTTAATAAAATTCCATACTGTAGACTTTTACCATGTGTCCCCTGTGTTAGGGAGACTTGTTTACCCCTGATTGGGAGCCTTGATCCCAGGGGGATCAAGTCTCCCAGGCACGTGGGAGACTTGGTAAACAGATTTTTACCGGGTCGCCCCATACCCGATTCCCATTGATTAAATAACTTGATTCGCAGTTAACAATGCATCTAGAAATAGGAAAACACACAGAGATCAGATATTTACCGTATATTCCATATCGAGAAGTTTAATTCCCACTAATTAGATTACTTGAACCGCAGGAATCAAATCTCCCATGGTTGGGGACACATGGTAAACAGATTTTTAGCGCGAATGCTATACGCAGAGGGTTGATTTCCTCTTAATTCATTGGTTTGATCTACAGGAATAGAATTTATCAGGAACGCAGACATATAGTGATCCATATTTTTCTAATTTTTAATAAGAAATTGTAGTGTTTTCCAAATAACAACACATAACTGGTAATCAATTTTTTTACTATAAAAAAAAACTTATCTGTATAATAATTATCTCAACAAACAAATTAACAGTCTAGAAATAAGTTGACGAGTCAGTCACGTTATTTTAATCAGTCATTTTCAGTATTTTAAGCATTTTTTTGCTATAAACTATATAGATACCTTAACCTTAACAAGTTGACTTATTTGTATCGAAACTATAATCTATAAACTATAATCTCAAAAACTTGAACAATCTAGAAACAATCTACCAAAAGAAAACCAAACCTAAATTATCAAAACAAAATTACTTGAGCAATCAGTCTCATACATTTTAACTTTTATATAGATAAACCTTAAAGGTTCTTTTAACAAGTTGACTTATTCGTACCTATCAGAACTATAATTTCAATAACAAGTTGATTTATTTGTATCAGATCTATAATCTCAAAAACTTGAACAATCTTGAGACAATGTACCAAAAGAAAACCAAACCTAAATTATCAAAACAAAGTTACTTGAGAAATCTGTCTCATACATTTTAACTTTTATATAGATAAACCTTAAAGGTTCTTTTAACAATTTGACTTATTCGTATCTATCAGAACTATAATTTCAATAACAAGTTGACTTATTTGTATCAGATCTATAATCTCAAAAACTTGAACAATCTTAAGGCAATCTACCTAAAGAAAATTAAACCTAAATTATCAAAACAAAATTACTTGAGCAATCTGTCTCATACATTTTAATCAGTCTTTAAAAATTGCCTATAAAATAAACATTCAAAATTAAAAGCGATGAGGAATATTAGTAGAAGAGATTCTACTTACAAAAACAGTTATTTCGTAATGTTAAACTGTCTAAGTGACTTCGGGAATTCAAACGAACCTACGCGTCTTGAAGAAGATTTGAATTGGGGGGGGAGGAAGCTTTTTTACGACTTTGATACTTTCCGATTAGATCAACATCAAGTATTTCTGGCCATTTGAACTTTTTATCATCATTTTTTTTTGCGAATTTTACTACTCTGTCAAGAAAGTACCGGGAAAAGATCAATAATACACAAACTGTTTGTTAATCATCCAAATTTATTTTATCACCTTCAAAGTATGCTCCTTCAGAAACGATACACTTACGCCAACGAATAATCCAATCATCAAAACATTTTTTAAACGCTGTTTCCGGAATTGAATTCAGTTCTCGGCGCGAATTCTCCTTTATGTCTTCTACCGATTGAAAACGGGTGCCACGAAGTGGTAATTTGAGTTTAGGAAAAAGAAAGAAGTCGGCAGGAGCCATATCTGGTGAATATGGTGGTTGCTCGATGGTATTTGTTGAGTGTTTGGTCAAAAATTCTTTCACAATGATGGCCTTGTGCGAAGGCGCATTATCGTGGTGCAAAATCCAAGAATTTTCATTCCACAAATCTGGCCTTTTTCGTCGAATTTGCTCTCTTAAATGCCGCATAACGCTCAAATAATATTCTTTATTTACCGTTTGACCTTCCGGCAAGAATTCCGAGTGCACAACACCGCGATAGTCAAAGAAAACAGTCAACATGACTTTGACTTTTGATCGACTTTGGCGTGGTTTCTTCGGTTTCGGTTCAGTTGGAAGGCGCCACTCCGAAGCTTGTTGACTAGTTTGCATGTCAAACTCGTAAACCCACGTCTCGTCACCAGTAACAATGCGTTTCATGAATGTTGGGTCGGAATTGACTCGTTCTAGCATGTCCTCAGCGACTCTCATGCGATTGAGTTTTTGGAGAAAATTCAGGTCTTTTGGGACTAGCCGAGCGGTTACATGTTTCATACCCAAATGATTAGTTAAAATAGTACGGATCGACTCGTGAGATACAGAAAGTTCGGCTGCTATCTCTCTCAAAGTTGAATGAGGATTTTCAGTCACTATTTCCTTCACTTTTGCGATGTTAACTTCAGTTGCAGACGTTGATGGCCTACCAGAGCGAGGCAAATCTTCCATCACATCTCGACCGCTTTTGAACGCTTTGTACCACTCATAAACACGTGTTTTTGATAAAGTCGAATCACCGTAAGCCTTCTGTAACATTTTCAGTGACTCCGAACACGAAATTCCATTGGCGATGCAAAATTTAAGACAAACTCTTTGTTCAATGTTTTTGTCCATTATGAAATTCGCAATACACACTAGATATGATATAACTAAAAACAGCACTGTATTTAATATAAATAACAGATGCAACTCAAACTCCGCGCCAAAATAGAAAACAGTTGTGCCAATCTAACAACAACAAAAAAAACAAAAATTTGAATTTGGAACCATAAACAAATCATCCATTCCCGATACTTTGTTGACTGAATGTATATCCAAGCTGGCTAAATGCACTTTTATAACCTGACCTACGTAACGGTGTACCAAGTTTTTTTCAGAAGTTAGGTTCACCACAACCCAATCTCCTGTGTGAACATTCTCATTATCGCCGTCGTCATTTTCTTCAGACTCACTTTTTTCACTTTCATCATCTTCTAATGCATAAGTGTCAGAATCTGGTGATGGTGGCAAGGCTATGTTTTCTTCATCAGAACTCGTTTCTACGACATTTATTCTTGGTTTCTTCGCTTTCGGAATGTTTTTTTTCTTTCCCTTACTTAGATTTCTTTTAACTGTTGCAGCTAATGTTTTGCGTTTCTTTTCTTCTCTTTCACGATGCTCTTTTTCTAAGGCGTCTTTTTCTGGTGTGTCGGTCAGTATTCTTGTGGCACCCTTCTTTCTCCCCTTTTTTGTAGTTTTTCTTGGTCCTGCCTTGGGATGCGGTCGAATCTTAACTGGACTTACATATGTTGAGAGTGTTTTTATACCTATATTGGAAATATTTGCGGGTGTAGATAAATTAGCACTGAAAGGGCCGTCAGAGTTTACCGTAGTAGTTGCGGTAGAAGAATTTTCCAGAGCGTGATGTTCATCGAGCCCAGAATTTGTTGCAGATGCAAGAAGATTAATATCAGATTGATGATCTGTAACAGTGAACTGCTTAGTTAAGTTCGTAAGAGATTTTTGAACGGTATGGTCACCAGACAGAGATGTAGGTGTTACGCGTAGATTAGAAAAGTCTGGCGAAGATTGCTGGAGAGTTGCTTGAAGTACAAGATTGGTATCAAAAGGAGATGCATTACCTTGAACTGTTAAAGGGCGGATAGCAGAGAAAAATTTATTAACAGCCTGAAAGGATTGCTGAGCCAGGCTTACACAACTAAACGTGGGACATCTAGCTCCAACCGCAAGGTAGTCTCCTATTGTAATTTTTGAAAGTGATAAGTCAGAAGAAGAAATCTGTTCCTGCACTTTGACTGCAACAAGTGACTCTTCGAGTTGGTCTTGCTGAGTGTGGGTTGGATAATCAGAGGTGGTAGATTTGGTCACAACCGTAATGGAGTTCTCTTCTGCAAGTGATAACTCTGATGCAATAACAGGAGATAATTCTCTACCCGTAGTATTATGCAGCTGCATATCGATCACAACATCTGCGTCAGTAGGTGACTTCTTAAGTCCGTCGTGTTGAGCTAGAGTTGAGCAATTAGAAGTGATCGATCTACTTAGAACCACAATAGAGTTTTGTTTTGCATGAGATAATTCCAACGATGATCCTCTCTCTCTTGTATCATGATGCTGCAAATCGACAGTCACATGACTCACCTCTCTGTCAATAAATGGCTCTGCGGGATGGTCTTGCTGATCTAGAGTTGGAACAGGAGATGATTCTCTCTCTCTTGAATCATGTTGCTGCAAATCTACAGTCACATGACTCACATCTTCGTCAATAAATGGCTCTGCAGGATGGTCTTGCTGATCTAGAGTTGGAGTTGATTGTCTAGTATCATGTGATTCTTCAGGTCGGTCTGTTACATATGATGATAAGAATTCGTCATCTGTAAATATGTCTGCATTTAAAGGGTAAATACCAGTAATCTCAAAACTTTTGGTAATATTTCTTGGGGTCATGGCCAGGGGATAAGCTCTTCCTAATAAGCCGCTGATGTCATAAATTGTAATTGTTCTCCCAGGATGTGAAGCCATCCAATCATCGCAGGCAGTGTCATAATAAGATTTAAGAGTTCCAAATAATATGCGGTCGAGTGGCTGCAGCTTTTGCGATGTGTGTGGAGGTATGGTCAATAAATGAATCCCATAGTCTTTGGCATATTGAACAGAATCTATGCTTATATGGCTTTCATGGTTATCGAATATGATAAGGGTGGGGTTATCTTTGGAGGATCGCACATGTTTCTGAAAATGTTTTAAATACTGCAAAAATGTAGTAGCATTCATCCAGCCACTGGGATTCGGTGCACCACTGGTACCTGGGGGACCATTATCAACCATCCTGTCTTGCCAGTGTTTTCTAGGGAATATTATGAAAGGTGGCAAATGATTTCCAATTGCATTGATTGCGGAACAGACCGTGACGAGCTCTCCTCTTTCGGCAGATGTAACTTTAGATACTTGTTTTAGGCCTCGACAAGCTACAATTTTTTTTGGTTTATGGACTGTCGTTACACCGGTCTCGTCAACGTTATATATTTGCTGCGGATCAAAGCTGTATCTATCCATCAGGCTTTTCAAATTTTCGAAGAATTGCTTAACATTATAGTAGCCTCTGGTTTTCTTAGTGACAACTCATTATGGCGTTGCATAAATCCCCAAAACCAGTCATAACTAGCCTCTTGTTTAACTTCCCAATTGTCAGGATTTTTTTTTTTTTTTTAACAAACTGATATGCTAAAGCACGCACATTTTTTGGAGTAAGACCATGGTACAATTTACTAGCTATCTCTAAATAGTTGGCTAAATCTTTCTCTTCTCCATCAGTTAATACCTGTGATCTCTTGTAGTTAGGTTCATACTGTATCTCTTCATTTGATTCTTTTTGCCGTCTTGCGTATCTTTTTAACGTCATAAGAGGTACTACTCTGTCAAGAAAGTACCGGGAAAAGATCAATAATACACAAACTGTTTGTTAATCATCCAAATTTATTTTATCACCTTCAAAGTATGCTCCTTCAGAAACGATACACTTACGCCAACGAATAATCCAATCATCAAAACATTTTTTAAACGCTGTTTCCGGAATTGAATTCAGTTCTCGGCGCGAATTCTCCTTTATGTCTTCTACCGATTGAAAACGGGTGCCACGAAGTGGTAATTTGAGTTTAGGAAAAAGAAAGAAGTCGGCAGGAGCCATATCTGGTGAATATGGTGGTTGCTCGATGGTATTTGTTGAGTGTTTGGTCAAAAATTCTTTCACAATGATGGCCTTGTGCGAAGGCGCATTATCGTGGTGCAAAATCCAAGAATTTTCATTCCACAAATCTGGCCTTTTTCGTCGAATTTGCTCTCTTAAATGCCGCATAACGCTCAAATAATATTCTTTATTTACCGTTTGACCTTCCGGCAAGAATTCCGAGTGCACAACACCGCGATAGTCAAAGAAAACAGTCAACATGACTTTGACTTTTGATCGACTTTGGCGTGGTTTCTTCGGTTTCGGTTCAGTTGGAAGGCGCCACTCCGAAGCTTACACCACATTTTACACCATATTTTTTTGAAGTTCCTTTTAATGTATTTCCAGCTAATACTGCAGTTACAGCATTTTTCAATTTTTCTTTATTTATTGGTTGTCTTTTTTTTGAACCTTCTCTGGTCTTATATTTGCGCGGCATGGTTTCTCCTAAAGAAAAAATAATGATTTAATGACAGCTCTATGAATCGTCTGGTTATTTGATTAGAAGGTAGACTTGATCCCTCACGGGGACACATGATCCCGGGATCATGTCACCCCCAAATAAAAACACCAAGTCTCCTCATACATAGTAAGTTTATAAAACATATCGTCCTCAAAACTAGTGATCACGTATTTCGATGTAATCAAAGATAATCTATACTTAAACCACCACTTAAACCACCTGAATTAAGTCGAGAGACCGTTAACGCGAGATGTACACTTAATCGCACGGCCTCGCGTCCAGAATAAAACGTCGACCCAGAACACCGTGGGACGAACGAAAAGGACTTCTCAGTGTTTTTGAACTATTACGTATAGCCTCCTCGTGTGTTTTCTGTGTGTGATTTTATATTTTTAGGAATTCTGGTGTACTTTTTACGCTTGGGTCTGGCTGAATGCATTCAGGCCAAACATATAACTTTTAATTAGTAATTATTTCTAATTACAATGGTAACAAACTATATTAAAATCGTCCCGGGAATATACCGGATTAATACTACGTTTGTTCGAACATAATTAACCACTAAATTATTTAGTGTCAATTGTAAAGGTGCTTCATTTGACAACGTATCCTTTTTTATCTATTCTTATACTGTTAAATATTCTCTACTTATTTTTCTTTAAAATTACATTAAATCCTATACAAGAACTACTTGAGTTTCTTTGTATAGGGCGCTAAATCTTATCGTGAGGCACGCCTTCTGGCAGTGTGTCGTGGCGTAAGAACAACCTTTGACTACATTCTTAGTTAAACGGTTTTTCTTGCTGCACTCCTTAGTAAAACGTTATAATTTATGTGGTAGTGCACAGAGATGGACATTTCGTAATCGATTACAGATTATACGATTACTTGATTTTACTTCTGTAATCCACTATTGGTTGTCAGATTACATGTAATGTAATCAAGTGAAATGGTGATTACATATTGAGGAATAAGTAATCATTGCCATTGATTCCCAATGACTATTGGGAATCAATGGCGATTCCAAATTACTGGAATTGTTGACTTGATTACTTGATTACCACCAGATTACCAGTGATCAGAATAGGTAGAGCTAATTTACCTAATTCATTGCTTCCAAAATCGATATCTGGGGGCCTATCTGGTCTCCGACAACGGTTCCGTTAACAGAATGAGTCGAATAACTAAAAAGTTTAAGATGGTGGTGGTGATGGTGATGGTGGCTGCTGTTACTCAATCTGTTTATGGATTCGCTGTCGGAGACCACACACACAGATGTCGATTTTGGAAGCAATTGGTCGGATCGCTACAAAGTTCAAGATGGCGGCTGCTTTTGCTCAATCCGCTGACGGATTCGCTGTCGGAGAATCCCTAGATATCGATTTTGGATGTAATCGGTCGAATAAGTAAGTAAAAAGTTCAAGATGGTGGCTACCTTTTCTCAATCTGTTGACGGACTCGTTGTCGAAGACCACATAGATCCCCAGATATCGATTTTGGAAGCAATTGGTCAGATAGCTAAAATGTCCAAGATGGCGGCTACTTTTTCTCATTCTGTTAACTGATTCGCTGTTTGAGACCACATAGATCCCCAGATATCGATTTTGGTAGCAAACGGTGGAATATTTTTAAGAAGCCGACTTCGCTTAATTTTTTCCGGTATTTTGTCAACTTTAGGTAAATATTGTATCTGAATTTCTGATCCCTGAATATTACGCATTCAGAAGCGAGTGAATCCAGCCTATTTATTTCTAATTTTGCCATCAGTTCTATTTTTAAAACAACGAAATTCCTCCGCATCAATAATGCGTGCCATTGTGTAGCTTAAAAAATCTCAACCCCTTATAAACGGATATTACACCAAGGTGTGAAAGTGAAATGCTAGACTGACAAGTAAACTAGAAATAATTTTATTTGAGTGACATTAACAAAAATATAAGTAAGGCTTGCCAATGATGTAATTTAGTCTGGAACTGAAGTAAAGTAATTCAGATTACTTAAGTACTTAATTACCGAGGAATCAAGATTACAGTAGTGGTTTACAATACCGATTCCAAAGTAATGGATTACAAATGTAATCATAGTACAGTGTTACAGTAATTTTGATTACCTATACGTAATCAATTACTGAGGAATCACGATCACTATAATGTAATCTTGTAATTAATTACAAAAGTAATTGATTACGCCCAACTGTGGTAGTGCATATGTGGGTAAGAAAATGATGATCCCACAAGTCCAAGTACTAGTGCTAGTGAATCGAACGAACAAAATATTGCATTATACCCAATTAATTCCTATTAATAAAAATGTAATTTTCAATATCATTATTTTTTTTGACATTTTAATTTTTACTACTTATTCCTTTACATAATATCCACAATGGGTAATTCTCAGAGCGTTTCAACCGCTCTCATTCTCCTGGTCGCATTTATGTCGAATTTCCTATAGATTAGGATAGCATTTTCAGTTATTTTGTAGAAGTCAGGGCACTCTAGAAGATAACCCAAAATAGCATCCAAAGCTACAGGAATATCGACATTAATGCGACCAGGAGAATGAGAGCGGTTGAAACGCTCTGAGAATTACCCGATTCAAGTATCAAAATCTTTCAACCCGCTGTGCTGTTTGAAGAACGAGGGCAGTTTTACGATTCGCTTTTGTTTTATATTAACAAAAAGATCTTAGTGAAGATTACAGACGGCCTATTCATATTTCCTGAACTATACTATACGTACTTATAAGAGATAAAAAGTTTGAGTGAAAGAGAAAAAAGATGCCATGCGTAAAAGAGAAAGGAAAATATCTATGCATATTGCTTATTGAACTAACCATATAAACATTAAATCTCATAAAAATCACTGGTTTCGTATTTTCCCATCTTTTGGGAATATTACTGAGAATATTCCCAAACGGAAACTTACTGGTTGATAACGCTAGATGTCGTTGTCGCTGCCTTACCTGTAAAAGAAACTTAGCATAGGAAAACAATTAGATTTTATGTTTAAAAACAATAGAAGTTAAATATAAGATTAATTAAGTTATAACTTACCTGTAGCGCCATCTGTTGTAATAGTTCCCTAAACCACTTAACTTTTAATAAAGAGTCTCATTTATATGTGGGCGGTAACATGCATGTGTGCGCGCTGCCCCAGCCAGTTCGTTTCACACATCAAAAGCGACCACACACGTTTGTTTATAGATCGCACATAGGTTCGAAAATTGCCAAAAACATCGCCTTTTCTCATTTTCCCGCTTATCAGCTACAAAGTGGTTCTTCGAACCGGATCTGGAATCAAGTCTGGAAGCAGGACTGGCTGTGCTAAATGCCACTTCTAAATGCTACTCCGCCGCGCATTTGTATTCGTACGCGGCGCATGAAGGAGCAGGAAGTTTTTGCCAAACAGATGGAGAAACACGATGCAGAGGTGCAATCTGAACGTGTGGTGAACAAGGACTCTGAGTTGCCTGTAAAGCTGCAGCAACGACCGCACACAGTGGGTACCTTTAAGAACGAACCTTCTAGAAAGTCTACTTCGTCATCGGTGCTACTGGCTAGAAAGATGAAGTTAGAATTAGAGGCTGCTGAAGCTAAAGCCAGAATTGAGAAGGAGTTGATCGACAAACGATTAGCAGCGGAGTTAGCAGCTCTCGAGTCCGAGTCCCATAAGAGTAACAAATCATATTGTACCGAGAGCTCGGGCAAGAAGAGGGTTGAAGCTTGGCTAGACCGTAGTCAACGAGAATTAAATCAAGTCGATGTGCAAGAATTAGCTATCGGCGTGGCGGCCGAACTGGTTCCCGGCCCCAGCGATAAACCACCCGCGCCGTCAGCGCAGCCCGAGCGTCAACCTACCGACATAGAAAAACTAGCTGATGCGTTAAAGAGTGCCTTAACTGCTTCTACTTCCACTTTACCGAGCCATGAAATGGTTTTGAAATATGCTGTGTCTAAAGATTTACCCTTGTACTTCGGGGACCCTATTGAATGGCTGCAATTTAAAGCCGCTTTTATGGAGTCATCTACTTTATGTATATTCAGTGACACTGAAAACTTATATCGTCTACGAAAGTGTCTACGCGGTGAAGCTAAGGAAGCTGTTGTGTCGATGCTCATTGGAAACACCAGCCCCGCAGTAATTATACAAACACTTGAGCTTCGTTTCGGCCGCCCCGAGTCGGTTATAAATAAAATTGTGTTGGTTATTAAGAAGCTACCGCCGTTGCCGCAAGCTTACCACAACGAAATTGTGAATTTTGCCACTAAAATCAAGAACTTCACCGTGGCCGCTTTGGCTTTCAATCAATCCGAGTATTTGCGAAGCCCCGAGCTTATAACAACTGTGGTTTCGAAATTTCCCAGTGATCTCATACATATATGGTCAGACTACGCATATCAGTTTTGTAACAGTGAGAAATCGAAGTTTGAAGTGCTAGCAGACTTTTTAATGAGTGAAGCTACGAAGGTAGCATCAGCAGGCGTATCGCATATTCATAGCCAGTCGGAAAATTATAAGAAGAAATATGAGGAACGTCGAGGTGCACCGCTACCTGTACTAATCAGCGCAGAGGTTGATATGTGCCGATTCTGCAAACTATCTGTGCACCGTCTGCCGGATTGCCCGCGATTTAAGCGAGCCATGCGACGTGACCGCTGGAGATTTGTTCGTGCCAACAGACTATGTTTTAAGTGTTTACTTTTACGTCACGATAAAGACAGTTGTTCAGCTCGTGCTTGTGATGTGGACAATTGTGGACAAAATCATCACAAATTGTTGCATTATAAGGTAAAGAACGAATGTGTAAACATAAGTGAATGTGTTAGCGCAACTGACGACAATACGGTTGAGAGCGTCGAGGACCTGGACTCGAGTGAACTTGTTGCTAACACTACTATGCCAAGCTCTAAAGTACTGTTAAAGGTAGTGCCACTAACCGTCTATGGGCCTAACGGTCACGCTATAGTTCACGCTTTACTCGACGATGGAGCTACCTTATCACTATTATCAGCTGATCTCGCGAACACACTCGGGCTGCATGGCTGCAGCGAAACACTACGAGTGCGCGGTGCGTGGGACAAGACCGAGTTATTGTGTACTAGTGAAATAGTGAACTTTACGATAACGAACTCTAATGGTGATTCATTTCCTATGCGAGCTCGAAAAATGAACGAGCTTAACTTACCTGTACAAAAGATGTCGTGTGTTAATTTCGATAGATACAGTCATTTACAACGTTTTAAAGATTATGTACCGCATGATGATGTCAAAGCACAAATGCTAATCGGTCAAGATCATTATCATTTACTTGCACCGCTTGATATGATCGGAGGTAGAAAAAACAAGCCGTACGTTACGCGCACGCCGCTGGGGTGGTGCATTCACGGAGTAATATGCAATGTCTCCGCCGCCGCTCTGATCGAGAATGACGCAGCATTTTTATCAACGCGCGCGCAGCCGCCCGCTGCCTCCGCGCCCCGCGCGCCCGCCGTTGCGCAGGCGCATGGCGGCGCCCCCGCCGCTACAGCTGATGCGCGGACCTTGACCTACTCTCAGGCTCTGTCGTCTTCATCGAGGGATACGAATAATGTATGTACCACACATAGTAATTATAATATTGGACTACTTGAAAACTTTGATGATGAACAAACGTTGATGAACTTGCACTCGTTAGTGCGCAATTCGTTCGCATTAGATTCTATCGGCGTAACTGCGATACCTCGACAAAACAAAGGCGAGTTACGAGCAATGGCCATTCTGGATGAAACCGCGAAATTAGATAATGGGCAGTGGGAAGTCGGCCTACCTTGGAAGGGCGATGCCGCTTTATCTGACTCGTACTCAACTGCACATAAAAGGTTAATGTTTGTAGAACATAAAATGAAGTTATGTGAAGATTACGCAGCGCGTTATCGAGACAGAATAAATCACTTGTTTTCCAGTGGATACGCGCGCGAAGTGACGAAAAACGAGAACGCCTCACGCGTTTGGTATCTACCACACTTTGGGGTTGATAACCCCAATAAGAAAAAGCTCCGTGTTGTATTTGATGCCGCTTCGATGTCTGGGGGTAATTCGCTTAATAGTTACCTACTTCAAGGTCCCAATTTACTTCAGTCCCTATTGGGCATAATGTTTCAATTTAGAGAGGATTCTGTCGGCATCGTTGGTGACATCAAGGATATGTTCCTTCGTATTAAAATTATAAAGGAGGATTAAAACGCTGAGATTTTTATGGCGGGAGGACATCAATCAACCCATTAAAATATATGCAATGACTGCGCTATTTTTTGGCGGCGTATGTTCACCATTTATTGCGCAAAACATAAAAAACAAGAATGCGCTCAGGTTCCAGTCAGAGATGCCCGATGCCGTAAACGCTATTGTGACGTCACATTACATGGATGACATGATAGATAGCCACGATTCAAGTGAAAGTGCAGCGAGAATAGTTAGCGATGTTTTAAAAATTCACAAAGCGGGTGGCTTCGAGATGTGCAATTTATCCTGCAATAAACAAGAGGTATTAGTCAACATGCCAAAAGAGACGCTAAGTTCTAACGCCATAAGGTTCAAAATTGATTGCGATGACCAAACAGAAAGAACGCTTGGTTTATTATGGTGTCCAACTAATGATAAACTCGGATTTGATTTGGCCTTTAAGCGCATTCCTGATGAAATAATAACTTAAAAACGAAAACCAACTAAACGTGAGTTATTACGCATCGTCATGTCTATTTTCGATGTTTACGGTTTGCTTGCGCCTTTTACTATCAGAGGAAGAATAATGATACAAGAGACTTGGAAATTACGCATTAATTGGAATGACCAAATATCCGATCAGCTGTTTACAATATTCCGTGAATGGATTCTACAGATGCAAGAGTTGAAGGGTTTAAAGATACCGAGATGGTATTTTCGTACTGCAATTAATGATCAAACAAGAATTGAACTACATATCGTATGTGACGCGGCGCTGTCCGCTTACGCGTGTGTTGCCTACTGGCGCGTAGTCAACACTGATAAGAGCGTGCAAGTTTCCTTTATTGCGAGTAAGTGCCGAGTAGCTGGCCTGAAACCAGTTTCCGTCCCTCGAATGGAGCTCCAGGCCGCATTACTTGGGTGCCGCTTAGCAGCAGTTATTTTAAAGGAACACAGAATTGTGCCTACTGCGAAATATTTTTGGACTGACTCCACTATTGTCTTGCATTGGATCCGAAACGAGGACAGAAATTATAAGGTTTTTATTGCAAACAGGTTGGGTGAGATTGATTCTATAAGTAAAATTTCTGAGTGGCACTACATTCCTTCAAATATGAATACAGCAGATGCAGCGACGAAGAATAATTCGTATAATCTGCACATTGACTGCGAATGGTACCGGGGTCCCGCATTTTTGTACTTAGGCACCGACGGCTGGCCTGCTGAGCCTGAAGCAAATAAACAAGTTAATGAACAGAACTTAGAGAGAATAAATACGATATCAGTTTTAACTACTGACTTACCTGTGCCGGATGCAATGAGATTTTCATCATGGCTACGTCTGCTCGGCGCTGCAGCTGCGGTCCTGAAATTTATCAACAAGTGCGATGGCCGCCGCGGCAAGCCTAGAGACACGGATTGTACAATTATGGGAAAAGCCGAATGCTTATTGATTCGCCAAGCCCAAATGGATTCATTTGCAAAAGAGATAGCTGCGATTAGAGATAATAGGAATATAGAACGCAGCAGCAGATTAAATTCGTTGTCACCTTTCATCGACGAAAACGATATACTGCGCGTCGGCGGGCGCATCGGCGCTGCCGCTGGGATTTCTGATTGCGTGAAGCATCCTGTGATCCTCGACGGCCACCATCAGGTGACGCGATTGATTGTCAGACACTATCATATTAAGGCCGCACATGCAAATCAGGAGATGGTGGTAAATCAGTTAAAGCAGAAGTACTGGCTTATTAGAATGCGTCCGACTGTTAAAACTATTGCGTCCCAATGTATGACATGCAGAATACTGAAAGCAAAGCCACAAATGCCTAAGATGGGAGACTTACCAGCCGGTCGAATGGCTCACCACCAGCGTCCTTTTTCTCATTGTGGCTTGGAAATATTTGGACCCATGGATGTCACTGTTGGGAGGCGCCACGAAAAGAGATATGGGGTACTCTTCACTTGCCTCACAGTACGCGGCATTCATATAGAGTTAGCCCACTCACTCACCACCGACTCTCTGATTATGGCTCTTCGTAGAATGGCCGCAAGACGCGGTTGGCCCGCGCATCTATACTCGGACAATGGCACTAACCTGAAGGGAGCGGATGTCGAGTTAAAGCGTGCCAATGAGGATATCGATGAAGAGGCTCTGAAGAGATTTGGAGCCGTGCAAGGAATTGATTGGACCTTTATACCACCGGCAAATCCACACTGGGGAGGGGCATGGGAGCGCCTTATTCGAAGCGTAAAAACTGCCTTAAGAGTGGTGCTAAAGGAGCGAGCCCCGCGCGATGAGACTCTGGCTACCCTGATCGCCGAAGTTGAGGGCATCGTAAATAATCGGCCCCTTACGCACGTATCAGTTGAGCCAGGTACCAACGAGAGCATAACGCCCAATCATTTTTTACTTGGAACCCCGTCGCCTTTGCCGTTACCAGGTATATTTGACGACACGGATTTTTTCTTGCGCAAACAGTGGCGTATAGCACAGCGATTGGCCGACATGTACTGGAAGCGATGGGTCAAAGAAGTACTGCCTGAAATGTTACCCAGAGGTAAATGGCACCGAGAGCGTACCCCCTTAAAGATCGGTGATTTGGTGTTTATTGTAGACCCTGACAGCCCTAGAAACACCTGGCCCAGAGGTGTCATCCTCGAGGCGTACGCAGGCAAAGATGGCCAGGTCAGAGTCGTTACGGTAAAGACCAAGTCTGGTGTTCTGAAACGCTCCGCAGCTCGTGTTGCACGCATTCCCATATCAGATGAGTGCTGCTGAAGCAGCACTGCGGGGGAGAGTGTTAACGCTAGATGTCGTTGTCGCTGCCTTACCTGTAAAAGAAACTTAGCATAGGAAAACAATTAGATTTTATGTTTAAAAACAATAGAAGTTAAATATAAGATTAATTAAGTTATAACTTACCTGTAGCGCCATCTGTTGTAATAGTTCCCTAAACCACTTAACTTTTAATAAAGAGTCGCATCTATGTGTGAGCGGTAACATGCATGTGTGCGCGCTGCCCCAGCCAGTTCGTTTCACACATCAAAAGCGACCACACACGTTTGTTTATAGATCGCACATAGGTTCGAAAATTGCCTAAAACATCGCCTTTTCTCATTTTCCCGCTTATCAGCTACACTGGTAACGGGAATATTACCGCGGCCCATCACTAGTCGTGCAGATACTGGGCTACCACAGTACAACACTAGATTCTGACGTTTAGATAGGCTTGATATGCAGTCATTAGCGAATGGGACATAGAGATTCTGTGCAAACAATAGAGATGGCTAGACTAAATAAAACGATTAACAACGATTTTTACTCAGTTAGTTATGATATTATATTATATTTATTATATTTATCCCAAATTTCATCAAAAAGCTATTTTACTGACGTCTAGTAACCAAATTTTAATATTCTATACCCTGTATTCATAAAAAATAATGGGTTCATAATTTTGTAACCTAACAAACCTTGTAAATATGGTTGTTAGCTTAAATTATCCTAATACTATTACGTCATATTACGTTTCCTTTATTTTTAAATAAGGATTTATTCATGACCCACATGCGAGTCACTGGCCTGGCGGAACCGTTCGTACATGACTCATAGGCTGAGTCACTGGCCATGAATAGGTATAGGTATTAAAAATAGTAAGCTGTCCCTTAAAACTGCCTCTTTTCTTTGTTAATGCCCTCATCTCCGCATCGTCAGTCATCTCTGGGAATCGAGAAGATTCAACCTGGAATCTAATATAATAAGAATATCTAAATTATGCTTAGGTAATTAAATTTGTAGTATTATACCTAATGTAAACCTAATTAAGGTTAACAATGGTAGTTACCTAGTGCAATGCAATAAACATTAAGTATTTTGAAATAAATACTACCAATTACGTACTAAATGTGTGCTAATGAATTTAACAATAATTTGTAAAGTATAAATTGAACTACGGTAGGTACTCGTTAACTGTTACGTAACTTCGCACATGAACACGCCGCTCTAAGTGAACAAATTAACGTTCAAATGCTAAAATTAAAGGTTAAATAATGTGGTCAAACGCCAGCTGTATTATTATAATAAAATACATTAACCAAATAATTTTAAATTAACACTTAAACTACCTAGAACGACAATGCGTTAAGGTTACGTTACGACACGATAATAATGTAATACAGTTTTACTAACTGTTATATTAATTGACGAATGACAATAATATTACCTGAATAAGAGCGTTGGGTGAAATAAATATTAAATATGCTCACTACTGTGGTTTAACTCAATATGAAACCCAATCTTCTTCAATGAGTTGCAGAAGTAGGTACCAACAGCCGTTTTTTCCTCTTAAGAGTAAATTCTTCAATTCTTCTGAATATTTCTATTAATCCACTGGTATTTTGAATAATTCGGTTCGATCTAGGACCATGTTTAAACATCCAGGTAATATAAAGAAATATCGTCTCTTTTGATCTTAATACGTGTAATTCTTAACACACATGAAAGAGTAGTGACCACCGTCACTTAAAATAAAAACCAAAAAAATAAAGATAGCGCCTGCGAGAAGGCACTTAGCAATAATCCCATCACACTTGTGTTTTAGTTTATTGATGGACAGGAGTTAATTAAAAATACTTAAATATGAGAATTTGAAACAATCAGTGAGTTACTCACACAGTGATCGGATCTAGGATGCAATTTCCCGGGGTTAAAGTCCGTTGTTTTAACATGAATATGACTTACAATCACGCGAGTCTTTTTGTTACATACCTTTATAAAAAGGTAAATAACTTTTAATTTCAAGTAGTTTACGCTATACAATTAACAAAATATGTAATAACAATAAACAACCTCTTTTATTAAATGATATGGCCATTTAAAATGAGCAGTACTATAATGTCTTAGTAACTCATAAGTTTTTTAGTTTTATATATACAAACAATTACATTTCTACTTAAGAGTTATTTTATATCTAAAATATTTCTTAAAGTATATGTAAAATAAATGACCTATTATAGATACCGAACATTTTTATTATGTTTATTTAGTTTAACCCTCGACAAAAGTTATTAATTACTAGCTTTTGCCCGCGACTCCGTCTGCATAGAAGTCGTTCATCGTGTATCCCACAGGAATCTGTAAAATTTTTCCGGGTAAAAAGCGTTGTTACGTACGTGGGTGTAGGTAACTAATAGAAATGCACAATCAAACCGATAATTAAGAGTTAGACGGGTTTTCAAGTTATGGCGTAATCTAGTAGACGGTGGCCTGAAACGGCCTGAAAACATTTTTCAGGCGCCTGAAAACAACGGCAACTTGGTCGAAATTTTGATAAACTGGTATGTGGTAGAGCTACCTCTGAAACGGACTGAAAACAGTTTTCAGGCGCCTGAAAATAACGGCAACATGGTTGAAATTTTGATAATCTGGTATGTGATAGAGCTACCTCTGCAACGGCCTGAAAACATTTTTCAGGCGCCTGAAAACAACAGCAACTTGGTTGAAATTTTGATAATCTGGTATGTGATAGACCTAAGTAGGTAGTAATTGTACTCAATTACTACGCTGTGATGCAGCAGACACAATTACTCGAGGTGAATGTGATGCAGTAGATACAATATCCATTTTTCAAGAAGTAGCAGCCTATCGGGTGGAGTAATCTATCGAATTGCTTCGTGACATAACTGAACTAAACAGACAGACAGGCAGATGATTAACCCGTCTGCTTTGATTCAGAATCTAGGGGAAAGTTATTGAAATACATGAATTAAATAAGAAGTAGCAGCCTATGCGGGGTGGACTAATCTGTCGAATTGTTTCGTGACATAACTGAACTAAACAGACAGACAGGCAGATGATTAACCCGTCTGCTTTGATTCAGAATCTAGGGGAAAGTTATTGAAATACATGAATTAAATAAGAAGTAGCAGCCTATGGGGGGTGGACTAATCTGTCGAATTGCTTCGTGACATAACTGAACTAAACAGACAGACAGGCAGATGATTAACCCGTCTGCTTTGATTCAGAATCTAGGGGAAAGTTATTGAAATACATGAATTCAATAAGAAGTAGCCTATCGGGTGGAGTAATCTATCGAATTGCTTCGTGACATAAGTGACTTAACAGACAGACAAGCAGATGATTAACCCGTCTGCTTTGATTCAGAATCTAGGGGAAAGTTATTGAAATACATGAATTAAATAAGAAGTAGCAGCCTATGGGGGGTGGACTAATCTATCGAATTGCTTCGTGACATAACTGAACTAAACAGACAGACAGGCAGATGATTAACCCGTCTGCTTTGATTCAGAATCTAGGGGAAAGTTATTGAAATACATGAATTAAATAAGAAGTAGCAGCCTATGGGGGGTGGACTAATCTATCGAATTGCTTCGTGACATAACTGAACTAAACAGACAGACAGGCAGATGATTAACCCGTCTGCTTTGATTCAGAATCTAGGGGAAAGTTATTGAAATACATGAATTAAATAAGAAGTAGCAGCCTATGGGGGGTGGACTAATCTATCGAATTGCTTCGTGACATAACTGAACTAAACAGACAGACAGGCAGATGATTAACCCGTCTGCTTTGATTCAGAATCTAGGGGAAAGTTATTGAAATACATGAATTAAATAAGAAGTAGCCTATCGGGTGGAGTAATCTATCGAATTGCTTCGTGACATAAGTGACTTAACAGACAGACAAGCAGATGATTAACCCGTCTGCTTTGATTCAGAATCTAGGGGAAAGTTATTGAAATACATGAATTAAATAAGAAGTAGCCTATCGGGTGGAGTAATCTATCGAATTGCTTCGTGACATAAGTGACTTAACAGACAGACAAGCAGATGATTAACCCGTCTGCTTTGATTCAGAATCTAGGGGAAAGTTATTGAAATACATGAATTAAATAAGAAGTAGCAGCCTATGGGGGGTGGACTAATCTGTCGAATTGCTTCGTGACATAACTGAACTAAACAGACAGACAGGCAGATGATTAACCCGTCTGCTTTGATTCAGAATCTACGGGAAAGTTATTGAAATACATGAATTAAATAAGAAGTAGCCTATCGGGTGGAGTAATCTATCGAATTGCTTCGTGACATAAGTGACTTAACAGACAGACAAGCAGATGATTAACCCGTCTGCTTTGATTCAGAATCTAGGGGAAAGTTATTGAAATACATGAATTAAATAAGAAGTAGCAGCCTATGGGGGGTGGACTAATCTATCGAATTGCTTCGTGACATAACTGAACTAAACAGACAGACAGGCAGATGATTAACCCGTCTGCTTTGATTCAGAATCTAGGGGAAAGTTATTGAAATACATGAATTAAATAAGAAGTAGCAGCCTATGGGGGGTGGACTAATCTGTCGAATTGCTTCGTGACATAACTGAACTAAACAGACAGACAGGCAGATGATTAACCCGTCTGCTTTGATTCAGAATCTAGGGGAAAGTTATTGAAATACATGAATTCAATAAGAAGTAGCCTATCGGGTGGAGTAATCTATCGAATTGCTTCGTGACATAAGTGACTTAACAGACAGACAAGCAGATGATTAACCCGTCTGCTTTGATTCAGAATCTAGGGGAAAGTTATTGAAATACATGAATTAAATAAGAAGTAGCAGCCTATGGGGGGTGGACTAATCTATCGAATTGCTTCGTGACATAACTGAACTAAACAGACAGACAGGCAGATGATTAACCCGTCTGCTTTGATTCAGAATCTAGGGGAAAGTTATTGAAATACATGAATTAAATAAGAAGTAGCAGCCTATGGGGGGTGGACTAATCTATCGAATTGCTTCGTGACATAACTGAACTAAACAGACAGACAGGCAGATGATTAACCCGTCTGCTTTGATTCAGAATCTAGGGGAAAGTTATTGAAATACATGAATTAAATAAGAAGTAGCAGCCTATGGGGGGTGGACTAATCTATCGAATTGCTTCGTGACATAACTGAACTAAACAGACAGACAGGCAGATGATTAACCCGTCTGCTTTGATTCAGAATCTAGGGGAAAGTTATTGAAATACATGAATTAAATAAGAAGTAGCCTATCGGGTGGAGTAATCTATCGAATTGCTTCGTGACATAAGTGACTTAACAGACAGACAAGCAGATGATTAACCCGTCTGCTTTGATTCAGAATCTAGGGGAAAGTTATTGAAATACATGAATTAAATAAGAAGTAGCAGCCTATGGGGGGTGGACTAATCTGTCGAATTGCTTCGTGACATAACTGAACTAAACAGACAGACAGGCAGATGATTAACCCGTCTGCTTTGATTCAGAATCTAGGGGAAAGTTATTGAAATACATGAATTAAATAAGAAGTAGCCTATCGGGTGGAGTAATCTATCGAATTGCTTCGTGACATAAGTGACTTAACAGACAGACAAGCAGATGATTAACCCGTCTGCTTTGATTCAGAATCTAGGGGAAAGTTATTGAAATACATGAATTAAATAAGAAGTAGCAGCCTATGGGGGGTGGACTAATCTGTCGAATTGCTTCGTGACAACTGAACTAAACAGACAGACAGGCAGATGATTAACCCGTCTGCTTTGATTCAGAATCTAGGGGAAAGTTATAGAAATACATGAATTAAATAAGAAGTAGCCTATCGGGTGGAGTAATCTATCGAATTGCTTCGTGACATAAGTGACTTAACAGACAGACAAGCAGATGATTAACCCGTCTGCTTTGATTCAGAATCTAGGGGAAAGTTATTGAAATACATGAATTAAATAAGAAGTAGCCTATCGGGTGGAGTAATCTATCGAATTGCTTCGTGACATAAGTGACTTAACAGACAGACAAGCAGATGATTAACCCGTCTGCTTTGATTCAGAATCTAGGGGAAAGTTATTGAAATACATGAATTAAATAAGAAGTAGCAGCCTATGGGGGGTGGACTAATCTGTCGAATTGCTTCGTGACATAACTGAACTAAACAGACAGACAGGCAGATGATTAACCCGTCTGCTTTGATTCAGAATATAGGGGAAAGTTATTGAAATACATGAATTAAATAAGAAGTAGCCTATCGGGTGGAGTAATCTATCGAATTGCTTCGTGACATAAGTGACTTAACAGACAGACAAGCAGATGATTAACCCGTCTGCTTTGATTCAGAATCTAGGGGAAAGTTATTGAAATACATGAATTAAATAAGAAGTAGCAGCCTATGGGGGGTGGACTAATCTGTCGAATTGCTTCGTGACAACTGAACTAAACAGACAGACAGGCAGATGATTAACCCGTCTGCTTTGATTCAGAATCTAGGGGAAAGTTATAGAAATACATGAATTAAATAAGAAGTAGCCTATCGGGTGGAGTAATCTATCGAATTGCTTCGTGACATAAGTGACTTAACAGACAGACAAGCAGATGATTAACCCGTCTGCTTTGATTCAGAATCTAGGGGAAAGTTATTGAAATACATGAATTAAATAAGAAGTAGCAGCCTATGGGGGGTGGACTAATCTATCGAATTGCTTCGTGACATAACTGAACTAAACAGACAGACAGGCAGATGATTAACCCGTCTGCTTTGATTCAGAATCTAGGGGAAAGTTATTGAAATACATGAATTAAATAAGAAGTAGCAGCCTATGGGGGGTGGACTAATCTATCGAATTGCTTCGTGACATAACTGAACTAAACAGACAGACAGGCAGATGATTAACCCGTCTGCTTTGATTCAGAATCTAGGGGAAAGTTATTGAAATACATGAATTAAATAAGAAGTAGCAGCCTATGGGGGGTGGACTAATCTATCGAATTGATTCGTGAATTAACTGAACTAAACAGACAGACAGGCAGATGATTAACCCGTCTGCTTTGATTCAGAATCTAGGGGAAAGTTATTGAAATACATGAATTAAATAAGAAGTAGCAGCCTATGGGGGGTGGACTAATCTGTCGAATTGCTTCGTGACATAACTAAACTAAACAGACAGACAGGCAGATGATTAACCCGTCTGCTTTGATTCAGAATCTAGGGGAAAGTTATTGAAATACATGAATTAAATAAGAAGTAGCCTATCGGGTGGAGTAATCTATCGAATTGCTTCGTGACATAAGTGACTTAACAGACAGACAAGCAGATGATTAACCCGTCTGCCTTGATTCAGAATCTAGGGTTAAGTTATTGAAATACATGAATGAAACTAGAAATATTTTGGTTTTTAAATTTATTGTTACATCATTGTACTGTAACAAATTACATTTCATAAGAACACCTAAAATATACACAAGTTATGTATCTTACTTATTTAAATTAATCCTTCTAGCAACGATATCCTCCAACGATATATATATCTGTCAACCGTGACGGATATATCCGTCGTTGGCGTTGAACCAGTGGTGCGGATATATCCGTCAATGGCGTTGAAAAGGTTAAGGGGTGTTTGTAAGGTAAGATAGTGGGATGTTTTTTATCGCTTGGGGAATTAGACAGTTCTAGACGACCTCCTACTTTAATAAGTCCATCCTCCATCATGGGATTCAAATTAATTATGTTAGATAATCTCAGAATTAATTTTCTGCGTTTTAGCAATTGATACTCGTTTGGGTAAGATTCTATCTGTGCAAATTTTATTAACATGTATAGGCTGCCATTTAGCTCATTGACAGATAACGGGCCCTCAAGTTTGTTATTTTGGTTTTTACAATTATAAATAAACCTTAACATAAAAGCAAAGCATCTATTTAACTTGTTTAAGATAGATCATTTTTCGAATAGGTTTGTCATTAACTAGTTGTTTGGAGAGTTTGCACATACATTACAATGAATTTCATTTCCCTCTTGTATAGATAGGTTAGGTTCGTTTCTATGGGCAGGCGACTCTGTATTTGGTTTAGCTAACCAGGGCGGTCCTTGCCACCATAAGGTACAACCAGCGAGCTTGTCAGCACGCAGGCCTCTAGTCAGCAGATCGGCTGGGTTGTCAATGGAGGGAACCCAGGACCATTCCTCAGGCTCTGTAATTGCTTTTATTTTCTTTGTTTGTTTTTTAACAAAACAAACTAGTTTTTCCGGATATTGTGTATTGATCCAAGCCAACACTACATTTGAGTCGGACCAAAAATATTTATTTGTAAAGTTACATCTTATTGCATTATTTACCTTGTTATATAAAGTTGTTAGTAGTAATGCCGCTCGTAACTCTAACCTGGGTATAGTTTCACTCCGTGCTACTCTAGTCTTAGCACATAACAGTCGGGTAAGGACTTCACCATTTTTATTTATGGAACGTATAAAAATTACAGCCCCATAAGCTGTTAAAGAGCTATCTGAAAACTCGTGAAGTTCTATTTTGTCATAATTAGTTATTATAACATGTCTTGGTATCACTAATGAGTTCAGTGTGAACAGGTTGTTATAGAATATTCCCCATTCATCTGCCAATTCTGCCGGGATACTCTCATCCCAGTTACTTTTAATTTTCCATAATTTTTGGATAAAGCCTTTTGAAATTATTAACACTGGTGCTATGAGGCACAATGGGTCGAAGATAGCTGAAGCTAATGACAAAACTTTTCGTTTGGTTAATGGGGTTAGCACAGTCTGCCTTTTTAACTCGTACAAGAGATCGTCGTTTCTATTGTCCCAAGCGAGTCCCAAATCCTTATTAGAATCGTGTCCTAATGAAGTGGGTGTTGTGTGAGTGTGTGCACTTGTAGGTTTACTCACAATGCTTTGTATTGTTGGAGAATTCGATTTCCATTTTCGAAGATGGAACTTCGCCCCTCGCAGGATGTTTTCAATACGCAGAGTAGTCTCAGCTACCAGCAGCTCGTCGTCCCCACCGTGCAGCAGGTCGTCCATGTAGAAGCTGCTGGTTATGGCTGCAGCTGCCTCTGAATATTTAATTTGGTTTTCCTGTGAAAGCTGTTGTAAGCATCGTGTTGCAATATGAGGTGCACTTTTTAACCCGAAACTAAGTGTTGTTAATTTATAATGTAAGCAAGCGTTCATTGGGGCACTCGCGCCACAGAATGCATTGTAAGCTTTGTTGCTCTGGATTTATGTATATCATCCTATACATTTTTTCAATGTCTGCACTAACTACAAATTTATTTTTTCGGAACCTCAACAATATGTCAAACAGTTCGTCTTGGTTTATTGTGCCCTTTTGCTGTATGTCATTTAGCGACTTTCCTGTACTCGTTTTTAAGGACGCATCAATGACCACACGAAGTGGTGTGGTTGTTTTTTGAGGTGTGAGAACACCATGATGCGGCAAGTAATTGCAAAATTTATTATTATTTTTATATTCAATCATATGGCCTGACTCTTTAAATTCCCTCATAAACTTGACATAGCCATCTTTGTAGTTTGGGTCTTGACAGAATTTGGACTCTAACGCTTTGAATCTTTTAAAAACAATTGACTGTGAGTGACCTAGGTCGGTCACTGGTTCCTTTAGTGGGATGCTTACTACAAAGTTACCATCAGTAGTTCTGAGGTGATCATTGAATACCTTCTCACATTGAGAGATCTCATCATTTGGTATTGTAGTGGGCAAATCACATTCGTTAGAATTCCAGAATGATTTAATAGCATTTGATTGGACAAAATTACACCTAACCTTCGTTGGTAGCGGTGTGTTGACTAAGTAAGCGCCAGTGACTAACCATCCCAGTCTCGTTTTTTGTAGCACTGGTAGGTCATCACCTAATGAGTGCCGACCAATAGTACCAATACACAGAATTTGGTAGAATTGTTCAACGCCTAGTATGATGTCTATATCCCCTCCCTGAGAAAATAGTTCATCAGCGGCCGTAGCAAGCTAGGACACAGATATAATGACAGCACGAATAAAACGTTGCTAGAGTAATTAAATATTATTTTTCTTCCAACTTATTATGATGTTCGGAGACGATCAAGCGGATCGCGTAAAGCGCGTCACACACGGAGCTATAATATATATTATAGGTCGGTATATTACGATATATTTTCCGTACTAGTTGACAGAGTCCACACACGCAGCTATAACTCTGTCAACTAGTACGGAAAATACACCTAAACTATACGAAAATATATCTTAAGATGCCTGGCTATAATATATATTAATATACCAAAATATAAATTATAGCTCCGTGTGTGACGCGCTTGAAGTGAGCAAATAACCATAGATAACTAATGTCACTGTCAGTGTTATTGTTCCTCGAGAAACGGAGAAAGTAAACAAAGAATTGAACTTGATTACACTTGCGTTTTTTATAAATAATTTACAAACTACGTCAGCAAATGAATATACAAAGATCCAGCGTGAAGACAACCTTTTAAGGCAGGCATTTCAAATTTGCCGAAATTAAGTACAGTACCTAAGCGGTGAATCACGATTTTTGTTCGGCCGAGTTCAGAATGTGTAACTTTCCAGGTGATTATAATTTCATAAAAGGCAATACGATTTAACAAACTAATCAAAAAATTCTTTTAAGTTTCAAAACAATTTAATAAGCTAATAATTTTTCTTGCAATACATTTTTTTTGAGGTTATGTTTATACAAAACTTCAGCTTTTTATCTGGTATAGACATCGTTTTTTCAGATGTGCTAGCGAAACATACGGGCGGTGGCGTTATCAATAGCTATGTATGTATCTACAATAATTGTGCCACGAAGTGTAAAATATGTCCAAAACAAGTTTGCCACAAGCATAATGTCACTATGGCGACGAACACACGGGAGCGGCGCGATGGAGCGCGGTCGAGCGGATTGAAAGTTTGTATGACGATAATCCGCCGAGAGCGTTGACACGGTACCGCGCCTCCGCGTGGAGACGTAAGCCGGGTCTACAGTTCCACACTTGGAGAGCAGCCTCGCCGAGGCTGCCTCGCGCAGCAAATGCTCGGTTAGTGCGGACGTGTCTCGGCCGAAGCAAACGCACGCGCCGCGCCCCGAGCGAACATTGGATTGGAGCAGTGGATTTTTGTCCATAGAGAGCTCCATGGTGCCTCAGTATGTTTGCTGCGTGCAGTGCGGATGGCTGTTTTGCACAGTATAGTTCGCTCGGCCTAGTCGCGCGCATCAGCCACTGTATATTTTTCTAAAAGAAAATATACAGTATGTAGTGCGGAAGAAAATTCATGTGTCATCAATTTATCCTCTCTTTATTATTATAAATAAAACTGTCCAAAACGATCTTTTTTGTTTAATTGAAATAAATTATACACAGAGTATGAGATTTTTATATTACACACAAGGGTTTCTACATATGATACCTATGACTTCTTGCAGGATTTTTAAGGACGCTGGACAGCAAGTACAAGTTATTTGTAACTTGTTTGATCCTTGGATCTCTCTTTCAAACTGGTCTGTAACAGTAAAGACACACTAAAGCTTTCGGCACATCAATCGCGTGTCAGGCGCGTCGCGTCGCGTCGCGTCGCGTGGCGTGAGCGACGCAACATCCGGCACACCGCAGGCAAGCTTCAGCTTCAACGCGTTTCGAACGCGTGCCAGCGCTGCGCACGCCTCGCTGCTGCTTTCGGTGAGACATGCTGCGCGGCGCGCGCGTACCCCCACCACGCGTTTGTAAAAAATACAATGACTAGTACCTGCGCCGACGCCGCGCTGACGCGACGCGTGCCAGCGCGCGCGACGCACCTGCTACGCGCACGCCACGCGACGCGCTGCCCGAGTTGTCTGCGGTGACTGCGGCGCGTCGCGTGCGCGAAGCAGCTCGAACGCGTGCCCTGCGCAGGCACGCGTTACTTTTTGGTGTGCTGGGTTCAATTTGATTTGTTGTTTTACAACATGCGCGGGCCCGCGTTCAAAGCGCGACGCGCCTGACACGCGTTTGGTGTGCCGAAAGCTTGAGTGACAAGCGAGAAAATACAAGATGTGGTCTGATGTCATCTGAGGATTTATGTATTAGTACATATTAATACTTTGGTAATATCTTCAAAGGTAAAGTAGCTATGCTGGACAGTCTACCAATAGTCAGATCCTTTACTTCTATATTCTCTCTCTTAATTTAAGAGCTCTGCTCTTGTCGGTGGAGCAATTTCCATTCCTCTCTCCTCTCTGCCAGCTCCTTGACCTCTTTATACGACACGACCTGCACCTTCTCCTTAATTTGGTCCATGTAGCTTCTTCTTGGTCTTCCTCTCCCTCTCCTGCCTTCAATCTTTCCCTCTATAATATTTTTGATAAGCTTGTCGTGCCGCAATAAATGGCCAATCATTCCTCCTCTTCTGTTCTCTATAATCTCCAATATCCTTCTTTTAAAAAACGTCAATTAACTTTTAAGTTTGATTTAAGTTGCTGCTGTCACTTTCTTTGCTGTAGCAATAGAATAAGACGCAGCAACTTTAATCAAACTTGAAAATTAATTGACATCGCTGAATGCGGCAGTAAATTATTAAATGTAATGTATACTTATTATGAAGGAGTTCCGGTGGTCATTTCTGATCTTCATCATCAGTTTTATTGGAATGCAAATGCCTAAGTTCTTGCTGAATATACCAAAATCGCTCATTACATTGAAATCGGTTTACTTACAACATGAAAATTTATGCGTGAAAATGCATTAAAAAAATCGACGAGTTTTTATTTTCACCTTTTGGTTTCACCACAAAATAAGTACCCTGCATAGAAACCGGACTATAAGAAACAGCAAAAGACATAACGGGATAGCGTCTATAACCGCCGGCGGAGACTCCTTATTATGACATTCTGACATGGCGGATAGTTGAAATGATTATCACAACGTGGAATCGAACAATGTATTAAACGATCACACTTAATCACTACTTAGATTAGGCCGATGATAACTGATTACTTTTGAAAACGCGGCAAGTTCGATACAGCGTGGCACCCCGTCCGCTCTCGTATCCAGAATAGCGTTCCAAACCGAATCACCATTCACCGTTATTGAACGCCGGGGATTGCCCCAGCGCGCGTTTTCGCCCCCTCCCTTAAACGGCCATTGCCAACGCTGTATCGACCTCACCCAAGCAAGTTGCTTGACGTTTTCAAATAGTTCAATCGAAACTCGCTAGATAGCGTACTGATTTACAATCAACTACTACTTAAGACTAAGTTTCTACAATACTGCTGTCAGGAGACGTCACGGTGACACCACTCTGACAAGTACAGCCATGAGCCGGTAGATGACGCAACAATTCAAATAATTTGCAGAAAATCACGTAGGCTCGTGGCGTCACTGTGCCGCCACTTCGACACGGCCATTCTGACTCCTCACACGTCCTCGTGGGAGGTATCTGTGGACAAAGAGAGTCTGAACAGTAACACTTTTCCACTCGGCCTTCCTGACCATAAATCTTAAAATAGTATCCTAACAGGTTAAAAATTAAATTTCTGATCAAGAATCAAAAAATAAAAAAACGAACATAATTCTATTGGTCGACATAAGTCTCTACTTGTCAAGCAAAACCCAAATCAAGACAAAGTTTAAACATTACCGACTCTCTGTCTGTATCATGTGAGTGTACAATGCTCTATTTTCTTATCAGTTGCCTCCATCCAGCAACCTCTACACACAATATCACATGGAATACCTCCATCCAGTATCCATCTCGCACAAAACTCATCGCCTCCATCCAGCGACGTCTAAAACCAATCGCCTCCATCCAGCGACTGCAGCGACCGCTTACACCCGCGAGCCAAACGCACGCCACTCACAGTCGTGGCCGCACTGCGACGGGAAATGAGGCCCGATTTTACGCCTACGCCTACGAATGGCCGAAGGTGCAAGCAATCTGAACCAAAGACACTCACACTAGCGGTAAACAACACATCCGAACATCAAAATGAGTTTTGCTTGCCTATTTTAAGAGCTCGAATTATTAGATGGTCCAACCCCATCCACGTTACTCAAACTATTTTGGTCATTGTCGTCATGGTTACTGTCAAGGTCATTGTCAACTAAATGGTCACTGTCGGGCATTTTCCTAAGTCGGTCGTGTGCGTATTTGTACGTCCTGTTTGAGTTAAGTGCCTTCAGAACATAACGATCTCCGTCTAACACTTCTGTCACCCTAAACGGACCCTTGTACTTGGGGTCGAGCTTGGTTTGATTTCGTTCTTCGTTTTTCAGAAGAACAAAATCACCTTCCAAGAAAGGCTTGACTTTTGCCTTAGTAGAGTCAAATCGTACCTTATCAACTCCAGAGCCTCTCTCCATACACTCTACTGCCTGTGTCCTAACTTGCTCGACGTCGATCTCCGGTTCCTCATCACCTGCAAACATGATCTCAAGAGGTCTTGCAACTTTACCAATTAGCAGTTCCAACGGGCTTGCCTGCGTGACTCGGTGCATGGTACAGTTTAATGCGAGCTGCACATCAGGCAGAGCGTCTTGCCAGGACTGGTTACTGGTTTCTGCAGCAGTCAGCATATTTTTCAAGGTACTCATGGTTCGCTCTACTTGACCATTAGCCCGGGAACTACCCGTTGCTATCAAGTGCAGCTTGATTTGCTTGGAATAGCAGTAGTCCTTAAAATCTCTACTGGCAAAGCAGCGGCCCTGATCTGCTATAAGACGAGTCGGAGCGCCGAACAATGACACACTTGCTTTAACAGCCCTGATACTGCTAAGTGTGTCAATGTTGTGCGTATGGTAAAGCAGCACGTACTTGGTAAATGCGTCGATTAACACGATGACATATTCTTTCCTGTCGTTCTTTCCACTTAACTTTCCAGTTGCGTCGATGTGGACCGTGTGCCACGGGACTGCTATCTTAGGTATAGGATGCATGTTAGCCTGTATCTTACCAGAATGTGACTTGGAGACTCGGCACGTAATACAGTTCTCGACAAACCTTCTCACGTATTTGGTCATATTGTCAAACCAGCAAAGGTCATAGACCTTCTCCAGCGTCTTTTCCCATCCCAAGTGTAGCAGACCGTCGTGCACATTATTGATAACAGACCATCGGAATGATCGTGGTACCATTGGCAGGCAACGAGTCTTACCGCGTCTCTGAATTTTACGATGAATAACACCCGACCGTATTTCGTATGTTTTGGCCACATCAGTAGGAAGCTTTCCTTCTTCTAAGTCAGTCGTAAGCTTTGAGAGCTCCTCGTCTTTCTGCTGTTCCGCCACCAACCAGTTACCACTAAGCTCCGTCATATTTACCTGCTTTGGCTCTACCTTCTCAACGACGTCGCTATCTCTGCCAGTCGGCAACGGGTTTCTGGAGAAAAAGTCGGCATGGGACATTTGCTTACCGCTTCTGTGAACTATGTCAAAGTCAAATCCCTGTAAAAACGCCCACCATCTGTGTACTCGTGGCGTCAGGTCAAGTTTCTTTCTGGTGGATTGGAGAGAGCTGCAGTCTGTTACTATGACGAATTTGCGCCCATGTAGGTAATGCCGGAAGTGTTTGACGGCGTTAACAACCGCAAGAGTCTCCAACTCGTACGAGTGATAATTAGACTCTGCGGCTGTCGTGCGCTTGCTGAAATACGCCACTGGATGTGATTTACCTTCTTTCACTTGGATCAGCACTGCGCCATACCCAATCGAACTGGCGTCAGTATGCAGTTCGGTTTTAAGGGCCGGGTCGTAGATCGTAAGGACCGGCTCATTCGTGAGTACTGAAATAATCTGCTGTCTGATAGCCTCATGCTCAGGTTTCCACTCTACTTTACCATTACCAGAAGTCAAAGCGTATAGAGGCGCCATGACCTGCGAGAACTTCGGCACAAACTGGCGGAAGTACGAGGCTAGTCCGATGAACTGGCGTAGCTGCGTGACCGTTTTCGGAGGCGGTAAGGCGGTCAGAGAGTCCACCTTTCGGGTGTTCGGGCGGATTTGCCCCTGACTTACCTCAAACCCAAGGTATTCGACCATTTGTTTCAGGAATGTACACTTTTTAGGATTTAGTGAGAAACCTTTCTGAGCAAGAACACTAAGTACAACCTGTAGTCGTTCTAGAGCTTCTTCAGGATCTCGCGCAACGATAAGTACATCGTCCATGTACACCACAACGTAGGTGTTCACGAGATCTCCAAGAGCGTGAATAAGAGCTCGCTGAAATACTGAAGGCGCATTCCGGAGTCCAAACGGCATTGTCAAGTATTCGTACTGACCTTCAGGTGTCACAAACGCCGTCCGTTCTATGGAATCTGCCTCAATGGGGATCTGGTGAAAACCCGAGGCTAAGTCTAAAGTCGAAAAAACGTGCCCTTCATGCAACCGAGCAATCTGATCCGAGATGAGCGGCAGAGGGAATCGATCTGGTACAGTATTGTCGTTTAGCTCGCGGTAGTCCACGCACATTCTGTCGCTGCCATCTTTCTTCTTGACTAAAAGTATAGGGCTCGCGAATGGCGATGAACTACGGCGAACCACACCCGCTTTAAGTAGCTCGTCAATCTTAGTCCTCACAATCAGTCGCTCGTCGGGGCTCAACCTATAAGGACGTCTGTTCACAGTTTTATGAGGGTCCCTCAAGCGTATTTGCATTGGCTCCGTTTGGGCAGGGGATGCAGGGACTCCGTACGTAAAGCATTGCTCAAAAGATTTTAAAAGTTCTATTAACTGGGGTTTCATATCAAGGGGGCAGTCGGTGTCAATCTGGCTAAAGTCAATTTTAGTATCCGTCATAACGTCACATGATTGGACGACACAAAGTTTTTCAAATTTTAATTTATCCGCTGACATATGGACAGCCAAACCAAGCGCCAAAACTTCGCGCCCAATCATAATTTCGTGTCGCAAACAATAGTCGGGTAACACGTGTAAAAGGATCTCAAATGCAATAGTGTCAATCTCTACAATGGTCAAAATCTGCATAGTCGAGGTAACAGAGGTCTGTCCAATACCTGTCATAGAGACGTTATCATTAATTCGCTTACCACTAAATTTGCAAGCTACAGATTCTTTGATAAGTGAGCATTCCGCCCCAGAATCGTAATGAAAAGAAAATAGCTCACCACAGTGGCGCAACGATCCAGCAGGCGCGTTCACGACGCACACATCGACTCGCTTCTCTTTAGCCGAACTAACTCCAGCGTTGTTGCTTCCCTCCTTGTTGATCCGTTCCGGGCAGTGGGACGCGTAGTGGCCCTGTCCTCGGCATTGGAAACACGTGATACGACTCTCCGGCCTCGAAGTAGATTGGCTTGCAGCGCTGTGGTTGGTCTGATGTTGTTCTACTGGTTGCTTAGTGGAATCCCTCTTTGCATAACAGTGAATGGCTTTGTGTCCCATCTTTCCACAATTAAAACACTTCAGGGCTGTAGTAGTACAGGTAGGGCGACTTCTCTTGGCATCAGGTACTTCTCGGTCACTGCTAGATGGCATATGTCTTTTTAGGAACGAAACTGCTTTTAATTCATTTTGTAGCTGGTTCCGAGTTTTAATATCCGTCGTAAACGAAAGCCTCTGGACACGTGGTTCAAATTTAGAAACATGGGCCAAAACAGTGGCGACAGCTATTTCTTCTACAGTGAGCCCCTTCCATTTTGACATAACTGAAGTCATAAGCGTCGCGGCAAAAGCTGCCAAGCACTCGTTTTCCTTTGGCTTTTTTCCACTCAAGTTGATAAGAAAGGACGCACAGGTTTCTGGGCAATCATACCTTGCTGTGAATAGCTCCTTAAATTCGCACCAGGTCATGCCGAAGAACGACACGGTAGACAGCCAAGTTGAAGCTTCGCCTTTCAAGGCTCGGCTTAACGCAATCATTAAAGCTGGGCCTTGACGATTTTTATCGGTCACACACATATCCGCGGTATTGATCCAAGCACGAGCATTGATGTCACTTTTTCCTGGATCAAACTCAGGAAAATGAACACGTGAATCTTCACTCGACGATGTAGGCATTTTTATTGCTTGAAGTAACGCTTGAAAATTTCGGTTCTGCTGTTCAATGAGTAGCAGCCATTTATCATCATTCATGCCACCATTAGAAGCACGATCATCGACGACACAGTTTTTCTCGCCCAATTCACCATTCTCTTCACGTGGGACGTGGTTTTCATTCCCAACTTCTGATAACGGGATAGCGTCTATAACCGCTGGCGGAGACTCCTTATTATGACATTCTGACATGGCGGATAGTTGAAATGATTATCACAACGTGGAATCGAACAATGTATTAAACGATCACACTTAATCACTACTTAGATTAGGCCGATGATAACTGATTACTTTTGAAAACGCGGCAAGTTCGATACAGCGTGGCACCCCGTCCGCTCTCGTATCCAGAATAGCGTTCCAAACCGAATCACCATTCACCGTTATTGAACGCCGGGGATTGCCCCAGCGCGCGTTTTCGCCCCCTCCCTTAAACGGCCATTGCCAACGCTGTATCGACCTCACCCAAGCAAGTTGCTTGACGTTTTCAAATAGTTCAATCGAAACTCGCTAGATAGCGTACTGATTTACAATCAACTACTACTTAAGACTAAGTTTCTACAATACTGCTGTCAGGAGACGTCACGGTGACACCACTCTGACAAGTACAGCCATGAGCCGGTAGATGACGCAACAATTCAAATAATTTGCAGAAAATCACGTAGGCTCGTGGCGTCACTGTGCCGCCACTTCGACAGACATATATTTGACCTATTTCTACTTATAGCATTCATAACGAGTTAGAAAGAGTTATCCCTATTCTTTCGTTTTCCTTCGTGTTGACAAAAGGTTTTAGACGTCAAATTTGAATGGACCGCTATGGGCCCGCCATTGGACCCCTACACGAACCTCCAGTACTACCATAGTAAAAAGTCGATACACGAATAGTTAATTTTGTGTCAAGGTGACTTTTACGTTACATTTAGTAGCTTTACTAGTTTGACAGTGTTGTGAATATAATAAATATTTTCAGATTTCCAAGAAATGAGAACTTGATAGCACAACGGATTCGGCGAGTAGGCAGGGAAAATTTGATACCGAAAAGATACAGCAAACTATAGCAAAGGAACAGACAGTCACGCGAGTATTCCTGTAACCCTTTTTTGGTTGGTTGCTATCTCCAGCCCCAATATTCTAAATAAAACATTGTTGAATTATTGAACATGTTTGAAATATCCTTGACCTGCTTTGAACAAAAAACGTCAAATATATAACTTTAAGCTGCTAACGTTTAGCATAATAACGTAAATATAATGTTTAAGGGCCGATTTTTTTATCTCCAGATAACACTTTCTGTAAGATAAATTTTAGCTCTCTTGTTTTCTTTCACATGACAAAATGCTGCTGTCAAAATTTTATTTTGGGAAAAGTTTTTTTTGACGACAGTATTTTTTTTCACTGTAATTACTCGTATCAAATTATCAAGACCAAACTAAAGAGTCCTATCTCGGTGGGTCTACGTTAAGTACAGCTGAGGATCCTGTTGCCACCTTCCGGTTCTATCATCAGATCTATTCGTTGACACAATAATATTACATTGTCATCGGGTTTACATAAGTATTCCAAACTTCAGTTCAATTAAACACAGGGAACAAGATGAAAAATGGTCTGCAAATTTTTAAATTGACAAGTTACTTATTATTATTAACATTGGAACATTGCAAGTTAAGTCTTTCGGCGCGAGCGCCTCCTAGCGCGCTGCAATGCTCACACGCGCGGGCCTCACTGCGCGCTGCAACCCGCCCGCGCGCACATACATTTTGTTTCGTACTACAAACCATGATGCACCCTGTGCATCATCGCGCGCCGTAGTACCGCACACTTTTTGCCGCCTCGAACAACAAAGGAATGGATGGCGTCATGCGCTGTTTAGAATAACCAAACACAAAGTGTTTATTTTCGGGTAAAAGAAAAAAAATACTTTTATACAGGGTGACCTCGAATTGGTAATACAAAATACTTGATTATGATTCAGTTAATCACTAATAGTGTATTGCATTAACTCAGTTGTTAAAGTTAGCTTTCCTTAATTATCGTTAATTTTCTAACAAAACAAAATAATAAAAATAATTTAAAATCCCAAGTGTGGTTAACCTACATGACGTCATGCATATCTATCGTACAGACAAGGAAATTGATTCTCGCACCATTTTGTACTCTGTCACAACAACGACGGAGATAATGACAGTGGACATTCAACGTGACGCACTGCCACCCAAAGCGACAAGGAACAAAATGTGTCTCAATTTCCATTCCTGTATCTATCACTCGATGTTATTAATAAACTAGGTGCTGATATCCATCCAACCCTTTAGTTTTAAGTAGGTACCCTAATAAATTATCTGATAAAGTGAATAACTGAATAATGAGTGAATTATTAAAAATAATTTATTGTTGAATAACGTACAGTACAAAATACAAAATTGTAAAACTTAAACAACTTTTAAAATGTGCTCAAAATGATCCCCGCCTTCTTGGATACATAACTCTGCCCGTCGCCTATGATTGTCTTTCAATCTGTGGAGAACAAATTCATTGGTTTTTACATTATTAAATGCCTCAACTATCTTTTGGCGAAGTTCACCCACAGTATCTGTTTCCCGTGCGTACACTCTCCTTTTTATTTCGCCCCACAAAAAGAAGTCGAGAGGTGTGAGATCAGGGCTTCTAGGAGCCCAAGCGACTGGGCCACAGCGTCCAATCCATCTCCCAGGGAACTCTTGGTCCAAGTAGCTTCGCACACGCAGGGAAAAATGAGCTGGTGCCCCATCCTGCTGGTAATACAGAGCCTCCAAATTTTGCTGCGGCACCTCTCGTAGCAATACCGGTAACACATTTCTCAGGAATTCTTCATATTTCGGTCCATTTAAATTTCCGTCAATGAAATGAGGACCAATCAAACAGTCGTTCAGTATTCCTGCCCAAACATTTACCGAGAAACGTGTCTGGTAGGAGTCCCTGCGAGTTACGTGAGGATTTGCTTCACGATCAGACCACCAGTGTTCATTGTGAACGTTGAACATGCCTACTCTTGTAAATGTTGCCTCGTCGGTCCATAAAATGTTCAAGTGTAGATTTTGCAGCAGCCAACGACAATATTGCACTCTTCTAGGATAATCGGCTAATATGATATCCTGCACCCTTTGGAATTTAAACGGATACTTTCCTTCAGCATTCAGTAATCGCCAAATAAACCATTGGCTCGTTCCGAATCTTGCGGCAGCGTCCCTTGAGCTCGCCTCTGGGTGGTGGCTAAAATAATCGAGAACTCGTCTCCGAAACGTCTGCGAGTACCGCGGCCGCCGGCCCGGAGCTTGAGCGTGCACTGGGACAGTAAACTGTCCAAAATCTCTTAAGTTTTGGACAATGGAGTTTATTAGAACACGAGTAGGAGTTGGGCAGTCAGGGTGTCGTTCATGAAACAATGCTTGAGTTCGTACGGTACTTCGTGACGTAAAATAAAAAGATAACATATCCATTCGCTGAATATTCGTATAAGGATAAGCTCGGGGCATTTTGTTTAATTACTATCTTAATTAAATACGAAAATTCTTACTTTCTTTGACAAGACAAGTGACAATTTACTAATCAAGATACGCTATTATCATAAATGATGTGTCAGATAACGAACCAAAGAGGAAAGTGTTCATTTGAAATATTTTAAACCTCTTTCATTTTAAAGGTAATGGTAGGGTAACCAATTTAAGCAAAAAAAAATGGGATAATTAGAAAACTTAAAAAAAAGTACTTATGTTTTAAAATTAAGCGTGAGACCTCGTAGAAGCGATTGGTTTAGGGAAGCTCTCTGTAGTACTTTGAATTTGTATTACCAATTCGAGGTCACCCTGTATTTATTATTCTTTTTTTTTTAGTGACATGAAAAATTATGACTGTTATTTATGAATATGTGTTGGATTAGGTCCTTTTGTCAGTGTTGCAGGTGCAGATATACATAGGCACATGCATTAACCAAAATGTGGGAGCGAAAGCGGCGATGATAAAAGAACCCTTTCTGCGACCTATATTTACTGATAACGATTTTCAACCGGAAATGGGATTTTACCCGCAATGAAACACCTGTGCGACTCACCTTGTTTAAGTTTACTCCGGTTTAAATCATTACGTACTAATTTAATTCTTTTTTGTTTTGATACCGGCATCGGCTTGCAACCGTTTATTGACAGCAATTGGAACTTTTGAACTTATTTAAACTTAGCATTCTCCAAATGAATGTAAAAAAAATAATTCCGCTCACTGATTGGTTTAATATTTATTGATCGGGCTCTATGCAAATTCTACAATTTACTTCAAAAATTGGGCTCTGAGAAATTACATAATGCATGATTAAAAGTTTAATTTAATAGGAAAACCTGATTTTGTCGTAAAATCGCAAACTGTTGCTGAATTAATTATGCTATCGAAATGGTTTTGTTATTGTTTAAGCGGCCAAACAATTGAAAAAGTTCATTATCGTTATTCTCTTTTTTTTTAATTCAAATATTGTTAAATAAGTAAATCTATATTGTTCTTAAAAATATAATAATAAATTAGGTAACTGTCTATAACTAAACTTGATCGATGGTTTTGTCATCAGTATATCAATTATTAAGTATAAAAATAAATAAAATAACACTTCGATAGCCTTTTCCGTTGTGAGAGAAGATTGAAGTGTAAATACGATCTGTTCCTAACTTAGTTTTTGCTATGTTTACTATCTATACTGGGTGGACGCTGGAGCAGGTAATTCGAACAATAAACATTTTTTTACCTGAACGAACCCTTTTGGCTTTGGGAAGTCGGCTTGTCTGGTAGAGTGGGAGAAGGTACACTCCACCACCACGTGCATAAAACACTTGTAAAAAAAGGATTTTTTTACTGCCGCATGCTTACAAATACAAATATCTTTATTTTGCAAAAAATATGGAACAAAGGATTTATTTGGCGATTAGAAAAATTTGCCTTTAGAACAAATTACAACTGCGAAATTGAATCGATATCGATATTATTGTTAACTCAGCAACAACACTAGCGTCGACAGATCCTTGTGACAACACGAAGGTAAACGAATGAATACCTATTAGGACATCTCTTTCTAACTCGTTATGAATGCCATAAATAGAAAAAGGTCAAATATGCCTATGTCTTTTGCTGTTTCTTATAGTCCGGTTTCTATGCAGGGCACTTATTCTTATTTTGTATTAAGGCTTATAATGGCCATGTGTTTACTCTGTGGTTGGAAGTTTCTTGATGGTGGTTGCTGGATCTTCTCCGAACAGCTTAATAGATTTGAAAGATTTATTTCATTACTCTAGCCACACCGGATAAAATTCTCAGACACGCTTAGTAATAAAAGGTAACAAAAGTCGGAACGGGACACTTTTATCTAAACCTTATGCGTTAAGTCTTACGTTAGAATATGGAATTGATGTATTAATAGTTTTATTCGTGCTGTCATTATATCTGGGTCCTAGCTTGCTAGGGCTCCAGCTAAGTAGTTGAAAGCGATTAGGTATTTTGAAATACTTGCCAGCTGTGGCAAGCGTTGGTAGGTTGCATATACTGGGCACAATAAAACAAGATAAATTCATAGAGAATGTGCTATCTTTGGACTGTATAGTTAAATTGGTTAATTTGTGTATTTTGGTAACCTTTTCATTGAACCCTAATACATCTAAATCAATGTGTTGCATTGGTATATTTAATATTTTAGATGCACTCACTCTCTGTATGAAATTAGACTGCGAGCCAGAGTCTAGCAATGCTCTCTTTAAATGAGGTTGGTTTGAATTATCTAATACCATAACCTGAGCAGTAGATAATATTACTTGTTTGGTTTGTGCTACCTTAGCCTCGGGTTTAAAGTCGGTGTGTTGGTTAGTTATTAGGCTGACCGATTGGTTTGTGTTCTCAACGGTGGATGTGCTTGAACTAGGTTCAGCACTATCAAGAGTTGAACGAGATTGGTAGTTCATTTTGCTATCCTCGGGTATGTGTAGGAGTGTATGGTGTTTCCCTTTGCACAACTTACAGTTTGGAGAACGGCAGTTAGCCACAATATGGTTTGAGCCCATACAATTAATACACAGGCCTAATCTTTTTATTACCTTTAAGCGCGACACTTGGTTCAGAGCCAACAGCCTAGTACATTGGTTTATAAATTGCCTTTCACCACAATTTGGGCATTTTCCCTGTTGATTATTAAATTGGTTGGGAGTGGGAGGCATTATTAAATTGGTTGAGTGGGAGTGAGGGGACGTTGTTACCAGTGATTTTCTTGGTGTGAAGATCTGCTGTTGGTCGCCTGAGGATTGGCTCAGCGAATCCAACAGGTCAGCTTGAGATTTCAAGAAGAGCTTGAAGTCCTGTAATGAAGGCAATTCACGAGAGCAAATCTTTTCTTCCCATTTTCGTTGAAGCTTTTTATCCAATTTGGTTGTAAGTAAAAAAATGATTAATATGTCCCAACCGTCAGTAGGAACCTTGAGACCGGTAGCACATCTCCGCCGCGAAATCGATGCAGCGGAACCGCTGACGTTCCGCTACCGTTTGTCCTTTGTATGACGGGCGAAACATTAGCGAAACTGCCTGTTCTATCGCGTTAAATTGCCCATACTTATATCTCTTTCTCACGGAATATCGGCGATGCCGCTCACATCTCCGCCGCGAAACCGATGCAGCGAAACCGGTCACCGAATGTGAGCGGTTTCGCCTTTAGTTTTAATAATGCCTCGTTTCTTAATAAGACTTCTTAATTTCGTGTCTTTTAACAACTGTCGGCTCGGATTCATCTTCCGAATCCGCCATTTTGAATGTACTTTGGTTCCTATCCTATTTAATTACAATTATTTGAATCGGCTAATACTATTTATTATAGGTACTAATTGTAAAACGAAAGCCCAATCTCAACAACGACAATGATAAACAACGCCAGTTCACTTGCCTATCCGATGGTCTGAGACACCCTGCGCCACGCCCGATCGTAGCCTGCCTCGGTAGCGCCTCGTGGCAGCCACGCCTTATTGAGCAATTTTCAATCTTCTTCGCGAAGCTCGGCGATCGCACGGTCGTTTCCGTGCTCGATGTGATGGTCACTAAGCCTTTCCGGCCCTCCGCAACCTTGTTGACTTCCGCGTTGTTCCGCGGCGCCCTGCGCCACGCCTTTTTCCTAGCAGCGGCGCCTCGCCTGGCACCCGCCTCCTCGTTGTTCAGTCGCTATACTCCTCAGTTGACGCATTCGGTGATATCCCAACGGGATATTTTGTTCGGGGTCACCAATTTGTTGGAGTCTCGGCTCCTTTTTTGGTAGTTTTTGGGTGAAGTAATAAAATTCACCAGTTTCGTACAACAGGTCATTTTAATCTCATTCTATATTCCTGCTTTATAGTCGCATCAAATTAGCTTAACCTGGACATAATTCAAAAACCCGTTGTTTTTATTATTTTATCGGATATTAATGTTAAGTATCAAATATTAATTAGCTATATTAATTAAAAAATCCGCGGTCGTAACCGTATATTATAAAAATCATGAGATATTGTAAACTACCTAACTTTTTGCTAAAAGCAAAATAGATAACCAAATACCTTGTTAGTATAATTTTGAGGTGCATTCGAATGCGATCACTTAATAGCAAAATTAAACTGAAACCAAATCTGCATGTACGTTTTTTTTCACAGTTTTCATCTGATCTCAATATCTAGATAAGCAAAAATGGTAACTATGATGATTGTATCCATTTAAACTATATTGCGTCTTATAAGACATTTAAGACAAAAATTAAACATTTATTTTTAACGTTTTAATAATAATGAATTACTCAGTAGCTAAAAATCGTAACTGTGAAATTTTTGTTTATTAATAGGTTTTTGTGTACTATAATCATGTTTTCATCAAAATTAAACATGTTAATGTCACGCTTAAGAAATTGAAAATTTAATTAAAAATACGCGCGAACTTGTCGTGGAGCGGGATGCATGCGGTGGGTGCGGGGTGGGGAGAGAGCGGGGCGCCAGCCAGCGGCGAGCGAGATACGGCGGACGGGGGTCGATTTTTGACTTTCAAGCGCTCGAAAGTTTCACTCGAAAGTGAGCAAAAACAGTGAAACTGTATTTTTGAAGCACGAGAGATAAAAAAATTAAAAACGAGTGTGGTCCATACCATTCGTTTTCATTTCTATCATTAGAAGTATGTTTTGACATTTTGTCTGCCAAATTAATCAAAACGTCTTTATTAGGTATGTACTCTTTGGACGGAAGTTGACGGAACAAACCTCAAATATCATAGACAAAGAACCATCTAAACGTTTCTTTTATTCCCCCCTGTCATAACGAGTTTATTTCATTTCAATTATGTACTATCGCCTGCGTTCGCGGTGTTCCACCTTTAGGGCGATAATCGTCTGAACGTAACCTTGGGCCCAAAAGCGATAACTTCTAAATATGTTTGTTTGTGTGCAACCAAAAGGGTTCGTTCACGTAAAAAAATGTTTATTGTTCGGATTACCCACTCCTGCGTCCACCCAGTAAAGACAGTAAACATAGCAAAAACTGTTTGGCCACTTTCAATGGTTGGGCCACTTAAACAATCACATAATCATTTCGATAGCATAATTAATTTAGCGAAAGTTTGCGATTTTATGACAAAAGCAGGTTTTCCTATAAAAATTAAACTTTTAATCATGTAATTATATATCATTTAATATCATCAATCATATAATTTTTCAGAGCTCAATTTTTGAAGTAAATTGTAGAATTTGCATAGAGCCCGAACAATAAATAATCAGTGAGCGCATTTTTTTTTTACATTCATTTGGAGGATGTGAGTTCAAATAAGTTCAAAAGTTCCAATTGCTGTCAATAAACGGTTGCAAGCCGATGCCGGTATCAAAACAAACAATAAATATTAATTTATAATTATTAATAGTATTAGTTTAAACTGGAACAAACTTAACCCATTCAGCGCCACCCACCACACGTTGTCGTGATCGCAGAGTGTGCGCGAGACGCCGGTCACGACAACGTATCGTTAATACTCATTTGCTAATAGCTCCCCGAGAGATGATTTTATTCAAAAATATTTCTTATTTTGGTGTACAAATGCCATGTGTTATTAATTCTGTATATTCAGTTTAACATAATTTTACGAATGTATGTGTCTTTTTAGAGCTAAAGTTGCAATAGCCATAAAAACTTCTTAGTCAATATTTTTTATCACGACATCGTGTTGTGATGTGACGGGCCACGTAACGTAAATCTTGTTCAATATGTCAATGTAGTTACTTCATAATTTGTAAGTGTGAATTTTAATCCTTAATGCTTGCGCATAAGGTTCATTCCTATTTGCATTCAATTTAAGTTATGCTTTCTTTCCACGTGGTAATGGATAGTATTATGCAGTGTTTTGGGTAAACAATATTATATTTGTATAACAAAAATATACAGGGTAATTTTTTAATCAGTGCATAAATTGTAATATTTGGTACCGTTAATATAATACATTAAAAAAAAAAAAACAGATATACAGGGTGACTGGATATTCGATACAATCCTTTTAAGGAGGCATAGTAGAGCAATATATTTATATATATTATATTTATGTATATTATATTTTCTTCTTCAAAATGTAACGAACCTTTTTTTTCTGACTATAGAATGAAATTAAAATTTTAGGATCCCTGTAAATATACAAATACTACTACAAATGCAAAAACGTCTCGAAAGTAATTTACCTATAGTACCCTGGCCGAAAATTATTAGTTTCGGAGATATTTGAGATCTTAGTTTTTTTCGGAATTGCGGAACATGTTCGAAAAAAAAGATATAAAAAAATAATTTGCCGTTTTTAATGTACTTTAATATATTTTCTGAAAGCAAAAATGTCAGCGGTAATAATAATATTAATATTTCTTGTTGTGATAATTTTGGGTTTTCTGTTCTTTTATGTTTTTATTTTTTATTTGTGTTGGCTGTGTGGCCTGCCGTGGTGTCACCAAATGGTTCCGGCGTAAGACCAGCTCTGGCCTCAAAACCAGTACCACGCTGAGCCGGAACCGTTTTGCGTCATCTGGCATTAGTGCAGTGTTTATTATTTTTGTCCATTTGTGTTTTTTATGTTCTGTACTTTTGTTAGATATATGTAAATAAACGTTTTTTCTTTCTTTTTTTTCTTTAATGACAAAAATCTAATCACATAATGCTACATGTCATGTTATTTAATAAAACTCCAATAAAAAGACACAAAAAAGTAATTACTTCATTAAAAGACAGTGTTTTTTTAAATCAATGTATGACATGCAGCGTACAAATCACTGGAAAAACTTCCTTGGTGGTACTAGCTATCTAGTGAGGTACAATAGTTATCAAAAAATATTAAATATTCAAAATTAGCAAGTACTAACTAAAACGAAGAAGTACATTTCTTATGAATTTCCATTACTCTTGTACCTGGTACGAACTATTCAGAAATCAGTATTTATCTTCAGATGCATACTTCAATGGCCGATATTATTACAAAAGAGAACTGAACTTAATTAATTAAAAGATAATTAAGAAAGAGTAAGTAATTATTCGCCGTCAAAAATGGATGCTTGTAGATTAACTCATGTTTAGGGAATCAACCTACTGATTTTCAACCGTCACGGTCAACCAACCAACCATCACGGTTGAGGTGTTATTTTTTTTAGTTTTTAATTTATTGTGGCTAAATAGAAAAGTATTTACATAAAGTCGAGCTATACGCGATAGGCAGACACTATCCCTTATGCCTCTGTATTATTGACCATAATTAAACAAGTTAATGAGAAAATCATTGAATTTAAGTTTTCAACCGACTTTACGTTCAAGTTAATGCTTTTTCGGAATCAGTATTTATTATTATATGTCCAGCAGTGGACTAATATAGACTGATGATGATGATGATGATGATGATGATGACGGAGTTTTAGTACTTTAGCGAAAGAATACTCTAGGTATCGCAGTGGAAAATACTTTAAATATGTATTTGTCACTCTATTGTTAAAAAAACAGAAGGTGCGAACAACGGCTGCCGCAATTACAAAAGACAATGTGAAATTCGCTAATAATCCTTATCTTGGGTTTCGAGTTTTACCTCGCCAACCTTTTGTACAAAATCTTAACGTCGCACGTGCAAATGCATGGAGATAAGTTTATTATGCTTTGTTTCCGGGATATTTATGACTTGCACTGATAATAATCATAACTATTATTTTATTTTTCCTGAATTCAAATTTAGAACTTGTGAACGATGTAAACAAAGCGCCATATTGATATTGTCTATAGTTTGATGAGTTTACTAGTGATGGGAAAAATAGATTAAGATTAAAAATCGTTTAAAATGTAGTTTTTAATCATAATCACTATAACCGATTGAGTATGACGTGTGACCAATATGTATTATACAACGTAACGTACTGTACTGTAATATTTAATCGTAATTGTTTTTTGGAGATTATCAACTTTTCTAGTTAAAGTTATCTTACCTGATTTCCGGTAGGTATAAACATTTAATAAGCATCAATTTCCTCTAATGGTATATTTAAAGCTAAGTATCGTAAAGTAAAAATTTGAAAAAATATTTAATGTCGTAAAAAACATTTTGCTTGGTTTAAAAAAGTTTGCATGACACCATCCTTTACCTGTGACGTCGCATACGGCAAAAAATTGAGCACCACTGCGGCACCGTTTCACGACACGTCGTCGTGACTCCTAACATGTTTTTATTTAAATCATTCTGTACAGAAAACTGAGAGCTTATAAATAGGTAAACGTGATTTCACGACAATCATTTATCTCATCCTAAACAATTTAGTTATTATCGATCTAATGAACACAATATGTCAAAACATCTCCGCCGCCCTAGCCGAACCGTGGTGCACCCCACGTGTTTATAAAAGTTTGACAATCATTGACTATAAAAGCCTACGAGTATAATAAATGAATGCACGAGACGACTGGGCCATTCTTCGAGCGTTTCAACCGCCCTGATTCCCGTGCCCGCATTAATTTCTAAATTCCTGTAGCTTTGGAAGCATTTTCAGTTAAACTTTGTAGAAGTCAGGACACTCTACAAGATAACCGAAAATAGCATCCAAAGCTACAGGAATTTAGACATTAATGCGGCCACGGGAATCAGGGCGGTTGAAACGCTCGAAGAATGGCCCGACTACTAGATGAGAATCGCTTGCGACTCGCGATAGCACGGTCGGGAGTTGAGGCACAAAGAAATGAAGACCTTATTCTGCAATAAATAACGTTCATATTAAAACGTAAATAAGGAAACATATCAATTAATTAATAACCGTGGATATTTTTTGTTTAATTTGTTTCTTACAGTACTAATTATATGTTGACGGCATAAATTAACCTTTTAACCGCCGCTTGGTCTGTCATCGAACGGGCTCATGTCGCCGCCTATATAAAATAACAGGAAATGGTGTAGTGCTTGCCACATGCGTTACGATAGGATTTTTCTTGTAATGAATATTAAGTAATAATACCCTTTTTACCACTGTATCATTCAATAAAATACATTATTATAACTAAATTACGTTTACCAATTTCTTTATTAATGGTTTCGTCCCTTTATCAATGGTTTGGTTCCATGTGTTTTACCACTCATAAAAATCTATCGGTTGACATTGCTACATTACTATTATTTCTTATTTCATATATCTGACGTCATAAGCGGTCTTATATATCAGATATTGGCGTAGGCTTTATTGGATATTTGTTGATAAGTTGACATTATAAGAGAGAGGATTGACCATATTTAAAAAGTATCGAAACTGAACATTTCAAAGTTGTTGACATAAGTAATCATTCAATTTCACACAGTTACACAACTATTTTGGTAATTAAATATTGTAATCTCAAAATACGTATGGTATTCAAAATTTCGAGATAGCAAATCTGTACCATTTATTAATTTTTTAATTTGAACATTATTTTGAAATATCGAGTGAGCCATACCACTAAAATTTCCTATTTTATATCTCTGACGTCACATGCGGTCTCATATTTAAGACGACGGCGTAGTCTGTAATGATTGTTATTGAGAATACAATGACTTAATAGGGGTGGACGTTGTACCTCGATAAGCATCGCTATATCGATTTAAATATCTACTTAGTATAAAAACTCATTAACGTTTTAAGGTATTTATTTAAAACCAAAAAAAAATAATTAAGTCCATCCTTCTGGCTAACAAAAAAAAAATCTTTTTATTTACGTAGTTCATCCTGACTCACTGTCGCAACGAAAATAATTAGTTATAAATAAAGTCGATTAAGTATCACATATCTATGCGAAGAAATGGTTGTGTTATATGGATGGACAGACCAACGGGCAGACGGGCATGACGCATGACGAATGACGAAAGTATACCTAAGTGCCTTTATCCACAGCATCTGAATTCTCGGACCCGAATCCGACTCCTTCGCACTTGCAAAAAGGGTTGGTTGTGTGAAAGGCACGGGATAAGCGGATCCCAGAAATCGGACTTTTTTGAATTATTTGAACACAATGGGTATAACTTACAAACCTTACCTGTTGGTGAAACAAATTGTATTTTGTCATCCGAGTCGAATTTAATATATGACACATGCCATTCATGCCATAACTGGCACAGTTCATAATATATCGTTATTTTATGAGAAAATAGGTAAGGAAATAAAATAGGCTAGCCGAGCAAGTCCATATTATGAATAAATATCTTACAAACATCGTTGAGTGAGTCGATATACTTAAATGTTACAATCAAGTCATCGTCACATCACTGGTGTCTATTATATAAGACTTTGGCGACGGGACTACAGCAAAATTATAGATAATCTAATGTCATATTTTCAAATTTATTTTCATCTAGAAAATTAAAATAAAGCAACAGAGTAATTTCGTAGCTGTTTAATTAACAATTAGAGCGGCTTTCATATCCGAATCAGTGGAGTTAAATCGGTATAAATAAAAAATCCTTGCAAAAAACATACAGAAAAAATGTCTTAAATATAAGACTACGGCGATAGTGGCTGGACATTGGGTGTCTTATATATCAGACTACGGCGGTCAAAAGGTTAAACACTTTGGAAGTAGTTATGTATTTTGGTTTCCCAAAAATTACCAATATTTTAGACTTTGGAGATCCGCAAAGAGAATCTGTTTAATTTTTAATAATTTATCAACACACATAATATACTATTCAGAATAAATTGTCGAATTACAGTTATCTATAATTTCTGGTAAGATAAGCCAGAAAATGTGTAACTTACTGAATCTTCTTTATTAATGATAGTCCCGATTGATTAGTTTAATTAATTAGTTTAATTTTGATTTCTTTACCTGGAATGCAGGTGTCATAACATAATAGAGGTACTTTTACAAAGTTAACTATTATGCTGTATTTTAGTTTTTTGTTTTTTTTACATTGACGCGGAGACTTAAAATGTTTAATTCTTTTTATTTTAACTATAACTAACAATACTTTATATCATAGAAAAAGAAAATTACAGTTATAGAATTATGTCCAGGTTTTTCTTATTCTCTGCGCCTATTATCGAAATATCGCGCCTGTCACGGAAGGACAACGCCATCTATCGGTTTCGTGAATAGTTAATTAGTTATGTAATTGGGAACATTTGGAAGAGGTTATTAGCTTGGAATAATACCGATAGATGGCGCTATCAGTGACATCCGGTAATCATTAAAACCGAATTATTTTTGTTGTATTTATAAACAACTGTTTGACACTACGTCAGAAAGTCGACTGATAGACGGTTGGGCACTAAGTATTAGCTCCACCCCCGCCGGCACTAAGTCAGTGGGGCCGATTTTCAGCGTCAGTTAGACTTCCATACTTATTATATTTCGATGCTACGAGTATTACTCGTAGGTACCTGAGCCTGCTTAACTTATGATCGATATGCATTTGCATGCTTAGGTAAAATCTTATTCTTGCAAAAACATAATTCATCATCATCATTATCATCAGCCGCAAGACGTCCACTGCTGGACAAAGGCCTTCCCCAAGGTTTTTCACAACGATCGGTCCTCTGCTGCTGTCATCCAGAGGTTTCCCGCGACCTTGTAAAGGCCTGCCAACACTTCGTCTCCCGGTTGGCGGTCGCCACTCTAGAACCTTTCCGCTCCAACAAAACAACCGCGTTTAATCGCGTATATGTATGATTTATGATTTAATGCTGACTGTAAAGATATACTCTTTTCCAACTTTATAATAGTTTAACATAAGATTGTTAAATGATTAAAGGGGAATAATCAGTAAGTTTGTCAAAACACTGCTTAAAAAGTATTAATTTAATTCATTATTCAATTACAATGACGACCCAGTTAGCCTAGTTGGTAGTGACCCTGCCTACGAAGCTAGCGGTCCTGGGTTCGAATCCCGGTATGGACAAATATTTGTGTGATGAGCGTGAGTATTTGTTCCTGAGTCATGGATGTTTTCTATATATTTAGGTATGTATTTCTCTATATAAGTATGTATATCGTTGTCTAGTACCCATAGTACAAGCCTAGAGCTTAGTTTGGGACTAGGTCAATTTGTGTGAGATTGTTCCCTGATATTTATTTGTTCCCTGATACTGTGTTATTTTTGTATTAAGCCATCCACGTCAAATGTTGAAATACTTGGCCGCGTTCAAGTAAACTGTATGAAAAAAAATATTGTCAAATAAAATTCTTGTGTCATAGAGCTTGTAACCAATTGCAGATTTTTGTCTTTCAAACGGTATACAACCTTACTGAAATTACTGTCTACTCAAACTTTATATCAATATCTGACATAAATGACTTCAAACCTTAACTCAATTAATATTTAGTTAATTATCGAAACCACTCGATACATTACATAAGATCTTTTCATTTCGAAAAGTGGGTATTTTGGAGCGGATATTACAGTCCTTTTTGTTTGAGTACCCTTCCATACTTATTATATTTCGATGACGATAGGCTACCGTTAACAACTGAAATAGTACATTTCTCAAACATGCTCAGAAAGGATGGCATTTCTTTTGAAAAACGAAGACGCGAAGGGCCTCATTTTCTTCCTAGGAGTAAAATAAACGTATGAAAACCCATTTTTGTCCGTTGAGATATTTTTTTTAAAGTGCTGTCAAATGCATACAGAATAGAAAGGACCAAGAAATAAATCTCATACAGCCAAGGCAACTGCTCGTTTTCGTAGCACAGTGCGTGTGTTTTCTTCTTTTTAAATTTCTTTAAAATTGTCTATGGTAAGAAAAAAAAATTAAAAACAAAAACTTATTGAAATTTAAACGTAGAACTTACTGTTGTTGTGTAAAAGCTACAAACATCAAGTCCTCGGCACTTCACGGTAATAAATTTGAATTCTATTGCTGTCAATATTATGTCAAATTCTACAAGTGTGAAATGGTTGAATTTGATCCTTTTCCCTAAGTTACGTCCATTTGTCTACCATAAGCCCTGAAATATCAACATCTCAAATTCAACAGACAAACATAAATGTTCCTGGAAAACCCATAACAATTTCGTTTACAAATTGTCCTAATATGATTAACATCACTTTTAATATTAATTTTACATTTTACAAATATATTTGTATAATTTCCTCACATGTTTGAGAAAAGCATTATATATGCCTCGGCGGAAACGGGGGGATTGCCTGACTCGTATTTTAGCAGGCCTCGCTATTGCTCGGCCTGCTAACCACCTCGTCAGGCAATCCCTTACTTTCCGCGCCTAGGCAATAATGTACTATTTCGATACTAGTGTGGAAAGTATGTCATTACTTCACGAGTACCGAGATAACTTGCCACGAGCCGTAGGCGAGTGGCAAGACTCGGGACGAGTGAAGAATGACATTTCCGCACGTGTATCGAACGACGTTTTTTTAACACAGTTGCGAAAAAATAAATCAATTTCAAACTCTGATTCACTCATTTTATAAGCAACTTTTTGAAAACTTAAGATTGATAAACAAATTCGTTGTAAGTTCGATCTTTCGCAGTGAACATTTTTGACATTATGAAAAGGTGTTTTTTTTAGCTTTTATTCGACTAGAATGGATTTTGTTATTATTATTGAACCCACTTCAATGAAAGTTTTTTTTTCAAATGCATGTTCTATAAGACATAAACGATTGTAAATATAAAACATTGTACTATTATAACCTAAATATTGTTATTTACGATTATTTGTGTATCGTATATTTATAAAAACAATATCGAATGTTGCCTTTGAAAACTTAAAAAATGCTTGCAGTAAAAAAAAACGCATGGCTTAAAGGACTTAGCATCCAGGCCATAATCATTAAAAAAAAAAGAACGCCTCTTCATAATGTCAAAAATTTTGACAGGCGTTTCGGCAGCTATTCCATTCCATTCAGACAACTTATTAAGAACGGTTTTTCAATATTCAATATTAAAAAATAAACGTGTTATAATGATGAAGAGGTAAGTAATAAAATATGAAATATGTATATTTTTAGTATTCTTACAAGGTGATGCCTGCTGACAATGTCTTGGATTTTCCTAAATTTGGATTCTACATCATCATACCAGGACTAGGAGTGGTTCTATTGTAGATCAGATAGCGAATCCCATATGGTGGTATGTGTGAAACATTACAGACGTCCAAACTTGTTTTGTTCTTTTTGCAGTCGGGTTTTAGTTTTTAAACTTATTTTTTTTAGTGTGTGTATCTTTTAGCAAAAATTACGGCGCTGTGACGTTTCCTATATTTACGTACAACTGATCACGTCCCGTCAGCGTCGCGTCACGGTCCCGCCCCGCCCGCTGTTGTTTGACTTAAGCTTAAATATGATTTTCATACTAAATTCCACGCCCCGTTTTAAGCACTTGGGTGTTGAATTTCAAACATGCTTTTTTATTATTACGCTTATACAAAATAAACCTATTGTCCAAGTTTCGTGTTTCTTAAGCAAGTTTGGCTGTGCGTTAATGAGTCAGTAAGTCTGTCTTTATTATATTAGTGGGTCAATTTCCTAAGCAATAATTTAAGGTGGCGGAGCTGAAAACGTGGGTAAGCAAAGTTTAAATATTAAACTGCTATTTTTTTCTGAAAACTTCACGCAGTAGCCTAGTTCGGGCAATAATTAGAATTAAAATATCAATATAAATAATAATTAAAAAATAATAATTAAGACCTAATTTCTCATCACGGTGGGCTGTCCGCAACCCCGTTTTGATTGCAAAACATGGAATAAATTGAATACTATTTATGATTATGAAAAACGTTTACCTTAGTTTAAATACTATATAGTCAATGTACAAAAAGAAGCCCTTACTTTTTTTTTATCTATTACACATACCGTCTGGTACGAGTAAATACGTTTGTCCGGAGAAACGTTCTCATTACCACCGACAAATATTCTGTGCGTTATATCTACTGAGCTTCAATATATACGCAACCCATCTCCCGCGCACTCCTAGAGTTAGTCACACGCAAGAGTTTGGTACGAGCAGTTGTGCTGTGCGCATTTATGTCGATCACATATAAAGGTGAGTATTTGGTTTCGGTGGGGTGGGGACAAAAAAAACCTCATTCCGACGTTCGATTTATTTTTGGTGTTTTTTATTTGTTTTATTTAAGATTAATATACAACACGTACGTCGTGTTTCTTCCTTCTGGAGTAACGTTAGTTTAAGAAAAGAGGAATCCGTTTTTTTTTAAATAATATTTTTGTTCAGTTTTTCTCATTCCCATGTTCTCATTCCGATGTTTCCGGTGTATGAATAACCCACTGGAATGATAAGCAACACCGGAATGATACTAAAGTAGCTTCACTTAGATTATTAACTTTTTCATTCCGGTGGATAAGATCTCATTTCTGTGGGTCTTTTTCTATCATTCCAGTGGGTATTTATCACTTCGGTGGGTACATTTTATCATTTCGGTGTATATTAATCATTCCGGTGTGTCATAAAATATTCTATCTCGTATATCTCATAAACTATTCATGATATTGCGTGCCCCTTAACATTACGTCTAGAATATATTTCAATGCGTAATTTAAAATGAAAAACGTTCAGAAATATACAAAACTTAAAAATTACACCGAAATGAGACGAAAATCACAAATGTTGAAATTGACCCTAGTATGTGACATGTGAGCGTAGTACGCTTTTGAATACGGGTTACGACTGTTAAATACAAAAGTAAAGTGCAAAATAGCTCTTAAAAAAACATTCGGTTTTGTATATTTCTCTTTCACTCGCTCTTATTTGCTCTAATGCCAATCTTACCGACTTTACCCGAACCCGAAAGACTTTTAAGACATGTTGCACTGTACCTAATTGGGTAGTATTGTTAAAGTAAGTATATCATCCACAAATGATGTAAGAACTGAGCCCTTAACCAAGATGCCCATCGCTAACTAGCGTTTCTATTCGTTTCGTTTGTAAACCAATCGCGTCACTGGTAGATCACGTGACTCTTCGCATGACGTGATCTACCAGTGACGCGATTGGTTTAAAAATGAAACGAATAGAAACGCTATTTAGTGTAGTGCATCTTGGCTAAGGGCCCTGGCTACGGAGAAAGGGTTTCAATTTATAGAGCAATGAAACCCCTCTTATCAGGATGCATGCCTTTAAGCTGTTATCGGTGCGGGTAATCATTGATACCAATTGTGTGGGATATCAAATGACAGGGCTTTTTACTCGACCACTCATAAAGGAGGGTCATATATTAGGCTGTATGTATTTATGCATCTATCTACGTAAGTATGTAGGTATATATGTATATTTGTTATTTATTTAAACAACATACACAAATTAACTACATATAGCGGACTTTATACCTTAACGCATTTTTTACAAGTCAACCAGTTATTTAAAATTGGTGCAAAAACGGATATGCTAAAAAAATGGAAATGATATACATATGTATCACACATATGTATGTTTCCTTGTGACCTCTTGTGGACTAATCGCCTTGACGCCTTTTAAAGTGCGGGTTACAATTGGTATTTACAATGCTTCTATGAACATTCTATTATTTTTAAATGGCAACACTCGTAGCCTATGGTGCCAAATAACTTTCTAAATTGAATTCTACTGCCAAACTTGGCAGCTTGTGAAAAGGCGGACGGTTTGATTTTTCGTGCGAGGGAAAAATATTTTTTGGGAGTTTTAATTTTGATTATATAGTGGTTAAAATAAATGTTTAAAGTCGAATCAATCTTCTACACTAGTGTCAATTTATACAGTTTTCAGTTATACAAAGAAAAACGCTTGGTAGTAGTTATTTTGTAAATAAAAAATCCAACTTAAACCTGAGGGCTTATTGCCTAACGCACTCGCGATCGCGATCGCTTTCATATTTGACAGTTGAAGTCAAATCTGCCTACAAAATGAAAGCAACTGTGTCACTTTCAAGTCGATCGCGATCGCGAGTGCGTTAGGCAATAAGCCCTCAGGTCGGGGGACATTTGCTCCTTTTACCTATGGGAGATTTGATTACCCGGATCAAATCATCTTTATTTATTATCATCGTTATTTTTTGGTGTTAAAGAAAATGAAATGACTCTTTTATAAACTCTAAGTTTATTGCAAAATATATATCGTCACTTCCAAGGCAAAATGGCTAAAGCGCCATTTTGGGCCAAATTGAGTTATATATATCATTAGAATCAGCGAATTTTTCTGCGTCGATCTGTCTAGGTTTCAAAGCGATCTGAGCATTTTGGCGCTTTAGCCTTTCAAAAATCACTGAAATTTGTGAGCCAAATGACTAAAATGACGCTTATTTTTCATTTTTACACTTAAGTTATTTTACCTTTTTACCATTCTATGATTCGATGTTGTTTAGTTATTTGCGTTTTTTATACTTTCATGAATGATGTCGCTTTAGTATTTTGTGCAATTTAAGGAATTTTATCCTTTGTCGCTTAAGTAAAATGTGCCTACTCCATTTGAATTTCTGAACAGGTTAAGTCTTTTGTTTGTACTGATAAGAAAACATGAAAATGCCCTTAGTAATATGTAAAAAAAAACAAAGCATATTCCTAGCAGATAAGCCATTTTACCATATGCCAAAGCCTATAGTTAAATGTGATTAGTAAAAAAAAACTTAATTATTCATTATTGTTTTGGTAATTTATGCCAATATGCTGAAACTTATTTATATAAAAAATAAGCATTTAGTTCTTTACACGTTGTGAGATATCGTGAAAGTTTGATGTTTAGTAACTTGACATAGCCTAATTTCTTTTGTGTGTAGAAAAAGGCATCACTCTCTTCTACACCAAGTTAGAGAAATGAATCAAAAGACAAATGCACAATCACAAACACAACCAGAACCTGAAACAAAAGTGACAACTGCACACCTCTGTGTGTGACAAGTGTAGAAGTCAAGTCGGGGGATGGTGGTAAACATATACTTCGTGCATTAATCGATCAGGGTTCCGAGGCCTCATTCGTATCGGAGAGGGTGGTTCAACTACCGGGCTTAAAAGCCAATATCAACGGTGTTGTGTCCGGAGTTGGAGAAAGCACAAAAATAAATATCAAACATCTAGTTGACCTGACCATTGCAACGGGATTTGAAAACAAGAAGACAATCAGAGTAAACGCCTATGTTTTAAAGTCAATCTCCACACGTTTACCCTCTAAGCATATCGCGATGGATAGTCAAGAACTTCGGACTCTAGAATTGGGTGATTCTACCTATTGTACACCTGGCAAAATAGACATTTTGCTAGGAGCCGAAGTCTTCTGTCAGATCATTGAACAGGGACTGATAAAAATGGATGACGGGATGGTCGCTCAAAAAACAAGTTCGAGTTGGATTCTTTCGGGTGAAAAACATAAAGATGACAGCAACCAACACAAAGTAATCACACTTCATATAACGAGGATGATTGCGGAAGGTAATGATATGTTAAGGAAGTTCTGGGAGATTGAGACAGATTTGTACACAAAGAAAAAAAAAACTGACAAAAGAAGAAGAAAAGTGTGAGAACATAATATAAAGAAACGACTAAAAGAGATGACACCGGAAGATACACAGTGCAATTATCATTGACACAAGGAATTGCAGAGACAGGTGGCTTATGTGGAGATACTAAACAACAGGCAATAAATAGATTCAAACGGCTGGAGAAGGAATTTGAAAACTGTGAATTTGATATTAGAGTACATAAAAGTGATTAATGAATACAAAGATATGGGTCATTTACGAAAAACAAACAATCAAGACAATCAGAAGTCCATATATCTACCTCATCTAGCGGTCGTTCGAGAGGACAAGAGTAAAGTCTGAATTGTTTATGACGCCTCGGCAAAAGATACACACTGGCACTCACTTAACGACACCATGGTGGTTGGTCCTGTCTTACAGCCAGATCTTCGAAGTCTACTTAATAGTAACTTGAAGAAAACATAACATTTGCGTCGTGGGAGACATCGTGAAGATGTACAGGATGATTAACATGTCCGAAAAACACACACAATTACAACGAATCGTCTGGCGAGATAATCCAGATGATGAACTTGAGAGCTACGAATTGACCACCGTAACTTTTGGTACCGCAGCTGCGCTTTTCTTAGCAGTGCGCACATTGACTCAGCTAGCCGACGACGAAGCTCACTAATTCCCAGATACTGCACCTGTAAATAAAGTAATTTTATATGGATGATTTGTTAATAGGAAATGATGATGTAGAAAAAACAAAGAGAAGAAAGAAACGACCGTGGTTTAATCGGTCTGCAAGGAAGCTAGACTCCTTAAGCAAGCTGCGTACAAGGCTTGGGCCACGGCCCGTGCTAACAAGGATCCGAACGTATCTGATGTGAAACGCAAATTAAATGCTGCCTCAAGATCCAGTAAAAGAATAATTGCCAGAGCTAAATTCGATTTCGTCGGTAGAGTTGGTGAGCGGCTTGTTAGCTACCCCTCTAAGAGTCGTGCCTTCTGGTCGCTCTCCAAAACTGCCGAGGGAAACTTCTGCCAATCGTCCTTACCACCACTGTGAAATGCCGATGGTAACTTGGCCCATAGCGCTAAAGAGAAAGCCGACATTTTGGGTTCTCTATTTGCCTCGAACTCGACTTTGAACGATGATGGAAGCACCATACCACCTACTATCCCGTGGTGCGGGCTCTCCATGCCGGAAATCAAAATTTCCCAAAGGGAAGTCCTACGGGAGCTGCTCGGCCTGGATGTTCATAAGTCGAGTGGGCCAGACGGTATACCAGCAGTGGTGCTTAAACAGTGCGCTCCTGAGTTGTGTCATGTGTAAACGCGTCTTTTCGCACTTTCTTACCACAGTAGGCAAGTTCCGTCTTCGTGGAAGACTGCCCACGTACACCCAGTGCCCAAAAAGGGCGACAGATCAGATCTATCGAATTACAGGCCTATTGCTATTACCTCCCTTCTCTCTAAGGTGATGGAGCGTGTAATTAACACAAAGCTCCTGAGATACCTAGAAGAACACGATCTGATCAGCGACCGTCAATACGGCTTTCACCACAGTCGCTTGACTGGTGATCTTCTAGTGTATCTCACGCACCGATGGGCTTTAGCCATTGAGAGTCAAGAGGAGGCATTGGCAGTCAGTCTAGACATAGCGAAGGCGTTCGATCGGATCTAGCACCGGGGTCTTCTGTCGAAGTTGCCATCTTACGGACTACCCGAGGGTTTGTGTAAATGGATTGCCAGCTTTCTGTCCGGCAGATGCATTAATATAAAACTGTAGTAGACGGCAGTTGCTCCGAAAGCATGGACATAAACGCTGGCGACCCGCAAGGCTCCGTACTATCTCCGATACTGTTCTTGCTGCATATCAATGACATGCTGTCTATCGACGGCATTCATTGCTATGTGGACGACTGTACTGGAGACGCATTTTACACGGGCTGGGCAAACATCCCTTGTTCCGTTGTGGTAGCAAGTTGCGAACAACTTGTGTCCGAAATCGAGAGTACTCTATCCAGAGTCTCCGATTGGGGTCGGGATAATTTAGTCTGATTCAACCCCTCCAAGACACAAGTTTGTGCGTTCACCGCTAAGAAAACTCCAATTACTGTCGCCCCACAATTCCAGGATACACCCCTTACCATCTCAAAGAGTATTGGGATCCTCGGTGTCGATATCTCCAGCGACTTTCAGTTCCGAAGTCACCTATAAGACAAGGTCAAGCTGTCGTCTAAAAAGCTCGGTGTGCTGAATAGAGCGAAGTGGTACTTCCCGTCGGGGCAAAGACTGCTGCTGTATAAGTCGCAAGTCCGGCCCCATATGGAGTACTGCTGTCATCTCTGGGCAGGAGCATCTGGATACCAGCTTGGGCCTTTTGACTTGGTCTGTGAGAATTGTTGACGATCCCAAACTCACAAGCGGTATCGAACCTCTAAGTCTTAGGAGAGACTTTGCCTCCTTATGTGTTTTCTACCGCTTGTATAATGGGTTGTGTTCCGAGGAGTTGATCGACATGATGCCAACGGCCACCTTCTACCATCGTACCGCTCGCCATCGGTGGGGGTTCATCCTCATACGTTTGAACCCAAATGGTCGCGCACAGTACGATTCCAAAGGAACTTCTTCCCGCGAACACTCCGATTGTGGGATGAGCGCTCTGCCGAAGTTCTCCCTGGGGACAACAGTATGGAGTTATTGAAGCGGGGAGTAAATAGGTTTTTAAAGGGTCGGCAGCCCGCATGTGATACTTCTGGTGTTGCAGGCGTCCATAGGCTACAGTAACCGCTTACCATCAGGCGGGCCGTACGCTTGTTTGCCACCATCGTAGTATAAAAAAAACAAAGGAGATGTGGCAAGACAAAATAAATTTTACGAAGAGGTGGATTTAAAATGCAAAAATGGTCAAGTAATTCAGATGAACTTTTGGAATTTTTAATGGAAGATACAAGAGACAAAATAAATATTAAACTAGATAAAATTATTAAGATTCTAGGTTTGGCATGGAATAGAAAAGACTCGTGAATGTCTCGATGATTGCCTCTCGAACAAAAGTTGCTCCTTTAAAGCAGCTTTCGGTTCCGAAATTGTAACTGTGTGCTGCAGCATTATTAGCCGAACTCATCAATGATGTTGCAGAACTTCTAGAAATTCCTAAAAATAATATTTACGTTTGGACCGACTCGATGATCGTACTTCATGCCTTCAATCACAACCTAGCCGCTGGAAAACTTTCGTGGCGAAGCGCACAGCAGAAATTACACGTTTGATAGACAACGAACTCTGGAGACATGTACAATCGGCCGAAAAATAGTGATGAGAGGAATCAAAGCGCAGGATTTAGCTTCACAAAGTATGTGGTGGAGTTTCCCAGAGTCGCTTAGAAAAGAAAGATTCAAATACGATAAGACAGAAATCACGCAAACAAGATTAGAATCAAAGGGCTCTCACCACGCCGTAATAGACAAAAAGCCGATTTGAGAAAGATTTTCCAGTATGTCAAAGATGAAAAGAGTTTTAAAAGAAATAAAAAAGAGAAACAGAAGAGAATAATTATTTAATACCGCAAGAAATTGAGAAAATAGAGGAAGAATGTATAAAATATTACCAGAATGTAGTGTATAGAAAAGATGTAGAAGATTTAAAGAAAGATGAAAGAGTAAAAAAAGGAGTTCTTTGATCACGCTTGCACCTTTTTTAGACGAGAAAGGATTGTTAAGAGTGGGAGGAAGACTTCAGAATGCTTCAATATCAGAAGGCATCAAGCCCCTAATTATAATTCCCTCTGGACAGCACATAACTAGACTGATTATAAAAGAGGCTCATACCAGAACACTCCATGGATGGATCCAATTAATGATGACCTATGTAAGGAACAAGTACTGGGTTATCGGATTGAAGTCATCTGTAAGAAAATACATCCACAATTGCAGAACTTGCATAGTAAATAAAGCAAAGGATGGGACAATTGGGTAGGTAAAGTTTTTGGAAGAGGTGTAAATTATATTTTTTTTCGATAGTAGTCATCCTAAAGATCAAGGAACTGCGGCTCTTTCTTTTTTATTTCCTCTAATATTTTAGAAATATTTTTTTTAGTTATTAAGTTGACATTTGTACATTTTAATGACCGACAAGCTTGTTGCCTTCGTACTTAATGAAAAAAAAAAAAAACTGTCACTTCTATAACTGTCATTGTCAATCAAAGTAAACAAACGATTCAATTCTTTCAAGCATCTAAGTAAATCTTTGTAATAATCCATTTCCAAAGTCCGTGTGGGATTGCTTGAATTCATTGCGTGTATACGATTCAAACGTGCTCTCGTGGCTATCGAAAAGCAGGGCAAGAGTCGTCGTGAAAGAAAGAAATCGGTGTCCAAGAAGCAGTGCCAAAGGGGTCGAAAATAAATCGTAGTCCAAATATCGTGCAAAGGTCAAAGCGAGCAAAGCGGCAAAATCGAAAGTCCGGAGTTCGTTCTGAGGTCGTTAAAGTTTTTCTAAAAACACTGATCACATGAAACGCAAGCAAACAGAAAAGAGTCGTTGAATTGAATCGTTTGTTTACTTTGATTGACAATGACAGTTACAGAAGTGACAGTTTTTTTTTCTTTCTCATTAAGTACGAAGGCAACAAGCTTGTCGGTCATTAAAGTGTGCAAATGTCAACTTACTAACTAAAAAAAATATTTCTAGAATATTAGAGGAAATAAAAATAAAAGAGCCGCAGTTCCTTGATCTTTAGAATGACGACTACCGAAAAAAAATATAATTTACACCTCTTCCAAAAACTTTACCTACCCAATTGCCAACAGTGAGGGTTAACCCAAATCGTCCCTTTATCAATAGCGGCGTTGACTACGCTGGGCCGGTTTTAATAAGGACATCTAAAGGCCGCGGACACCATGCAACAAAGAGCTACATTTGCCTGTTCGTGTGCATGGCTACTCGCGCTATCCACCTTGAAGCGGTCATAGATGTAACTGCACAAGCGTTCCTCGCTGCCTTTAAAAGATTTGTTGCGCGCAGAGGCTATTGTAGACACCTATGGAGTGATAACGGTACTAATTTTTTTGGCGCTCCAAAGAGCTGAAGCACATGTTCGAAAGTGGGAAAAATAACATGGCAAGTGAAGTGACAGAGCTACTGGCTATAGAAGGAACGACATTGCAAGCCGGAGCGCAGTCTGCAAATCGACACTTAGCTAGGGTGAATAAAGATACCAAGCTTACTTATGAGGAGCTGGCTACATTACTGGCTCAGATAGAGGCATGCCTCAATTCCCGCCCGCTTTGCTAAATAGACAACTCCACAGAGAATTCATTAACACCAGGCCATTTTCTAGTTGGTGAGCCTTTAATAGGTATTCCTGATAATAAAGTATGAACATAAGAACGTAAACATACTTACCAGGTGGCAGCTCGTACAGAGAATGACGCAAGACTTCTGGCGTCAATGGCAGACCGAATATCTTAATACCTTGCAACAGTGACATAAATGGTAAGTACCAGTACCATCACCTTTAATTAAAGATGAACTTATGCCCTCGACGAAATGGCTATTAGGGAGAGTCAAGTATCTTCATCCTGGGACAGACAACCTTGTAAGAGTGTCACGGTGCAGTGCAAAGGAGATCACGAACTTAAGAGACCTCTGTCTAAATTGATACTACTGCCTAAAAATTCCGGGTGAACAAGTGAAGTAATAGATTATTATGTTAAATATGTATTATGTTTAAATGTTGTAAAATTTAAACATAATATTTAACATAATCCACATGATTCTACTATAATACTATTTTATACAATCTGTAACTAGATAGGCCCTAGAAACCGAAAGAGACGCAGCAATATGATAAAGTGAAAAGAAAATAGATACATCTAATTCACTTATAAGTATAGCAATATCGACGGGTCTCTGACCCAACCTCATATATGAAAATTTATGAAATTGGAATATCTACTTAAGGATGTGTACCTAAAGTGGATATTAGGATTTCGTAAAATTTCATATACGAGGTTGAGTCAGAGACCCGTCGATATGCTTCTCGGTTGAACCGATGACAGCATTCTGTAGCCACTACTTTATATACGAACAAAGTCCTAATTATTAATATTTATATTAATAATGCATTCAACTTAGATGGTTCATTAGTGATTTCTTATCAACAAATCTGAACAGATGTTTACCATTAGTATAAATGAATTTCAAATTATTTCACTCATATGTCCAGTTAGTACAAGTAACATTTTATGATTATTAAATAATATATCCTTAAGCATTTTGTGAAAAATATTTTGCTAGTGACTTGGTTATTCAGTACTTAAGACAGTCTGATAAGAAATAAATATGTCCATTTAGTAAATAGTTCAGATGTTCATTTAAAAATTTACTCACATTAGGCAATTGAGAATATGCTGTGTGATGTAAGTTCTTACGTTAAGTCTTTTTGCCTTATTGCATTTGGCTCATCGAGTTGAGGACAAATGGCTAAAGCGCCACTTATCTCCTAAACCAGTACGTTTAGATTAAAACTATTAACTTCCGATCATAGAAGGCAAAATTATGTTTTAAACAGTCATAGAAATTCTTGAATACGTTCACTAGAAAAAAAGTTATGAATTTTTTTCGTCAAAAAAAAACTTTAAAACGTTCTCCTGTAAAGTTGGTGGAATGTCGCTTTAGCCATTTTGCCTTGGAAGTGACGATATTATGATTCATTTATAAATCATGTTGTTTCCTTTCATAATAATACTCAACGCAGGCAATAATAGTATCAAGTGTCCCCTAAATATGAGAGACATGATTCCGCAGGGGGTATGGCACAAGTTCCCCGTGATTTCTTTGTCGCTCGGATATCCCATTCTAACTAGTCTATTACGACGGAGACGCACCGACAAGTGAGAAAATACAACTTGTGCTAGCCGTACAGAATCGTCATCCCCAGGGGAGGGGGACTAGTCATCCATATATATATGGGAGACTTGAAACTATTGTCTTCCTCCGGCTTTTGTGATCTGCTTACAATGTTTATACGCCAGCATGAACAATCATTTCACCAGTTATACCTTACTAGCTTTCCGCCCGCGACTTCCTCTGCAGAGAGTCAATATTTTCGTTAAAAAGTAAGATAAAGTTTTCGTTACGTATCATGAAGGGATAGAAACTTTGAATCATACAAATTTTCAAACCCTTTTCGCCCTGGTAGGGATAGATTTTCCAAAAACGCCATAACTCACATTTTATATTCTACTGAATAAAACCAATTCCCATATAACTAACATCAAAAATGTCAAAAATGACTTCAATCGCATACAAACTTCCAGTCCCCATTTCATCACCCTTAGGGGTAGCTTATCAGAAATCAGTGGTATTTTTAATTTGTTAACAGTAGCCTATATACCAATTTCTACGTTTCTAACTTCAAAATTGACCGAACGACCATACAAATTTTCAACCCCCATTTCACCCACTTAAAGGTAGTTTTTTTCCAAAATCACCAAAAGTCTTAAGTGAAACAGTAGCCTATATAGCAATTTATCCGGTTCTAACTTCAAAATTGACCAAACTTCTATACAAATTACCACCCCCATTTCATCCCCTTATGGGTAGTTTAACCATATACCATATAAGTACTAATTTTCACGTTTCTAACTTCAAAATCGACGAATCTCCCATACAAACTTAAACCCCCCATTTCATCGCATAAAATCACCGAATTTTTTTTAATTTGTTAACAGTAGGTAGCCTATAAGAATACCAATTTCCACGTTTCTAACTTCAAGAATGACCAAATTCCCATACTAACTTTAGCCGCCCATTTCATCCCCTTAGGGGTAGTTTATCCAAATTCGCCGAATTTTTTTTTTTATTTATTTGTTAACAATAGCCTATATACCAATTCCCACATTTCGAACTTCAAATCACTGAAAGTATTTTTTTTTATATTTTTTTGTTTTTGTTATTTGTTGACAGTACCCTATAAACAAATTTCCACGATTCTAACTTTAAAATTGACCAAACTCCCAAACAAATTACCACCCTCATTTCATCCCATTAGCTTTTAACAGTAGCCTATACCAATTTCCACGTTTCTGACTTCAAAATTGACCAAACTCTGATACAAATTTCCTAATTTCACTAAATTAGGGGTACTTTTTCCAAAATCGCCAAAAATCGTATATTTTTATTTGTTAACAGTAGCCTACTATTATACCAATTTCCACGTTTCTAACTTCAAAATTTACCAATCTCCCATTCAGATTACCACCCCCCATTTCATCCCCTTAGGGGTAGTTTATCCAAAATCGCCGAAAGTAGTATTTTTTATTTGTTAAAGGTAACCTTATACCAATTTCCACGTTTATAACTTGAAAAACCACCAATTTCCCATACAAACTTTTTTTTTTACCCCCTATTTCCACCCCTTAGGGGTACTTTATCCAAAATCGCTGAAAGTTTTATTTTTTGTTTGTTATCAGTAGTCTATATACCAATTTCCTCGTTTCTAACTTGAAAAACGACCAAACTCCCAAACAAACTTTAACCCCCCATTTCTACCCCTTAGGGGTAGTTTATCCAAAATCGCCGAAAGTAGTTTTTTTTATTTGTTAACTGTAGCCTACATACCAATTTCCACGTTTCTAACTTGGAAAACGACTGAACTCCCATACAAACTTTAACTCCCCATTTCCACCCCTTAGGGGTAGTTTATTAAAAATCGCCGAAAGTACTATTTTTTATTTGTTGTACCAATTTTCAGGTTTTTGACTTGAAAAATGAATGACTTCCATACAAACTTCTACCCCCCATTTTTACCACTTGGGGGTTGAATTTCGAGAAATCCCTTCTTAAACGACGCTTACAATGCAAACTGAACCCGCCCTCAAAATTTCGAAGTTATATCTTTAGCGGTTTGGGCTGGGCGTTGATGAGTCAGTCAGTCAGTCAGTCAGTCAGTCAGTCAACCGGATATGGCCTTTTATATATATATAGACGAAATTCCACGTCTTACAGTATAATTAAATTTTAAAATATGATATAAAAAAAGAAAGTATGGATAAATATTAAAAGGGGGATCAAGTGTCCCCAGTCTCCCTATATTATAGTAATACGGTTCAATATTAACAACAAATAGGTATTCCATAAGTAGCTGTACCATCCATATTGTTGCACTGTTATCCAGTTCTGAGCAAGATAGGTATGTTTTATGTCTAAAGTTATGTGATGTCTATTGCTTATCGGGAAGTTAGTTACAAATCCATCATGCCTAAACGGCTGAACGGATTTCGATGAAATTTTTAATAGGTACAGATAGTGCTTAACCTAGATTGACACATACTGATATAAGGGAAAAGCGATAAACGACTTCTACGCGGACGGAGTGGCGGGCAAAAAAAAGCTAATAGGTACCCGGGTACCTACTAGGTATTTCCCTTTTCATTTTGTTTAAGTAAGGTAGGTATCTAGAGATGTTCTATTCCGACCACGTAATTATATACCTACTTATTATTGGTTGTAATTGTTGCAGGACAGGCGTAAATGACAGCGCAGGGCAGTAGGTAACTTAGACTGATAAAATAAAGTCGAAGCTAGAGCCGCGCGAGGAAGCGAAGCACGGCGCCCGCGCCGCCGCGGCCCTCCCGCCCCGCCGCATTCCGCCGCCGACTGCTGCGCGACACGTACGCGCTGCGTGCGCTTTTAGTCACTTACCGGAAAATAGCTTTGAAAACTTGACAGTGCTACAACAATAAACACCTGTATTTCGCGATCTGTTTTAAAACACAATAAACCTTTTTGAAATTCAAATCTACGTGCTTTTAAATGTGTTCTTCAGAGTTACCAGACAAGTGCATTTAGTGAGTGTGGAGAGGGCAGCATTCCAAACCGGTGTCGTTCTTTAACAGTCTAGTTTAGTATTGCTGTGCGTATGTTATGAAGTTATCGAAGGCCTCGTAGACTTGCTGACGTACTTTTAAACTAGCTCGGAGAGTGCTGTGAACGGAAGCCCTGTGAACACTCGAACGAATGAAATCTCGCTTCAGAATGTAATGAAACGTTATAAAAACCTAGTCTAAACAAGAAGAAAAATGGCTGGCGGTGCACTAAGTGAAAACGAATGCTACTGCCTAGAAACAGAGGCAAAAAGTGAACCTGAGCGCCGACAAGAAGCAGAAAAACAAAGTGAATGCAAGTCAAATGGACTCAGGGTACGGTTCTTGGATGATGAAGGAAAGACAGAAAGGACTGTCAGCGCTGACGAATCAGATGCCGTTATCTCGCGTGTTAAAAAAATACATATTGTCAAAAACAAAAGTTCAAGTGAGACAAGCATTCTCCTAAGGAATTCGTTTCTCATGAAGCGCCGCTCTAGCGCCGAAAGACGCCTCAGCGATGGCCAAGCAGGAAATTCGCTCTCTGAAAACTTCAACGGTCGAACGAAGGCCAAAAACAAAGAGACGGATAAAATCGATAAGACTGAGCAGAGAGCTGATCAAACCAAAGGTAATAGTGGACAGGGCTTTAAAAAAAACAGCAATGTGTACAGCGTCAATCAAGCAAAGACCTTGACCCCGAATAAGAGGAAATCTTTGCCTCGGTTAATACCGAAATTGAAGGGCCATAAGTCGCGAGATAATTCTCCGGAGAAGTCTACTCTGCCAGCTGAAGTGTCACTTGCTGAAACAAATTCGGCGAAGGATTTCACGTCGCGCACGATCGGGCGCATCTCGAGAGGTATTGGGCGCCTGCTGCGTCGCAACAACAGCGTGCGCATCAGCGAGCCCGACCCCACCTACAAGGTGGCCTACCTCGGTAACGTCCTTACTGGCTGGGCTAGAGGTGAGCTTCCTACTGTTTTCCTTATCCTACTTATCCACCAATTTATAATTTTTTTTTTTTTAATATCGATTCAGATTCTTTTTAGCTGTTCAATATCGTGTACTACCCAATTGGAACAAACAAATACCTACCTCTACTGTACTGAGGAAATAAAAAGGAGTTCTGGCTTGAGGTTCTTATTTTTATTCAATTTATAAAGAAGTACAATGTTAGGTGTTAGCATCTGAAATGCCTTAGGGCGACTCATACAAAACTACATATTGTTTTACATTATTTTTTTATTTTATTCTTAATTACTTTATTTGATTTAAAAGAATTAATAATAAATCTGGAATATTTATTGCAACAAGTTCTAAAACTCTAATGCCTGGGCCACACCGGATGCGTTGCGTAGACGTGCACGTGCGCGTTCGCGTTCCACTGCGTTGTATAGTATGAATCCTCACATGAGGACGCAGCTATACAACGCAGTGGAACGCGAACGCGCACGTGCACGTCTACGCAACGCATCCGGTGTGGCCCAGGCTTAAATAGGTACCTACTTATTGCATTACATCTCTCACCTCTCTTGAAAAGGCAACGCCTAAGTTCCCTACTTAAGTAGAAAGTAATTCTTTTTATTACACAAAAATAATTCGTTCCCTGCTACGGAATAATTTCCTGTAACAGATAGGTATGTCATATTAATATTAAGAATGAAACTTCAACGCGGACAATATTATATCTGTTACAATAAAATTTCGATTTTCGGAAAATCCTCCGAAAAGCCGAGAATTTCGAATTGTTGACCTAGCTTTTTGACTCGAACTTCTTAATAGACTTTGAGGCGACCGTAAGTTATCCTACGTCATCGAGTACACGAAATATGCCACTTTGTAGCGAGAGGAGTGAACTAATAGACCCACAAAACTTTGGTCTGCCAATGCGCAACCTGGCAGGTTCGGTACAATCGAAGAGAAAAGTTGGTATTTTTTCGACGTAATCTACGTCATAGAGTACACGAATGAAACGTTTTCGTAGCAATAGAAGTTACTTATAAAAGTAAAAAAAAACGGGTCTGCCTTACATCCTCTTGGCAGTTTCGCAAATCGGACCGCATTATGATCACCTAAAAGTACGACGAAACTACGTCATCGAGTACACGAATGGGATTACCGGGACATTGTAGTCTAGACCATCCTATTAAAGATAAAGATAAAAGATAAAAGATATTTATTCAGTAAGTAGGCCGCACGGGCACTTTTACACGTCAAAATCTACCAGCGCTTCCCAAGAGGAGACCACTGCTGAGAAGAAGCGCCGCAAGAAACTCAACAGTTAGTCATTTTTTAAATGAAAATATAACAATGTCACTACTTATTCTAGCATTATATAAAACTGTAAAAATAATATTAAATATCTGCGTAGTTTTGCAAGAAAACATGTCAGAATGACTACGAGAAAATTTATATATATATCACACAAAACAGTTTTGACATGTCTTCCTACATAAACCGTGTCCCCTAGACAAGATACAGCGTTTACATGATTTTTATGAGGTATGTACGAGTAGTAGGTAAGCTATTGAACATTAAACATTAGTTAATTTTCTGGTTTAGGCCAAGCATTTTTGTCCGTTAGATAGTCCTCGACCCTATAGTACGCCTTTGACATCAACGACTTTTTCAAGTAATTTTTAAGTGCTGGAAGGGGGAACTCTAAAACTACGTCGGGTAATTTATTATAAAAATGAATGCATTGACCTACAAATGATTTATATACTTTACGGACACGAAACTTTTTTATGGCAATTTTATTTTTATTCCTAGTATTTATATTATGTATATCAGAATTTTTAACGAAAGAGTCTAGGTTCTTAATAACATACATAATATTTTCATAAATATATTGGGGTGCTACTGTTAAAATATTAATTTGTTTAAAAAGTTCTCTTAATGAATCACGGGAATTTAAGTTATATATAGAGCGGATGGCCCTTTTTTGTAACACAAATATAGTTTATTTACAAATATTGACAATACACCAAGTCTGCCAGCGGTCAGCCTGGCAGATTTCGGGTCCGATCGAATTTATGTTTCGTAAAGGCCATAGTCGGATTTCCACAGTAAGTCGGCCCTTACGTGAAATGGGCTCGGGTTTTTTTTGTGAGTACCTCTTGTAGTGAAGAATATTTTAGCCGAGTATGAACATCCGACTTGTGATAGTTTTTGACTTATGATTTTTTCAAGTTTTTTTTAAATGTTTGGATTTTCAGGATGTAATCAAGCGATTTGCTTCAAATTTTGAATTGAAGTTCTTTAGATAGATTTGCATCGCCACCCAAAAAACCAATACTAGTTATCATATAAAAAAAAGAAAAAAAGACCTATTGGTCTACTACTTGCCCAAATATCAAAATTTTCCAGGCGGTACTTCCTACCAAAAATCAGCAAAATGTCTGGCCAAGTTCTGTATTCAATCGGTGTTTTTCAATGTAGTATACAAACTCTTCAATTATGTTTGAGTTTTCTTATCAGTTTGTTGTATTTAAGAGCAAAATGCTAATGACAACTTAATATCATCGGGATGCAAGATGTTTATTGCATTATTTATCGGCATTATTTATTGACTTTATTTGATATTTTATATTTATTTTCATGAAATAAACGAACTTTTTATTAATATTATATGGAAACAGATTCATTGCAGTAAATTATTATCGAATTATGCTATTTAAAATCATAAATGGCAGATAAATAATGCAATAAACATCTTGCATCACAATGACAATAAGTTGTCAAGAGCATTTTACTCTTAAATACGACAAACTGATAAGAAAACTCAAACATAATCGAACAGTTTGAATACTACATTGAAAAACACCGATTGAATACAACAATATTTATCCACCCGAGCAAAGCGCAGGTGGATGAAGTTCGAGTGTTTAGTGTCGTGTTAAACACTCTACTTTACACTTCGATTGCGAGAAAATAAATCTTAAATACCTAATAATTTTAAAACAAACACGTAAAAAATTGCACTTATTATTATTGTTATATAGGGAGCGGCTATTCAAGGCTACATAACCTAGTATCACTGCGACCAGAGTTGATCTATTGTGATCGCCACAACCTACAGTTCTCCGCTAAGTCCTGTTAATTCAAGGAATTGCAGGACTTTTTTGGCGCTGAGATACGTGATCTCCTCTGGGCACATTATGTGCTTTCCTAATGAGGAGCTGCGGTGACGCATTATGGTCGGGCAGACGGTGAGAATGTGCTAGGGTGTTTCCTCCGCCAGATGGCAGAGCCTGCACAACCCTGTGTCACATTTCCCAATCGTCTGCATGTGCTTATTTAGGCAACAGTGCCCTGTAAGCATCCTAACCAGGTTGCGAAGATTGTTTCTATTAGCGCTAAGGCCTCCTTAGCTGCCTTTATGCTAAATGCTCTTATAAGGGCCTTGGAATGGTTTAGACCTGGAGTTGCCCTCCAATGTAGAATGGTTGCATAATAGCAATATGTCCGCAGGGTGAGTTTTGTTAGGCTTTTGGGGATGCCACAGAATGGCTCCGGCCCAAACTGTGTTCCCTTAGCTCCTACTCGTGCGAGTTCGTCCGCTTTCTCATTGCCCACACTGCCCGCATGCCCTGGGACCCACCGTAGGATTACCCTGTTTTTTGCACCCAGGGTGTTTAAAAGTTGCCTGCAGTTCAAATTGCACTTAATAGCACTATCTTTTTTACTCTCAACCCGTCACTGTTATGCAGAAAGAGATAACAGCAAGGTTGATTTTGGGGTTAGAACATAACAAATAGTCAGAAAACATTTCCGAAACAAAGACTGAGGCGGTGGAGGTTGTATGCTCAGCCTGCTCTCCACCGCGCACTCCGACGACAAGGGCAACATCATCAAATGGCAACATGTATCTGGCTGTTTGTGGTTTTTCAAGGATTTTATAAGGATTTTTTTTTTATAATTGTGAAATAGGGAGTTGTTGTCTTCAATCGGTGTTTTTCAATGTAGTATACAAACTCTGCGATTATGTTTGAGTTTCTTATCAGTTTGTCGTATTTAAGAGTAAAATGCTCTTGACAATTTATTGTCATCGTGATGCAAGATGTTTATTGCATTATTTATCTGCCATTTATGATTTAAAATAGCATAATTCGATAATATTTAACTGCAATGAATCTGTTTCATATAATATTAATAAAATGTTCGTTTATTTCATGAAAATAAATATATATCAAATAAAGTCAATAAATAATTCCGATAAATAATGCAATAAACATCTTGCATCCCGATGATATTAAGTTGTCATTAGCATTTTGCTCTTAAATACAACAAACTGATAATAAAACTCAAACATAATCGAAGAGTTTGTATACTACATTGAAAAACACCGATTGAATACAGAACTTGGCCACACATTTTGCTAATTTTTGGTAGGAAGTACCGCCTGGAAAATTTTGATATTTAGGCAAGTAGTAGGCCAATGTATGGTCTATTTTGAGAAAAACATCTAGAGGTGTCACTACTTCACAACCACATAAAAAATGTTTTTTTTTTAATTAGGTCTTTTAATCTTTTTTTTTATATCATAACTAGTATTAGTTTTTTGGGTGGCGATGCAAATCTATCTAAAGAACATCAATTCAAAATTTGAAGCAAATCGCTTGAATACATCCTGAAAATCCATATATTTAAAAAAAAACTTGAAAATATCATAAGTCAAAAACTATCACAAGTAGGATGTTCATACTCGGCTAAAATATTCTTCACTACAAGAGGTACTCACAAAAAAACCCGAGCCCATTTCATGTAAGGGCCGACTTACTATGGAAACCCTACAATGGCCTTTACGAAACATAAATTCGATCGGACCCGAAATCTGCCAGGCTGACCGCTGGCAGACTTGGTGTATTGTCAATAGGGTGGTCTAGACTACAATGTCCCGGTAATCCCATTCGTGTACTCGATGACGTAGTTTCGTCGTACTTTTAGGTGATCATAATGCGGTCCGATTAGCAAAACTGCCAAGAGGATGTAAGGCAGACCCGTTTTTTTTTACTTTTATAAGTAACTTCTATTGCTACGAAATACTCTATGACGTAGATTACGCCGAAAAAATACCAACTTTTCTCTCCGATTGTACCGAACCTGCCAGGTTGCGCATTGGCAGACAAAAGTTTTATGGGTCTAATAGGCCACTCCTCTCGCTACAAAGTGGCATATTTCGTGTACTTGATGACGTAGGATAACTTACGGTCCCCTCAAAGTCTATAAGCGCCATAGTAGTTATCCAGTCGTGACAGGCAATGACAAGGCTCACGCGCCAATGTATTCTATACGTGACCAACATTCAACACGAATTTAATCCTTCTACGATGGAGTTACAGTCCAATTTATTTACTAGGTACACGGTTTGTTCCGTAGCGTATAGAGCACGACACTTCATTTATAGTGTGGCGTTTAAGGGCCGTATTAATAAACTCATCTCAATTCTGATCCCCGTCTCAAGATGCGTCAAGAATGACAGTTTTCTAAGGATTGACGTTTATTTTGACGTATCTTGAGACAGGGATCACAGTCGAGATGAGTTTATTAATACGGCCCTAAGAGGTTAACATTATGAGTCGAAATTGTGTGGATCTGTATCCTGCTAACTCATAGCCATTCGTCAATGATTTGAAAAGTCAAATATCTCCCGACATGACTATGATACCTCCATTACCATAAGGACTGAATATTATTCCTTAAAATTATTTAGACACCAATAAATAACTTTTTCACTTCTCATGCATTGATAATGTATAATGTTGTACTATAGTAATAAAATATAAAAAAGATTAGGTAAGGAAATATAGTAGATTGTACAACTCGTCCATAAAACCCATTTAACACTCGACTTTATATCCATCCTCGCTCGCAAGCTCGCTTGGATGGATAAACTTCTCGCGTAAAATGGTGCGTTTTATGCACTTGTTGTACAATCTACTATATTTCAATTATACTTATATTACAACATTTTACATTATCAATGTGACATGCATGTGTCACACATGTCGGCCTGAGATATGGTCACAGCATCTTCGCAGAGTGATGGTGGATCGCTTTTTCTTCTGATGGTGCAGGTGCATCCATGAGGTTGCAGCATCAGCACATCGTAGTACCATTACATGAAAAAGTAAAAATATTAAAGACACCTAGGAAAAACACAAATAATAAGATATCTCTCTCTCTCTCTACAAGAGCCATTGTTTATGAAATAACCACTAATGACCAACTTTCATAAGCTCCATGGCTTAGAAAATCATTCACTATGATATTCAAGGGACATTTTATGTTTTTCAAGAAATAAACGACACAGACTTAATTAACATCATAAAGTCCAGATAGCAGTCTCCTCCTGCTTCCAGACAACATGTGGCAGGAACGCATGCCCATGTCCTCTCATCAGTCATCTTTGTCTAAGGCCATCAGGATTTACAAGTTTTCGGCTCAGCATAGACGAACATGAAAAATAAAACACAATTAAATAAACACATTAAGGCAGTAACATGCAAATATTGCAATTAGCAAGTATGAACAAGCTTTCGTAAGTCAACCCTTCGATAAAGAATTACTATTCGGCGAAATTCGTATTACATGACTTGTAGGCCATGAAAGTAACACATGTCATGCAATATGATGGCTGAGACCAACAAGTCTCTTCCCACCTTATAGACTTAAAGGGAATTACCATCACAGCACAAGGACAAGCGGCGTCATGGAAACATGCCTGCACCACGAATGTCTTATTCACCCATCTCCCCATGGTTGTTCATGCTTGCTTCAACGCTAAGAGTCTGTAAAATAAATATTTACAATTAAATTCTAACCTTAATAACCTATTTATATATAACTAAACTATAACTCTATTATAAAACTTCTTTAACCTATTTCTGTGAACAATTAAATATTTGGTTAAATTACCTAACTTATTTATTTTATAATTATTATTACCTAGACTAGTAATAACTTCATAAGGTCCTTTATATCTCTTTGACAACTTGAAGCTTAATCCCGTTTTTCGCTTTGGCGAATCCATCATAACATAACCAGATCGCCAGTATTGTATATTATATTTTTGGCTTTCTCGTCATAATAATTTTTCTGCTTCTGTTGAGCTAGATTTTCTAACGTGTAATAATATTCAAGCAGCGTTTCTTTTTGCTGTTGTTGTCTATAATAATTTTTTTGTGAAATATCAGTCTGGTTGAAGAATTGCGCCTTCAATTTATTAAACAGCTCCGCGTAGGTAGTGAATTTTTCAAAATTGGATTTATACCAGGAGAGGGCCTGGCCCTTCTAAATATGCTGCAATGGCATATATCTTCTGGTCATCCGTCCATGCCTTGATGATTCCAATATCATATATTGCATCAAAAAATCATTGTATTGCAACATCTGAGAGACCATTAAACTTCGTGGCTACCATTTTTTTCAGCGTGCTTCTTAATACAGGGGGACAAACACAAGAGGTACACAATATAGAAAAATTATTAAATATTACGACCTTATAGTCCTCTTCGAAAAATGCCCTAGGATAGGCTTACTCTTCCTTCTCTCCGTTGTGGTCTCTCACTCACTTGGCTTGTCGCGAGAAGGTAGGGGGGCAATTTTTTACTACTTGCGGCTCGCGTACTCTTCCATGTAGAAATGAAAAGGAGTTCTGGCTTGAGGTTCTTACTTTAATTCAATTTATAAAGAAATACAATGTTAGGTGTTAGCATCTCATATGCCTTAAGGCGACTCATACAAAACTACATATTGTTTTACATTCTTTATTTTATTTTATTCTTAATTCCTTTATTTGATTTAAAAGAATTAAGAATAAAACTGACGTATATAATAATGCAACAAGTTCTAAAACTTTAAATACCTACTTATTGCATTAAATACAGTACCTACTCGTAGGAAGGTACCTATTCGTGACAGTAAGCGAATGTTAACGATCAAAAACATTACAAGTTTCGCCGCTTAATAGGTATGTGGATACGAGTACCTATCAACCTAAGACGAATCGGTGTAGATTTTTCGACAAATATACCTACGTACCTATCTTACCTCAACTACTACCAGTATCAAGAATAACTATAGGTATTGACAGGTGGTGACACTGGTGATTTTAGTGACTCTGGTGTGAGTGGCATTAGTTTTTACCGCTTACCAATAGGTAGATACTTGCCCTGGGTTTTAGTTCGCGTCACGTAAAAAGGCCGGTCTGAAGTTGACTGCAAAGCCCGCCCACCCCCCGTTTTCTTTCCGGTGATACCGATATTTTGCTAATGCGCAACGAATGCAACAACTTCAGATCGGCCTTTTTACGTGACGCGAATTCTACCTTTAAACAGTTAATCAGCGATTACACCATCCTTACCCTAACCCTGCCTAACAGCCTGGCTTCTGTGCCGACCGAAAACCCTGGACTCGCTTAAATCGGTTTCGGTCTAACCACGGGAAGACAAATCACCACCTGCACAAGTGGGGATTGGGGGAGTCACCACAATGCGACTGCGGAGCACCTGATCAGACCCACTCCCACGTCGTAAATGATTGCCCACTTCGCTGTTTTCCTGGAGGCATGGAGGAGCTGCATAAATTTACGCCCGCCGCAGTAAACTGGCTGAAACACGTGGACATTGACGTTTGATCCATGCAGGATAATTGCCATACGCAATGATGATGACCCTAACCCTAACGAGAGGGACGCCGCAATACGTTAGATACGTATGGAGATAAATAACTCCATCGCAATCCAACATATTGCGGCGTCCCTCTCAAAAGTGTGGTGGTAGGGTGGGTTAATCGGCGGCTTTATACATAGGTAGAATAGAGGGTGCCTGTTGTTTGCAATCCTTTTCACTTGGGGCTCTATTTGCGTGATCGAAGCCAGTAAGCTGGGAAAGCGGTGAAAATTAAAACTAGGTATAGTTTTTACACGGAGATTACATTCCTTGCGTTATCAAAGTAGGTGCCTATTGATTAATCACTGTAAAACATGAGGATTGAAAGCGATATAGGTGCCTCCCCATTAAAAACATCAAAGATTTTAGATGGAAATGTACTACTCGTATGATACTCGCAAATGTGTTCAGGCCTAGGTTAGCCAAAATTTAAGTCGGCTTTTTCGTTTTAAATATTGTTGGACGTTGACTTTAGTTTGACTGATCTAGGATGATTTGAAAAGGTGTTATGTTTTGCTTTTATCGGAGTCGGTTTATTGTTTTTTAAACCACTTTATCAAATTTTTACTTTATGGGTCATACACAGTCACAGAAACAAAAGTTGTCTCTCCTGTTCCAGAAAGTTAAGGACCTTGAAGCCAAATTTTTCGGGTTAGGATATATCCGCGTAATGGGAGTCTGGTGTAGTTTTGGCCTGTATCGAAATTATATGAGTTAACAACTCCCACTTCGTTAACTTTTAGGAACAGAAGGGACAATTTTGAACCTAACTCTGTGTATGACCCTTATATACTTTTTAGTGATTATAATATGTTGTTACGTGATACCACATCTCAAATGACTACCGTAAAACGGGGTAAATTGGTCCAATCTTCACTTTCAACTGGAATTTTAACCGTCTTCCGTAATTCATAGGGTATTTTAAGTTACTACATAAAAATGTGTGGTAAGCTCTTTTAGTTGCTTAGTAGCCTTAGATTCCCAAATTATTGCCATATTTTGAAATATTCAACAAAAACTCTTTTGGATTCCAATTAACCCCCGACGGGGTTAATAGGTACGAGAGTGGGGTTAATTGGAATTTTGCCTAGGGCTGTCTGTCACTCAATCTATCCAAAGCTAAGTACCTACCTAGGTATACCTACTAAACAAGTCTCAAAAAATCTTTCGTGAGATCTTATTTTTATTGAATTTATTAAGTAACTTTAACTTATACCAGGGCTCGGAACCGGTTTCTAAATTGCGGTAAATATCGTTCTAAAAACCGGTTTAATTTCGTTCATCCGTTTACCGGTTAATGAAAGGAACGGTTTAAAAAGAACTAAATTATTTAGGTTACTGGATAATAGGAAGAACGAAATTGAAGAACTCCGATAAACCTGTATTAACCGGTTAAACTCAGACTACGACCTTGATATCGCCGCTCGCCGTACTGCGCAGTTACCGTGTCTCAGGGGTCGGAAACCGGTTTGAAATTGAAACCGGTTTCGGCCATTGAACCCAAACCTGAATGGATAGCTGTTTGGGTTAAGGTTACTGGTATATAAACCGGTTAATTGAAAAACCGGTTTTTCAAAACGGTTAATTTGTACTTGACACTGCAATATATACAGATATAGCACCGAATGCTATTTCTTTTACAAGTTTTACTCGTCTACATAATTATATCTATCTATCTATATTCTATACATATAATAAAGCTGTAAATATGTTTATTTGAACGCGCATCACGTGAAAACTGCTCAACAGATTTAGATTAAATTTGGTATGGTAGCTTGAGTCCCGGGAAAAGATATAGGCTGAATATAACAGTACCCAGAGCAAAGCGAGGGCGGGTCGCTAGAATACAATATAAACACCTCCTAACCAATTTTGTTGAGCGTTAGGTTGTCCACGTAATTTTAGTAAAATTGCTATAAATTGCTATAAAAGATAAAGAAATATCCAAAATAAAACACAGTGAAGTTAACGATGTAGTTACTTGGTGGCGACTGAGAACTATGCAGACGTGCTTGCGTACTATACTACGATAAGAAAGCTATCCCTGAATCACCCTGTAACTGACACAAACAAAATAGTACCTGGCTGCCGCTTTAAATTTTAAACAGTACTATCTCGAATGCATTGCCATTGCAATTTGAACCTTCTTCTTTAAGGGGTAAAGTTGCTATTCATATGAAATCTGTTGTTTAATTTTGCACTGCTAATTAGCGGTCGGGCTTCACAATAGATAATAAAGCCATTCATTGGAAGATAAGCTCTCAAGTGGATTCCGACATTTTAAATAAATTCTACTATAAGCTGCCATATATGAATGTCACAGCGATTAAAGTGACAAGGTACTAAACGTGTACACGTATTTATGACCTTGACTGTACATGTGTTTTTGAGATACCTAATCGCGAAGAAACAGACATAGATATAAACCTGCATGCGTGGATATTTAAGTCTGCTCTGACAACAGCGCTTGAAAGTCCTTAATTGTCCTGTGTTTAGAGGTCCACCATCAACCTGTATGTAGACGAGCCTTTGCTCATTACTCCAGTAAATTTACGGACGCTAGTATGGCGAAACGGAAATAATTTATAATAGCAGATTTTTCTTGTGTATCGGATATATTATAATTCTAGTAATTAGGTAAAAACATAATCCAACTAAATATGAGTCAATAAGTTATTTAAAAAAGATCTGAACATTTTGTTAAAAATAATTATATATTTTTTTCATATTGCTTACTTAATATTTGATCATAATATTAAAGATGAATCACACAAAAAATAATTAAGAATGTTTCATTTATATTATTTATATTAGAATATTGTTTTCATTTTGAATATTTCCGTATTTAAAAATCGTAATTGGCTATACGATTTAGATTACGAGTTTAGGCTACTGCTTACAAACCAAGAGTACTACTTTCGGTGATTTTGGAAGCACTACCCCTAAGGAGGTAAAATTGAGGGTGGCAATGTAAGAGAATTTGGTTATTTTTGAAGTTGGTTACTATATGAAAATTGGTTTCTAGACTACTAAATATAAAATACGAGTTTTGGCGTTTTTAAAAAATCTTTGAGGATCTGATAATGGAATCTCTGGGAAATTGACGGAACCCTTCAAAAATTCAAGGGACTCATACTTCTTTAAGAACATTTACATTCCAAAAGCACCAGTTGTTAAAGTGAAATTAATGACCAGACATGACCATCGGAACTCCTTAATACGTATAATAAGAGATTAAAGGAACTTACCAAGTGAAGTTCAATCCTTATTATATTATATGAGGTGTTTTGTTCGAAGATATATAATTTACTATGTAGTATCCTTTATTTGACCGCCAGGTAGCACGCGTTTGTTCAGAGCGTATAAAAAAATAGCTTAAACCGCTCTGAGCCGTCATTCCTGTAACTTATCTGTCAAAGTCATTATTTTTAGAGTATAATTTTCATAATTATGTATGCCTTTAATAGGGTGTTCTACCAACAAGGGTGGGTGGGTGTATATATCTTCGAACAAAACGCCTCATATAATAAGGATTGAACTTCACTTGGTATGTTCCTTTAATCTCTTGTTATATTTCTGTGTTTTGTTCTCGATATATAATTTACTATGTACATTTTTAGAGACCATATTTATGAAAATTATTTATTAATAACTTAGTAACTAATAATCACAGTTAACATTCTTTGTTATGAATTACTAATTAGTTTTTAAGTTTAATGGCACAATTATCAGCCTTGTACAATAAACTAAATAAAAAATATAAAATAAACCGTATTTTTTCATTTCAATAGGGACCAAAACAAAGTAGGATGTTTCCTTTTTAACTCTTCTTTATCGAGTTACTTAATATTAAATCAGCAAAATTATTACAATCATATATTGGCCTATTATAAAATTTGGCCAAATTCTGGGAGGATGCAGACCATCCCGCTGTATTTCTTATAGTATCTATTGATACTCCTAGTCTTTTAGCTGCAGAAGTAGAGGCGTGCCTCGTGCTATGAGCCGTAAACTGACAAGTGTCTATTCCGCTGTCAGGCAGTGTGCTCCTAATCCACCTACTAATGCGTTGGCTGGTGGCCTGTTTATGTGGCTTTTTGTATGTAATTAGTAGGTGATCTATATATTACCTCTATTTAAACTTGAAATCTTTATGTATTCTTCCAATGCCCTTGCTGGGCATATTGAGGGATCGTTATTAAAATAAGGTAGAAATAGCCTTGGTTGGTTCCTACCTGGGCCAGAGGTTTTTATAGTATCTGGTATCTGCCCTGTCGTGAATAAAATATATTAGATAATTTTATGAGCGATAGTGTTTGGACTCTATGAGCTGTGCAGAGTGCTAACAGAACTACTCATTTTTCAGACATTTTTTCTAAACTCAATGTGTTGTTAGGAAACCAGTTACTTAGAAAATTAAGCGCTATTGTTGGATCCCACGTTAGGTCGTATTTAGGTTGTGGTGGTCTTTCCCTATAGAAACCCTTAAATAGGCGTTTTATTCTTTCATCACAACTAAAGCCCGACCAGGAAAATAAAGAACTTCGCCATATTGCGGAAATCTATTGGAACTAATTTCTTTAACTGGCAACAGTAACTTTAAAGACGTCATTAATGCTATCTGTCAATTGCTGTCAAAGTGAAGTGTCGATTGTGCGAGATCTATTTCTTGGATATTGTGAGTTATTGGTGCGTTAAAATGCTGCAAACTAATAAGAGTCACTTAAGAAAAGTTATTTACAATATGACGAAATATTTGTCGGAGAGAAAGTCTGAAGGATTAGACTCTATTCCTCTAAATAACATCACCGATCTTGTTGTCAACATGACTGATAGGTACATCATATAGTATGTGCAATGGAAATTGGCTAATTTTTGAATAAATTACAAGTAAAAGTTCGTTTTATTTTAGATATATCCCGATCTTCCGTAATGAAAAAACGAAGAGAAGCTCAGACGTCAGCTGTATTTTCAACGCCTAAGAAATATAAACCTAAAACCAAAAAATAAAAAAATCTAGATGAATTTGACACAGAGGTCAATTAGACATAAAAAACAAGAATTCTATGCCGTCCGAAAAGCAGTATAGAGTTTGAAGCGGTTGCTTGCAGCTCTGAAAGAATCTACTACCTATACATTTTGTTAGTAGCAAAGAACCTCTTACACAAAGTAATATAAATTTTAAATCGCCATTTCTATAGTAGACAAACGCGTGAAGCTGTTGGAGTTGAAATATAACGCGATTGTTAGTGTTAATAATAAATGATTAATATGAAAATCGTAAATTTGTGGTTTTATTGTCTCTATTTTAACCCGACTATAGTTTAACTTTAATGAAAGATCATTTCATTACAATTTTAAAAATATATTATTGTTGTAAATTAAACTTAATTTTATTTCATCAAAATCTATATTGACGTATTATAATATTTCTATACTAGCCAATTTACATGCGTACGACTATACTTAGTGTTGCTATAATTTTTGCTAATTTAACGCCCTTAGAGCAGGTTTTTTATTTTCCTGGTCGGGCTTTATATTTATTCCCAATAATAATAGCGAGTGCAGATCTGTGTGCATTAAGAGTGCCATAGGACGCTCCGGATTTAAAGCAGTCAGTTAGAAAGAATATTATCATAGGTACTGATGCTGCATATGGTGATATTGTATTTCTGTCGCAGAAAGACCACCACAACTTATATGATACATTTTATTGATCTAATGTATTTTTTGCAAATGAATTAAACATTATATCAAGAGCTGCTTTAGGGACTGAGCTTCTGGGGAGGGCCTCCCGGATAATTTCCCTGCAACTAATGTAAGTTGACGGTGCAGCTGGTGTGTTGTCCTGAAAGGAGATATCAGTAGTTGTGCGTGTGGTCTGAATGTAACCCATTCTGATATAAGAAGGCTTTGTGCTAGGGGAAACCAAGGCTGGGAGGGCCACCAGGGAAGAACTACTATTCCTGTGGCTTCCTCGTTAATAATTTTTCTCAAACATTTTAGTATTAGGCTAAATGGTGGAAAAGCATAGAAGAACAATTCACCCCAGTGAATAGTAAACGCGTCGATGGTAGACGCGTCCGGGTCTGGCTTCCATGACACATATTGACTGCATTTTGCGTTTTGTCTAGAAGCAAACAGGTCTATTTCGGGTGGAAATAGCTTGTCGTTTATTGTTTTAAAAGCACTATTACATAATTCCCATTCAATGTCAATATTAGTTTTCCTTGATTCAAAGTCAGCTTCTATGTTATCTTTTGATTTTATGTATGTTGCAATAATCCATATACAGCGTTGTTCACACCACTGCCAGATTTGTTTAGCCAGCTGGTTTAAGTGTGGGAATTGGATTCCACCCATCCTGTTAATGTAAGCTATTGCCGTGGTGTTATCAACTCTTAACAGGATTTCGCAATTTTTTCCATTTTTTGCGAATGATTTTAAACCAAGGAAAACAGCCTGCAACTCCAAATAATTAATGTGATGTTCTTGTTCTTCTCTCCTCCACAGACCATTAACTCTGTCACCTGCGCACACACAACCCCATCCTGTACAGCTTGCATCTGAATATATCACAATCAACAGCTGGGCAGGCGGCTGTTAAAGTGCCTATTAGTTTTGACAGCTCCCTTATAAGTAGTACATTTAGGTAGTTTCATAAACTTATTTATTAATGCTGCTATAATTTCCCTTTTCCCTATTGGTAGAGAAATTGACATATTTATGGAATCAAATTGAAATCCCAAGAATTTACATTTTTGTTTCGGTTCTAAAGTGCTTTTTTCGACATTTATTATAAACCCTAAACACTCTAGGAGTCGTTTCATGTTTTGGATGTTCTGTAGACACTCATAGTAACCATTTTCTAAGCAGAGTATGTCATCTAAGTAAATAACAGAATTAAAACCTCTTGAGCGCAAGTTTCCTACTACTACTTTCATGAGTTTTGTGAAAACAAATGGGGCTGAAGACAGGCCATAGGGCAAAGCATTAAATTCATAATAACCATTGTTATACTTAAATCTTAAATATTGCCTATCATTAGCATTAATAGGCACTAAGAGGTATGCTTCTTTAAGGTCAATGGTGGCGCAATATGCCCCCTGTGTGAGCAAACCAATGGCAGTTCTATGGTCTTCCATTTTGAAGTGTGAAGTACAGATTAATTTATTTAGTTGTTTCAAATTGAGAATGAACCTCATATCTCCATTTGGTTTTTCTCTAAGGAAAATATTAGAAATGAACTGCTCATCGGATGGCTCACACTGAGAAATGGCCTGCATTATTATTAATTTATTAATGACCTTTTGCATTTCTATATGTTCCTTCTGATTTTTAGGCACAAAAGGTGGTGGTGTCATTGCTTGTAAAGCAGGTTTCTCCAAGGGTAAAGTATAGCCACTCACCCATGACAATATTTCATTGTCACTTGATATGTTGGTCCAACAGGGCAGGAAGTGTCTGAGTCTCCCAGCATGACTCACCTCTAGCGGGGTGCACGCGAGTCCTTTTTTTGCTGTAGTGTGGCTGGAGCTGGTGCTGGCCGTTGGGGTGGCAGCTGTGGTCTCTTGAACCCGCCTCGCGCTGTCCCCCGTGATGGTGTAGGGTACCGTTGTTGGTACTGGTAGTGGTACTGGTACCGAGAGTGGTGACCGCGAACCGGGAGACGAAGTGTCGGCAGGCCCTCCACAAGGTGGACCGACGATCTGATAAAGGTCGCGGGAAACCGCTGGATGACAGCAGCAGAGGACCGGTCGTTGTGGAAAACCTTGGGGAAGGCCTTTGTCCAGCAGTGGACGTCTTGCGGCTGATGATGATGATGATGATGATCCCTTTATGACACGTAATGAAAACTTTATTTGTACCTACCTACTTTTGAGGGTTCCGTACCTCAAAGAAAAAAACGGAACCCTTATAGGATCACTTTGTTGTCCGTCTGTCTGTCTGTCTGTCTGTCTGTGTGTCTGTCAAGACCCTTTTTCTCAGGAACGCGTAGAGGTATCAAGTTGAAATTAATATCAATATGTAGTTAAATCACATAAAAACAAAGTCCAATATAAACTGACACTCACTAAGTACGAAAGTGCATACTTATTGCGTGTCAGTTTATACTGGACTTTTTTATATTGCATGAAATTCCCGTGATTTACAGATGTAGTGCAAAATGATTTTTCTTCGTACATTATCGGAAAAGTTCGTATTTATCATGCTCTCTCAATTAGCTTCACTACCCATCATACCACCGTAGGGGTAGGTCGCATTCAGCAGCCAATATATATATAGAGTGGCTATTACGCAATTCAAATATTCGCTATAGTTTTGGTAATATTTACGGTTTACGTATATAACATTTGTATTATCATGCTGAAACTACAAAATATAAAAAAACGCTTAGGTACTCCAGTCCAGGAAATTATATTTAACATATAGCTGTATTTTTTATCAGGAAATAGCAAATTCGGAAATAGCGATGATTCTCAATATTTTGGTAAAGTTCAACAACGAATTTCAGACGCAACGGGCATTTCTCGGCCAACAATAAGAAAACTAATAAACAAAAAAGAAGATAACAAGAAAAATAAAAATTCAAATCCAAATAATGTTAACTTAGGTAGACCACGCAAAATTTTCTGTCTAGATCTTGATGACTTTTATTACGCAGTAATACGACGTATGGTTTATAATTTCCATCTGATTTATAAACTAGTTCCTACGATCCAGGCCCTAAAGTCTAAATTGATGGACACGATGAATTTTAAAGGCTGTGATTTTACATTAAGAAAGATACTTCGCCAAATGGGTTTTCGATTCAAGAAAATTACAAACAATAGAAGAATGCTGATGGAAAAGGATGACGTAAGACTAAAAAGAGTAAAGTATCTGGACTTAATAAGAAAGTATAGATCTGAAGGGAGAGAAATTGTGTACACGGATGAAACATATGTTCATACATCCCATTTAACAGGAAAATGCTGGGCGGATTCCACGGATAAAGGAGTGAAACAGTTAATTTCAAAAGGCCAACGTCTTATTATTGTACATGCAGGTAGTGCTAAAGGATTTGTTCCGGGTACTCTGCTTATGTACAAGTCTACTGATAAGACCGGTGATTATCACGATGCCATGAATAATGTAAACTATGAAAAATGGTTACAAAATCAACTTATTCCCAACTTGTCTCCAAATTCTGTATTAGTAGTGGATACTGCTGCTTATCACAATAAATATGTGGAACACCCACCTAACTCTAATTACAGCAAAGCCGCTAATGATAAACTGGTTAGAAAAATATAATATTCCCTTCGATCTATCATTAACCAAGGTACAACTATATGAAATTATTTGTCGTCATAAACAAGACTAGAATATTCAATAGACAAGATTTTACATCAACATGGACACACAGTGTTAATGTTACCGCCATACCATCCCGACTTCAACCCAATTGAAAACATATCGTCCCAGATAAAAGGTTACGTATCAAAAAGAAACATATACATGATCATGACTTATATGACTACAGTAAAGAAATGGATTGAAGAAAAAAATAATATGATTGGCCCGGAAGAATGGAAGAAAATGCAAATGTGAAAATAAATATCGCTCACAAGTACACTCGATGGATGATCATATTGATAGTACTGTCATTCACGTCAATGAAAGTACTGACGATGACACGTCTGAGTGTAACTCAGATTGTGAAATAGGACTTGTTGAAAATATTGATCCAAATATTCAATAGGTAATATTTATATTTTAATAAGTAGGTAATGTTTTAAGTGCGTAGCGTCAATATTTCAAAATATGTATGCGTTATTTAGCTGCATGTTATTTTAACGTAAGGAGAGTGTTTCGTTTACGAATGACAATAAAAGTACTACTTACCTATGAGTGTATTTCTAAGTTTCTTAGGATGGTTATAACATCTCTATATTATACAGTGTAATATGCTGTCATTTTTCATTTTGACATTTGACACTAAACAATAAAGTTCCATATTAATGGATAAGAAAACGTCACTCATTTAATACAATCATTGATTGACAGTTCGGGTGCCATCGTATTCCGATTGAGATCAGAGTTTTCCCGAAGGAAAATCATTTTACATCTGTACGAACTATTTACATACCTCACAGAATACGTACTTGCATAGAAACTGGACTATAAGAAACAGAAAAAGACGTATTTGACCTTTTTCTATTTAGGCATACATAACGAGTTAGAAAGAGATGTCCTTATAGGCATTCTTTCGTTTTCCTTCGAGTTGTCACAAGGATCTGTCAGCGCTAGTGTTGTTGCTGAGTTGGCAATAATATCGATATCGATTCAATTTCGCAGTTGTAATTTGTTCTAATAATTTAAGGGCTAATTTTTCTAATTTCCAAATAAAAGCATCTGGCAGTAAAAGTTATCACTTTCCCTCCGGTGAAGTAGTCAAAGCCGTCAGAGGCTAACTACGTAGGTCCAAAAAAAAAAAGTTATCACTTTCCTTTTTGTGCGGAACCCTCGGTGCGCGAGTCCGAATCGCACTTGACGGGCTTTTTTAATGAAATTACTGACTCCGCAGACGAAGTCGCGGGCGGAAAGCTAGTTTAATAAATAATCAATATATATTATAAAAGAAAGTGTACAATGTGCGTGCCGCTAAAACTCTGAAACGAGTCCCGGTACGATACGATCAAGGGAGTTATATGGTGTGGTAGCCCTGTATCTCCCGTCCATGAAGAAGGTTCCCGTTTTTACCTGAAGGGCGTGTTTTTGAAGATATAAGGGCGGGAAGTTTTGAATAGTCCAGAACATTTGAGAGTATTTGAGAGCAACATTCCAGAATGTTCCGGTATGTTCTGGAATGTTCGGGAATAGTCTGGAACGTTCAAGAACACCCCAAATAATTGTGGAACATTCCAGAACACTCGAATGTTGTGGAATGTTTGGAAATAGTCTGGAACGTTCGGGAACATCCCGTAAGGCATCCATTAGACGGTAGGTTTTGCTGTCAGTTTTGCCACAGTCACAGCTGTGACTGACGGATAATATTATTATAAAAACTTTACCAAGTTTGTAAATTCGTTTTTTTGTTTGTATGTAAGGGGTAATCTCCGGAACTACACATCCGATTTCAAAAATTCTTTCACCAACACATAGAATGGACTTTAAGGGTGGACATCTATACTAATATAATAAAGAGGAAAGATTTGTATTTTTGTATGTAATGAATAAACTCAAAAACTACTGGACCAATTTAAAACATTCTTTCATCATTAGAATGCTACATTATCCCTGAGTAACATAGGCTATAGTTATGACTAGAAAAAATTAGGGATCCCTACTAAAACTTCAATAATGTAACCAAAGATGTAAAAAAAATAGTAACAAACACACATACTTTCTTAATTTTAATATTATAGCTTTGCGCCCGCGATTAAGTCTGGGGAGAGTCAGTACCTTTGTTAAAAAGTACAGATAAAGCTTTCATTATCGTACGTATCATGATGGGATAGAAACAAATTTAAACCATACGATTTTTTAAATCCTTTTCAACCTGCTATGGGTAGATTTTACAAAAACACCAAAACTCATATTTTATATATTTAGTAGTCTAGAAACGTATTTCTTTGTCTTACTTCAAAAATAACCAAACTCTCTTACAAATTTCCACCCCCAATTTCATTCCCTTAGGGGTAGTATTTCCAAAATCATCGAAAGTAATACTTTTAGTTTGTAAGCAGTAGCGAATACCAATTTCCACGTTCCTAACTTCAAAAGTGACCAAACTCATACAAACTTTCACCACCCGTTTCATCCCTTTAGGGGCAATTTTTCCAAAATCGCTGAAAGTAGTTTTTTTATTGTATTTATATACGAATTTCAACGTTTATGACTTCAAAATTGACCGAAATCCCATACAAACCACCACCCCCCATTTTATCCCCTAAGGGGTAGTTTTTCAGAAAGCGCCTGTAGTAGTATTTTTTATTTGATACCAGTAGTCTATGTACCAATTACCACGTTCCAAACTTCAAAAATGACCAAACTCCCATACAAACGTTAACCTCCCATTTCAACCCATTAGGGGTAGTTTATCTAAAATCTCTATGTACCAATATCCACGTTTCTATCTTCAAAAATTGTCGACTTTTATACAAACTTTCAACCACCCTTTTACCCCCTTAGGGGATAAATTTTGAAAAAATATTTCTTAGTGTACCCCTAGACCTTATAAGGAACCTACATGCAAAATTTGGAATCTCTAGACCCAGCGGTTTAGGCTGTGCGTTGATATATCAGTCAGTCAGTCAGGATTTTGAATTTTATATATACAGATACTAGCTTTTGCCCGCGACTTCGTCCGCGTAGAAGTCGTTTATCACTGCTCTCTCGGGCACTGTTCAATTTTCTGAGATAAAAAGTAGCCTATGTCCTTCCTCGAAACTCAGGCTATATCCATACCAAATTTCATCGAAATCGGTTCAGTGTATTAGCAGGGAAAGCTTTACAGACAGACAGACGCAAAATTATGTCTACTTTCGTGTTTATATAATATTAAGTATAGCAACCCGCCCTCGCTTAGCTTCGGTTATAAGTTAAAATATAGCCTATGTCCACCCTGAAACCTCATTCTGAATATCACTGAAAGCATTTTAAAAATCGGATGGGTAGTTTCGGAGATTACCCCCTACATCCAAACTTATTAAGTACCTCTTTCTCCCCTTCTTAAGTAAGTCGTTTATCGTTTTTACCCTGGACACTATCAAATTGTAGGATAACAACTACCTGTGTGACAATTTCATCCGAATCCGTTCAACTATTTAGGCGTGACTGAAAAAACATCCCAACAGCCATACAAACTTTATTTAGCGTCGTCGCTGGGGTCGCAACCGATTTTTCATCGAATTTCTATACAAAAACAAAAAAACGGTCTATAGCTGGGCTTCGAATCCGCAGTCTTTGCGTAGTAGGCCAACGCTCTAACCATCAGCCTATTCAGACGGAAGCAGCCGCCCCGTAATTACGAACCATTGCGCGAGAATTCTTTTTGCGTGAAAGCACGGGGAAAACGAATTTTCCCAGACATGAGACCTAGCTAGATCGAATTTTCGCCCCTGTAAACCCCTATGTCGCAATCTTTATCAAACTCGTTGGAGCCGTTTTTGAGAACGTGAACTGAGTACAAATATATATATATATATATACACGCAATCCTTCCACCCGCGACTTTGTCTGCGGAGAGTCCAGTACCTTTGTTAAAAAGTACAGATAAAGTTTTCATTATCGTACGTATCATGCATGATGGGATAGAAACAAATTTAAACTATACGATTTTTTTTAACCCTTTTCACCTTGCCTAGGGGTATAAATTGAAATTGAAATTGAAATTATTTATTTTGCGAGAACATACACAGGTGTTATTAAAGGTATATGCTCTGCCAGAATTTCCAAAAACGCGAAAACTCATATTTTATATAATAAGTAGTCTACAAACGTATTTCCAAAATAACAAATCTACACCCTCAATTTTACCCCCTTACGGTAGTATTTCCAACATCATCGAACGTAATACTTTTAGTTTGTAAGCAGTAGCCAAAATAAATTTTCACGTTCCTAACTTCAAAATTGACCAAACTGCCATGCAAACTACCACCCCCCATTTAATTTCCTTGTTGTTTTAAAACTTCAAAATTGACCAAACTCCTATACACACTTTCATCTCCCCTTTTCATCCCCATACGGGTAGTTTTTACAAAATCGCCTAAAGTAGTATTTTTTATTTGTTAACAATAGCCTGTACACAAATTTCCATGTTTCTAACTTCAAAAATGACCAAACTCCCATACAAACTACCACCCCCAATTTCATTTCCTTAGGGGTAGTTATCCGAAATCACCGTAAGTTGTTTTTTTTTGTTAACAGTAGTCTTTATAACAATTTTCACGTTTCTAACTTCAAAATTGACCAAACTCCCATACACACATTTCACCCCCCCCCCGTTTCATCCCCATAGGAGTAGTTTTTCCAAAATCCCCAAAGTAGTCTTTTTTATTTGTTAATAGTAGCCTGTACACAAATTTCCATGTTTCTAACTTCAAAAATGACCAAACTCACATGCAAACTACCATCCCCCATTTCATTCCCTTAGGGGTAGTTATCCAAAATCACTGGAAGTTGTTTAAATCTGTTAAGAGTATTATTTATAACAATTTTCACGTTTCTAACTTCAAAATTGTCCACACTTCCATACATACATTCTCTCCCCCCCTCCAGTTTAATTCCCATAGGGGTAGTTTTTCCAAAATCGCCTAAAGTAGTCTTTTTTATTTGTTTACGGTATCCTGTATACAAATTTCCATGTTTCTAACTTCAGAAATTACCAAACTCCCTTGCAAACTACCACCCCCTATTTCATTCCCTTAGGGGTAGTTATCCAAATTCACCGGAAGTTGTTTTAATCTGTTAAAAGTAGTATTTTTAACAGTTTTCACGTTTCTTACTTCAAAATTGACCAAACTCCTATACACACTTTCATCTCCCCTTTTCATCCCCATAGGGGTAGTTTTTCAAAATCGCCTAAAGTAGTATTTTTTGTTTGTTTACAGTATCCTGTACACAAATTTCCGTGTTTCTAACTTCAAAAATGACCAAACTCCCATGCAAACTACCACCCCTAATTTCATTCTCTTAGGGGTAGTTATCCGAAATCACCAAAAGTTGTTTTTTATTTGTTAACAGTAGTCTTTATAACAATTTCCGCGTTTCTAACTTCAAAATTGACTAAACTCTCATACACACTTTCACCCATCTGTTTCATTCCTTTAGGGGTAGTTTTTCAAAGTCTCCTAAAGTAGAATTTTTTATTTGTTGACAGTAGCCTATACACAAATTTACATGTTTCTAACTTCAAAAATGACGTAACTCCAATGCAAACTACCACCCCCCATTTCATTCCCTTAGGGGTAGTTATCCAAAATTGCCTTAAGTCGTTTTTTATTTGTTAACAGTATTAATTATAGCAATTTTCAAGTTTCGAACTTCAAAAAGGACCAACCACCACTCCAAAAGGAACAACCACCCCCCCCCCCCCCCCCCCCATTTCATTCCTTTAGGGGTAGTTTTTCCAAAATTGCCGGTAGTACTTTTTTTATTTGTAAACAGTAGCCTATAAACCAATTTTCACGTTCCTAACTTCAAAAATGTCCAAACCCCTATACAAATTTTAACCCCCCATTATAACCCCTTAGGGGTAGTTTATCCAAAATCGCTGAAGGTAGTATTTTTCATTTGTAAATAGTAGCCTTTATACCAATTTCCACGTTTCTATCTTTAAAAATTGATGACTTTCATACAAACTTCCTACCCCCTTTTTACCCCCTTAGGGGATGAATTTTGAAAAATCCTTTCTTAGTGCATCCCTAGACCTCATAAGGAACTTACGTGCCAAATTTAGAATCTCTAGGCCCAGCAGTTTGGGCTGTGCGTTGATATGTCAGTCAGTCAGTCAGTCAGTCAGTTTCTTCTTTTATATATTTAGATGTACTCACGTTCTCAGAAACGGCTCTAACGATTTCGATGAAAATTGCAACATGCAGGTTTATGGGGGCGAAAATTCAATCTAGCTGGGTCTCATCTGGGAAAATTCGTTTTTCCCGTATCTTCGTGCAAAAAGATTTCCCGCGCAATATGGTTCGTAATTTCGGGGTGACTGCCAGAAATGAATACTACGCGGACGGAGTCGCGGGGAAAGCTATAACTTATAATACGTAACTGCGACATTGTACTTAAATGTAAAGCTACTTATGAGTTCGACTGTACATACAAATATCATAGTAAAACGCCAGGTGAACTCTAGGCGTGTATCATGGGACATCGACAAACATATAGGTCACATCACACTATCTATACGAGTATATTATAAAAATCGATGTGTTTGTATTCGGGTATGTTCTCTACGGACACCAAAACAGCTGGACTAGTTAGCGTTTAAACATTCCTAAAAACTAAAACAATGTGATTAAATAAAAAGTTTTAACTTGGAATCATAGCTTAATTAATTGCGAATGCCTATGGATACAGTTATGTTGATAACGTAATTAATCTACGAGATGTAAATACTTAAATGAAAAAAGTCATTTGACCCGCTATGCCCCGTGCATAGGGGTAAAGTGGGGTCTCCTATGGGGCATTGTGGGGTGGTCATAATAAGGAACAAAACACAACTTCCAAACGAAATAGTTTTATTTCTTAGCAACGTAACGACAGTTTAAAAAAAATAAAAATAACAACAACACTTTAGCATAACAAATTCAGTACAAAAACTTTCAGAGATCACACAATAAACTTTAACACGTTTCTTTAATTAATCTTTTAAAAAACTTTAACATTGAAAAGAGTAAATACAGAACTTTGGTACAGTTAAGTAATGAATTACGGTTAGTTATAAACATCTCCTTTAAAACTTCAATCAAGATAACAAAAAATCAACGTAACTACTATTTTTTTGAGCAACTTCAAATGCAAGTTTGCGCAGGTCACGTGAAGTCAGTCCATGGAACAGTGCTTCCATTAGTTTTATGTAATTAATTAATTCTGTCTCTTGATCGGGAAACACGCTTTGGAAATGGCCCAATTTCTTTTGAAAGATGCTGTCGTCTGGATTGCCCTGATATTTAGAAACATAACGTTCTTATGTTGTTTGTGGAACGTTGTGCATATTTGCTACTTTTCTGTAGCCCAATTGTCCGGACACAACACTGTGTACAGCATGTTTCAAAGCTTCCATAGACCAGGAATGCTGTTCAGTCTTCCTCTTGTATGTGCGGACCATGTTGGCTAAAAACGTAACAAATAAATATATTACAACTTTAATTTTTTTTAACGGGGCAAAGTGGGACACTTTTCTATAATCAAAAAAGGGGCATAGTGGGGTGCCTCACTTTGCCCCAGGCGACATACCCCACTATGCCCCACTGGCTCGTTCAAAATTAAACGCAAACTGACGACATCTTACCTTTGATTCAATGACCTTGTGCTTGTTGATTAAGAAATCCGGAAGGGAACTGATTCATAATAAAATATAACACACCACAGTAGGTACACAATAACGTTTTAGAAAGGATTGCTGTTCAATTTCACTATTTTTTTTAAGAAAAACACTGGTTTTGATATTTTTGTTTACATCACACAAACGCATTCCAAAATGGCGTGGCTCACGTACGGAGGTCACGCGCTGACTAACGACCAATCAAAGCGAGCCATTTGACAGTTTGCAAAGCGTTCGTTTCGAGCTGCGAGGCTCGCCCCACTATGCCCCGTGGCCCCGCTATGCCCCCCTCCCCTACTATTCTAATCGCACCTTTAGAATGAAAGTGACCTAATTCCAAAATGTTAAAATATTTAGATTTTGAATTAGGTCTCTATAATAATAATTTTATGACTCGAATTAGAAAACTTAACATTTTGTATTAGGTCACTTTCATTCTAAAGATGCGTAATCATCAATACATAGTATAAAATAAAATGAAGTCGCCCTCCGCGTCTGTTTGTCCCTATGTATGCTTAGATTTTTAAAACTACGCAACTGATTTTGATACATTTTTCACCATCAGTTAGATAATTCTTTACGGAAAGTTCATGTATATAATAGAACCCGGACCGAAGCGAGGGCGGGTCAAGGGTTGGCAATATCCGTTCACTTTTTACATTCGAATAAAATGAATATTTCTATTTCTTGTACTCGAATATTCGGATTTTTCGGATAATTTGAATATTTTATGAAATAAAATGAAATATTTCAAGTTGTATAATTTGTATAATTTAAGATATTATGTTTAAAAATGCAGATATTACCCTACATATAATATAAAAAGAACACAATTTATTCTAATTAACAATAATTAGGTTTGTAGCAGGCAGCAGGTATCGAGCGACCCCTTTTTGTCACAGGCTTGCTCGATTATAAGGTTTAGGGACCTAAACTTGTTTTTTTTTTGGCCAGGGAGTATAATAAAGAGGAAATTTGTCAGTAGGTATGAAGAAAAGCTATTCTAGCGTTTTACTAAAGGCATGTAACTATTTATATCCTATTTTTGTACTATTCAAAATATCCGATTTATTCGAATAAGTAATATTGCCGAATTCAGATTTTATTTTTGGCGGATATTCGAATAATATGAATATTCGAATATTCGAATTGCAAACCCTAGGCGGGTCGCTATAGGCTATATTTTAACTTATGTAACCGAAGCGAAGCGAGGGCGGGTCGCTAGTAGACTATAAACTTACGAAAGTACTGACTCTCCGCAGACGGAGTCGCGGGCGGAAAGCTAGTTCTATAATAAATAATAATCAGGAGACAATAAAAAAAAAGATAAAAGATATTTATTCAGTAACTAGGCCGCACGGGCACTTTTACACGTTAAAATCTACCAGCGCTTCCCAAAAGGACACCACTGCTGAGAAGAAGCTTATATAAAACTATAAAAATAATATTAGTTAACTTTCTGGTTTAGCCCAAACATTTTTGTCCGTTAGATTTTATAACAAGTTCCAAACTAAAATCTAGGCTTGGGTACCTACGTACCTAATCGATTATCACATTCACAATGAAATAAATACAAATAAAGGTAGGTATATCATCCATTCTCGTAATCAATTACGAAATGCAAAAACACCGTTACATAATAATAACGAACATCATTATCAGCTGTCTTCTGAGGTATTGGCGCTCGAGAATATGTATTCAAATGAACTATATCAACGACCTAATTTCCAACAGTGACAATATGTGTAAGACATCCTTGCGTTTAATAACATCGGAAACTAATAGGAGCAACAGCAAACAGGACGCGCTCGACGTATTAATAAGCAAATTAGCTGGAGAATCCTGTGAACAGTGCGCAGCGGCCACCGCCGCCGCACTAAACCTCCCGGGTGCAACTCGACATCCAAGCTGCTCTGCAATATTTTAGTAAGTACATAAACAAACACGCGAACCACATAAATAATGAACCATTACATATTCAATATGTAATGAAAAAAAATCAGGAGATTAAACGTAAAGACTCTAGAGATATAAACGATATATGTCATCGCGCTTACTTGACTTACTACCAAACTTTCTGTTAAACATAATTTGTCAGTTAATTAATAAGTGTTTTGAAAGTGGTACCTACCCTAACAACTTAAAGAATATTAAGGTTCAACCGATCTAAAAGGGGAAGAGTGACCATATATGTTTAAAAACTTTAGACCTAAGTATATACATTAATACCGATTTTTTCCAAGGTCTTCGAGTGTCTCTTAAGTGACAAATAAATGTCACATTCCTACTCAAACAACTTGATATACAAACAGCTTAGCAATAAGTATGCCTACCAGCCCGGCAGGTCCACGATCGACGCGGCGCGTGACGTGATAACTAGGGTGACCGGCCACCTGGATGGCGGGCGGCAGGTGGCAGCTATATTCTGCGACCTGTCGCGCGCCTTCGAGCTGGTCAGTCATCCTCTCATTTTATCTAAGCTCACTACGGCGTCACCGGTAGCCTTTTAAATACGATTGCTTCTTTTTTAAAGGATCGAAAACAGCTGACTTTGGTCCGTGCCCGTGGCGCAAGGTCCGACCTTTTCGAGTTGGGTGACAGCGCGGTACCGCAGGGTTCTGTCATGGGAAATCACCTGTTTCCAATATTGATGAATGATTTCACAACTTCCACTGATGATGCGGAAATCTTAATGTTCGCCGACGACTGCTGTGTGATTGTAGCTGCAGATATCATCTTCTTAGATTAAGACTCACCAAGGTCATGGATCAAGTTGCATTCTGGTTATCAGCCAACGGTATGATATTTAACGTAGACAAAACCAATATCGTACATTTCTGCATACGTGGAAAAAAGAAACACAACCTACTCATCACCTGTAACGGCGGACCCGCCCCCCAGGTCGATCAGGTGAGGTGAGATACCTATCCTAACCTAACCTCAGCATAGACTCCGGATTAACATGGAGTCCGCATATAGATCTGCTATGTGATCGCCTATCCTCCGCTTGCTTTGCGCTGGGCAGACTGTCCCAGTCTTAACCTTATAGTTGATTTTATTTAAAATGTCGGAATCCACTTGAGAGCTTATCTTCCAATGAATGGCTTTGTTATCTATTGTGAAGCCCGACCGCTAATTAGCAGTGCAAAATGAAACGCACAAATAACAAAAGATTTCATATGAATAGCAACTTTACCGCTTAAAGAAGAAGGTTCAAATTGCAATGGCAACGCATTCGAGATAGTACTGTTTGTACTGTTGTTTGTACTGTTACACAAACAAACTTGCTGGCTGCCGCTTTCAATTTGAAACAGTACTATCTCGAATGCGTTGCCATTGCAATTTGAACCTTCTTCTTTAAGCGGTAAAGTTGCTATTCATATGAAATCTTTTGTTATTTGTGCGTTTCATTTTGCACTGCTAATTAGCGGTCGGGCTTCACAATAGATAACAAAGCCATTCATTGGAAGATAAGCTCTCAAGTGGATTCCGACATTTTAAATAAAATCAACTATAACAACATCAAAAAAGCCTACTACTACGGCTACTTTCACTCAATACTGGCAATACTGGCATACGGGATCGACCTATGGAGCGACGTTGCGGAATGACTTAGGCCTTTTACGACGACCAGCTGTGAAACCAGTGACTAAATGAATGTGCAGGCAGTTGAATGTCATTTACCCACCTTGACGGCCGACGTAAATTCGCCGGCTATTCATCGACTGAGTAGAACTGAACGACGATGTGTCAACAGAATAACAGCAGATGCGCCGCACGACATTTTCCATTCCGCAGGGAAGTTCATGTGGATGCATCCATTTTCTAGCCTACATAAATGACTTGCCCAAGGTACTAGACTTAAAAAACAACATGTATAATGTTTGCCGACGACGTCTCGCTGTTGTTCGATTGCACGACCGAAATAGAGTGTAACTTATATTTAGCTCACATGTTCGAAATCATTACAAAATTGCTCGATGACCATAACTTAGAAATGAATATAAAAAAACAAAAAGTAAAATTAAAAACTTAAAAAACCCCCCGACACAAAAAATAAACTCCAAAAACTAACGAATAATATTTTAAACCTATTAAAATTATTATCGTCACATATATTATGTAAGTTCAAATATTTTTATTTTCCAAGCGTCGTCGCGTCGGGGGACCGCTAAAGTTTATAAAGTATTTTTCCAACAACAGCTAATTAATTATTACGAATTACATTTTGGTACAAGCGATCTTAAATTTCATGCATACTCTATGCTCTACGTAATGCCGCGCGCGGCGAGGTGTGCGGTATGCGGCGCGGGGGTGGGCGTCACCACGTGCGGCGACCCGAACGGGCAGACACATGAGGGCAGACGACGTTGACGGTTGTGTCGATTTTGCGAATTTTTCGGAGTAAATTCTTTTGTTGCAATCTGCGACTACACCTGTTTTTACCCGACTACGGCGAAGCAAAAAGGAGGGTGACGATTTTGACCGGTATGTATGTATGTATGTATGTTCACCTGTTCCCTCATAACTTCTAAACTACTTATCATAATCTGACAAATGGGGTATAGTTGGAAACGTTTTGATGGTCCGCTGGTTAACGGCTATGTGACGTTACATTAAATTGAATACAACGCCCTCTAGAGGACATAAAGTCATGAACTAAAAAAATATTTCTTTAATCATGCCGTATGGGATGTCAAATAAAAGGGCTTAATTAGCACATTTCAAATATATACATATTATATAGCTAGCTATTACTCGCGGCTTTCTATATGTATACTAATACATATAATAAAGAGGAAAGAGTTGTATTTTTGTATGTAACGAATAAACTCAAAAACTACTGGACCGATTAAAAAAATTCTTTCACCATTAGAATGCTACATTATCCCTGAGTAACATAGGCTATAGTTATGACTAGAACAAATTAGGGATCCTTACTAAAACTTCAATAATGTAACCAAAGGTGTAAAAAAATTAGCCGTTAAATGTATTTCATCGCATGCGCTGCGGAAACTATTGATGCTAGAACAAAAAAATGTTCAACAATATTCAAGAACATATCAATATCTACAAAAAACATCGCGAATATCGCAATACCATATGTCCAACTATTGTAGTTATATCACTATAACAACTTTTTTACATTTTCATCCATACTTTTGTGTTAATGCTTATCCAAATAAATAATTTCGTGTTCAAGACTGTCTCAATACCTGTAGATTACTTTTTAAATTACTCAAATCGGACATTCCATTCAAAAGATATTACGAATTTAAAAATGTCAATCTATACAAAATACTAATAGAAAAATACGGGACGGGCCGTTATGTAAGTATCATCCTGATTTATGTACCTACGTGTTTTACAGAAAATCACATATAATTAAAGCGAAACGAGAAGGCGGGTCGCTATATGTATATACTAGCTTCTGCCCGCGACTTCGTCCGCGATGTTTTAGAATTGGGTCCAGAGAGAAATGAAACATGTGTGAGTTGTCGCTACACGCCTTACACCATTTATATCAGGTCAGGACCGGCCTTACACAGTCTTTCCCCTCTGCCGAGGTATGAGATCAAAATTAAATGATCTTGCACGTTTATAAAAACTACCCATTTAGTCGATTATTTGACATAGCTGCTGTCCGCGACTTCGTCCGCGTAGAATCAGCAATTTTACCATTCCGCAGGAAGTGTTTTTTATTTCTCGGGATAATAGGTAGCATGTGTGTCATTGTAGGGTAATATTTATCTCCATTCCAAATTTCATCTAAATCCGTCCATCCGTGTAAGCGTAAAGAAATAACAAACACACAAACTTTCTCATTTTTAATATTGTAGCTTTCCGCCCGCAATTTCGTCTGGGGAGAGTCAGTACCTTTGTTAAAAAGTACAGATAAAGTTTTCATTATCGTACGTATCATGATGGGATATAAACAAATTTAAACCATACGATTTTTTAAATCCTTTTCAACCTGCTAGGGGTACATTTTGTATTTGGTCACTTTCATTCTAAAGAGGCGTAATCAATGTAATCATCAATACATAGTAAGAGTATAAAATAGTCGGGTAATAAAATGAAGTCGCCCTCCGCGTCTGTCTGTCCCTATGAATGCTTAGATCTTTAAAACTACGCAACGGATTTTGATGCCGTTTTCACCATCAGTTAGATAGTTCTTTACGGAAGGTTCATGAATATAATAGAACCCGGAGCGAAGCGAGGGCGGGTCGCTATAGGCTATACTTTAAGCGAGGGCGGGCAGCTAGTATATATATAAAGAGAAGGCTTGACTGGGTGACTCATAAACACACCCAGCCATTGGACCTAGAAAGCTGAAATTTTTTACAGGTGTTGGTTTTAAGACGCAAGCAAGGAATAAGAAAGGATTTTTCGAAATTCAACCTCCAAGTGGTTCAAAGGGGGGGGGGGGTTGGAATATTGTATAAAACTCATTAATTTTTGAAGTTAGAAACGTAAAACTTGGTACATAGGCTACTGTTAACAAATAAAAAAAAACCATTCGGCGATTTTGGGAAAACTACCCCTAAAAGGTAGATATGGGGGTTAAAGTTTGTTTGGGAGTTTGGTTGATTTTCCAGTTAGAAACGTGGAAATTGTTATATAGGCTACTGTTAACAAATAAAAAAAATGCTTTTGGCGATTTTGGATAAACTACCCCTAAGGGGTGGAAATGGGGATGGTGATTTGTATTTGAAATATATGATACTGTTAACAAATAAAAAATATGGCTTATAGCGATTTTGGAAACAACTACTTACCACTAAGTAGGTGAAATGGGGGGGGGGGGAGTGTAATTTTGTACGGAAATTTGGTCAATATTCAACTTAGAAACGTAGAAATTGGTATATAGGCTACTGTTAACAAAGAAAAAACACCACTTTCAGTAATTTTTAATAAGCTATCCCTAAGGGGATGAAATGGGGAATGAAAGTTTGTATGGGAGTGAAGTAATTTTTGAAGTTAGATATATGGAAAGTGGTTTCTAGACTGCTGAATATAAAATATAAGTTTTGACGTTTTTGGAAAATCTACTCCTAGCAGGGCGAAAAGGATTTGATAATTTGTATGATTTAAAGTTTTTATCTCTTCATGATACGTAACGAAAACTTTATCTGCACTTTTTAACGAAAATATTGACTCTCCGCAGACGAAGTCGCGGGCGGAAAGCTTGTTGAGATTAATTTCTAAAACATCACGCTTCAGATGTAAGCCTAAAAGCTCTCCAAAATATATACTTAATAATACGGAATTATTTTATGTAGGATCTTTGTTATAATACCTACCTATGCAGTCGGTATAAACAATAAAACTTAAATGAAAAAATGTGAAGCGGATCTGAAATTACTCCATTTTATAGTTATAACCCCAAAATAATTTAAATAAAAAAAAGTTTAAAAACTTAAACCCGACTACAAAAAAGGATTAAATAAAAAATAAGTTTAAAAACTAAAACCCGACTGCAAAAAGAACGAAATAAGTTTGGACGTTTGTAATGTTAGAACCACTCCTAGCCCTCGTATGATGATGTAGAGTCCAAATTTAGGAAAATCTAAGACATGGCAGCAGGCATCACCTGTGAGTGGAACTCTATCCGTTGCGATCGTCATCCTGTCTGCTAGGAACTATTCAAAATATTGTTCGTAGTCGAAGGCCAAACTGTGATGCACGTTGCTATAATAATTCCTGCCATGTATATCGCTATTATCGCTGGAACTGTCCTATTATCTATGATAAAAAATACCCTATTTATGTCTCCGAGCTATAAACTATCTCTTTACCAAAATACACATCTATCGCTTGAGGCACTAGACCGTGAACAAGGAAGCAACAAATAAACACTTGACTTGCCACGCAGACTTTACCTTTCGACTATGGATATTGCTGCTTATGCGGATCTTAACTTCATGTCGTAAGGATAAGTATTTACCTGAGAACATGCCTCATGCAGTTACGAGTCGTAGTTTTGCATATCTTCCTTTGGTAAAAACAATTCTATTGGATCATGTGGGCCGAAGGTGTGGTGGACCGAGGCCGAAGAGCACACTAGAGTCGCTGGACAGCTCGATGCGAGTAGCATAAGACCGAAGAGGGTGATTTTCACATATTCCTATTAAGTCTAAAGTGAACCATTATATTATAATATCCTCTGCCACGGCCATCGCTGTGATACTGCATTGCACTGAACTTAACGTGGAATAACGAAAACTGTTGCAAATTTCTCAATTTTCTTAGAATCATTCAGTTTATTGTTTGTTTACATATTGTCATTTTGACAGCCTTTTTTGGGCGGCCAAATTTCGTCCCTGAAATTAGGGTCCGTTTCCACTTAAATGGAGTGAGCAAGTAGAAGTTGTAGGAGCGAAAACGACCAATCAGATTGTGACGCACACACACACGCAACAACCTAATAGGTTATTTTCGCCGTTCGTCCGAGCTGCTTTTGAGTGAAAACGCAGCCAAAGGCTCTTCACCAAGTCATGGGGCAGCTTTTCAGCTGACAGCTGGAAATGTGATATAATGACAGGTGTGAGACGATCGTCTGACATTATTATTGTAACAGAATACCGTGATACAAAGGTGAGACGAACAGAAGTTACAACTAAATCCGTCATCGTCTGTGAGCGCTAGTGTCGATTTTACTGTCAAATCCTCAATATTTAGTTGGATATTATGAAGAGATTAAGAACTGTAAAAGGTAAAATCGACGTGTTTCAGTCAATTTTATTCATATACCGCCGTAAAAAGCTGCATAAAGAATTTTATAAAGCCCTGAAAGATAGAAAAATAAAGCCAGAATTAGAGCAATGTGCGACAAGCTTTAGCCCGCCCTTGGGATCGCCCGTGAAATGTCAAATGATCGACCGTGAAATGTCAAATAGACTAAAATGACACTTCAAGGGCGATCTCTGGGGCGATCGCTGGGACGATCTAATTTGACATCTCATCGACGAACTGTGTTTTAACAGAATCACACTGCAGAATCAATAAAGCAGGAAACTCGTGATCAACTGTTCTAAAATAAACTGTATAAATTCATAGTCGAAAAATGTTATTACTCGACCGAAGACTACTTAAAAATGATAAATTATAGTCGAAAACAAAAAAGTATAACTCTAGTCCAATTAAATAGGTTTATAGGTAGTGTTTAAATAATTATTATGAAATTATTTTTTTTCCCTATTTTTTTTACAAATTCCGTGTGCCACAAATTATTTACTATTATTACAATTTCGACATAACATTGTTCCTTTTCCAATTATTTTAATGCGCATTTATGCTTAGGATTAAGTTTTTTTACAAGGTTTTAAAATGAAATGAAATTTTACAAATGTTTAACTGCCATATTTTATTTTATTATTATGATTTTGACTCTTATTGATTGATAGTTTAATATATTGTCCGTTATATAATTAAGAATAGATGTCGATAAGTTATCATTGTGTGCCCTTACAGGGCGTCATGGACTGACTAATTAATTTATAACACCGTGATTTTAATGTACATGACAATACATTATGAATAAATAAATAAATAACTGGGGCCCGTGGGACCACCCAGCTCAGGAACTATTCAGGGAAACAGGAATACTTACCTTACCGTTCCTATACATCCTCGAGGTGGCAAAATATGTAAGACGTAACCTGAAACAGTTTCCAATCCATCGTATAGTACTCGTATAGCACGTGGAACAGATTCTAGGAGGTACGGCGAGCGACGCCCGCCCATGGCCATGAAATCTAAAAAAATGTCTGCATACTGACTGTGGGGTACAATAGGATACCGTTGTAAATCAAAAACGCCAGCAGCGGCAGAGCATTTACTAATAAACTTAAAGCCAAACTGGCAGCTGATGCCTTTTTCGAGAGCTAAAAAATAAGATAAGACTACCTAATTTCACACGAACCGATTCGCTGACCCATGCCAAACTAACTGTAAAAATGTAATTATAAAAAAATTTAATGTACTTATATAATAATAATCATCATAATAATGTAAAATGCCTAGCTGTAAGAAAATGACATGTAAATGTTAATATTTTATTGAATTAATTTGAATATACATACGTTTGATATACCTATAGGGGAAGTACGGACAAAATGACAGGGGGTTTTGATTTTATTATTATTATTATTATTTATCAGGCAGGCAGTTGTGACAACTGATAGATGCCTGTATCCGGCTATTCGTTGGTCAAGTATTCTTTGTACTTCTAATGTGATGATCTAGTCGGTTTTTAAACTGATTGACATTCAGTGCTGATACTACATGTTCCGGTAGTTTGTTCCATGGTTTGGACACTCTGTTACATAAGAAATGTCTGCGAGGATTGTTGTGGGAAAGCTCATTTAGAAGTTTGAATTGGTGGCCTCGGAGACGAGTATTGTTATTACGCTTGAACAGGTTATGGAACTCCTGTAAATCGTAATGCCCTGTAAGGATCTTATAGGTTTCGATTAAATCGCCACGCTCCCTTCGATCCTTTAATGTCGAAAGTTTCAGCACCTGCAGTCTCTCATTATATGATTTGTTTTTAAGTTGTCTCGGTATTTTGGTGAAACTGCGTTGAACTTTCTCGAGCAATTCAATATCTTTGGCAAAGTATGGACTCCAGACTTGAAAGGCGTACTCTAAGTTGGGTCTAACATATGATTTATATATCTTAAGTATCATTTCTGGAGTTAGAACTCCGAAGGCTTTCCTAATGAGATAGATCAAGGATTTTGACTTCTTGGTGATTGATGTTATGTGCTCCGACCACTTGAGATCCTCCGTTATTTTGACTCCGAGATCTGTTTGCAATTTGACTGGCTTTAGTTGGGTTCCTTCTAGGTCATATGTAAAGTGCGGATTTTGGTTCCCTATATGTAGCACAGTGCATTTATTAGCATTCAGGTTAATGAGCCACTTCTTTGACCAGTTGGCTACCATATTTAAGTCATTTTGAAGTTGGTCGAAATCAAGTAACGGGTTTCCAAATATCTTTGTGTCATCAGCAAAAGTGCTAACGTTACAATGCAGAGAACAGGGTAAGTCAAAGGTGTAGATTATATACAGCACAGGTCCAAGTACAGAACCTTGTGGTACTCCACTGTGAATCTCTCGCTGCCCTGACAACGTCTCGCCAACTCTCACACGGAAGGTTCTGTGTCGCAGAAATGCTTCGATCCAGTTAAGAAGCTTTCCTCGTATTCCAACGAATTCCAACTTTTGTAGCAGTCTTGTCGTTGGGACTTTATCAAAGGCTTTCTCATAATCCAGGTAAATAACATCAACAGGCTCTCTTTCATTGAAGCTTCTGGTCCAGGATGAAAGACATGAAAGTAAGTTGGACACCGTTGAGCGGCGCGGACAAAAACCATGCTGATGGTCGCCTATTACTCTGTGCTGGGTGAAGAAGTTTCTTATATGCTTAACTATTACTTTCTCCATCAATTTGCAAATAACACTAGTGAGGCTAATTGGTCTATAGTTAGAAGGGTCCAGTTTATTTCCTTTCTTGAATATTGGCGTCACTGTTGCAGTTTTCCATTGCTTTGGTAAAGTTCCGGTATCATAAGACTTCTGCATTATTATGGCCAAGGAGTCTGCCACGTCACATTTTTGTAGTAATATTACAGGGATATTGTCTGGTCCAGGTGAAGAATCAGTTTTCATCTCTTTGATAGCCCTCCGAATTTTATCCGGTGTAAAAGTAATATCTGCAATAGAGTCTTCCACTCTAAGGGACGGTTCCAAATAAGGTAATTCGCCATGTGGTTCTTCCTGAAAGACACTCGCGAATTGATCCGCAAACGCTTCTGCGATTTCAAAACTTTGCGTTACTGTTCCTCCTTCTTTGTTGCGAAGTATTGTTGGTATGCTGACCTTTGAGGTCACTTGTTGTCTTAAGTATGAGAAGAATTTCTTTGGTCCAGCTTGTAATAGGTTTGTCTCATAAGAAGTGCGTGAGGACCTGCATTGATTTATTAATTTGTTGTTTATTCTTCTGTACTCTTTGTAGATGTAGTCTAATCCAGTTAAGGTGTATCTGTTCCATAGGGCTAGTTTTTGTTTGATTAAATTTTGAATTTCTTTGGATACCCAAGGCTTATTTGTGAAACAGGGCATCTTTGGTCTTGTCTGGGGAACATATTGTTCAACTGCGGCCGTAAGTGTATTACGGAAAGACTGAAACTGAGTATCGGCACAGTGTTCGTCCTTTATCGTATCAATCAAGGTGGGTCTCAGGGTATCATTGATTTTCTCATAATCTGCCTTCCTGAAGTTGTATCGAGGTGTTGTTGTTTTATTTTGATTTTGCACTTGAATTTGCATAGTTGCTAGTAAGCAAGTATGGTCGCTTTTGCCAATAGGCGCCAGGTGCTCTATATCAGATATCAGAGCGTCGTCATTTGTTAGAATGAGGTCCAGGTATGAAGGCTGATTTCCTTGGCGATATCTAGTGTGTTTATGTACTAATTGTTCAAGATTACTACTTCTATACCACTGTACGAAGTTGTCTTCTCTAGGTGTTACATATCCAGTATCCTCGAGCGGCCATTTGATGCCCCCATAGTTAAAGTCTCCCAATATAACGACGGTGTTGGACTCCGAGTTTTGAATCATATTTCTGTATTTAACGTAATTATAGTTAGTCTCAATTTTTTATCACCATCTTTGGTTAATTAACTATCAGTATCGTAAAGTTTTATTTAAATAGGAATCATATTACCATTTATATTATTATTAATTGTAAGGTATCACAAAAACCATTTTGTCCATATAGTATGGACAAAATGACATATAAAGAAAGGACATAATGTTTAAGAACACAATTCACAAATAAATTGTTTGGTCGTCTTTGGAACATCAGCACATGAAGCATGAACCCAACGAGAACAAGCATACATCGTAACCAGCCTGAGGAACATCAAATATATGTTTTTGCGGCCAACTTCCATCCCATTTAATTTTGCTTCCATGCTTCAATAGCTTTTTCCATGGATTCTTGGCTCCAAGACTGCCGATTAGTTTTCTCTCATAGTTCCACGACATGTCATCTGAATAAAAATACATACAAACTTTATGGACAAAATGACATACACTACAGACAAAAGGATAGGACCATGTCGTTTTGTCCAGAGTATAGATATGTCATTTTGTCCAACGGTATACAAGAACCAAAAAAAAATTACATTTTATTAAAATAAGTGATAATCGCAATAAAATCAATTTAAACCACAAGGTCATAACATAGTTCATCGATTTCAATGTACAAAATCACGAATAATAGCATAAAACTTACCAAAAAAACTGAAGAAATCCATTTAAAAAATAAACTTTTGTGGTCACGAAATACATTCACACTCGTTACACCGGTACGACTGAGCCAATGGCGCTGGGCGTCTCGCAGGATTGTAGACAAGGCTGACATCACGTGTTGCGATGACAGACACCGCGCTACAGCCCCCCAATTTCGAAATAAACCCGATGTGTAATTTTGTCCGTATATGCCATTTTGTCCGTATTTCCCCTAAGACTGAAACAAATACGTATCGGCAGGAATGGTGAGGCACCGACGGGTCTCTGACTCAACCTCGTATATGAAAATTTATGAAATTGGAATATCTACTTTAGGACGTGGGCATAAAGTCAGAGACCTGTCGGAAAGTTGTACTATAAATAATTCAACTTCAAACTTCAAAAATCATTTATTGCCACAATTTGCAACTTAGGTACATAGCACAATAATATATTAATAAATAATAAAGTTACTGGCAAAAGGCTCAGGACTCAGCATATGCTGTGAGACTGGTGTCTGCACAGCGCTGTTTTTCAGCCTGTACCTCCTTCCCAATGTGTGGATACGCCTTAGGGCACACTGCACTTTAGCTCAGGACATGAAAAGAACAAAAATAAATAAAAGAAAAAAGAAAAAAAAAACTCAACACGTAACTTAAACAGAACAATTTTCAGGGGGAAAAAAAACTTATTACACTACACATTAATACACTAATACTAACAATAAATGTATTCATATCGTCTAAAATTGAATCCGACAGAGCACTCCTACGACCAGACCTAATTCTTGATTTTATATTCAATGATTGACATTTGTGCTCTAGGTTTAACCATTATGTTTTATATTTTTTTGAATCCGAAACTGTCGAAATGTACGAGTTGAGAAAATTGCATTTAATGTTTGTGGTCGTAAAAAATATACTTCTACTGCGAAGTTACGGAGTAATTGATACAAAACTAATCTGCAAACATCCACGATTATTAATAAAATGACATATTATATGTCTCTGCAGCATTGATGGTTTAAAAGATTTTAAGGGAAGAACACGCAAAAGAGAAAAAGAAAAGTACATACCTATCAAAGATACTACAGTGTTAAGGTTACCGCCATACCATCCCGACTTCAGCCCAATTGAAAACAATATGGTCCCAGATAAGAAGTTACGTATCAAAAAGAAACAAACATCTACAGTAAAGAAATTGATTGAAGAAAATGTTAATACGATTGGCCCGGATGAATGGGAGAAAGTTTGTGATCATGCCATCAAATGTGAAAATGAATATCGTTCACAAGAACACTCGATGGATGATCATTCGACGGTAAAAAGCGTAAACGCTGTAACCCACAATGTACCAAAAAAAACTTTTACATATTCGGAATCAGAAATTTTTTCTCCGGGTCCCGTGGCTCTAAGATTAGAAAATTTTGTACAGCGTTGAAATTGTAAATGTGCTTTTTTGACGAATAGCAAAATTTATTGCTGTAAATAGCCAAAAAAAATAACTTCTTTTTCCCCGACTACGGCGAAGCAAAAAGGAGGGTTATGATTTCGACCGGTATGTATGTATGTATGTATGTATGTTCATCTGTTCCCTCATAACTTCTAAACTACTTATCATAATCTGACAAATGGGGTATCGTTAGAAACGTGTTGATGGTCCGCTGGTTATAGGCTATGTGACGTCACATTAAATTGAATATAACGCCCTCTAGAGGACATAAAGTCATGAACTAAAAAAATATTTCTTTATATATATAGATATATATATATACAAGCTGTCTGCCCGCGACTTCGTCTGCGGAGAGTCAGTAATTTCGTTAAAAAGTAGGTAGGTACAAATAAAATTTCCATTAAGTACGTATCATAAAGGGACAGACTTCCCAAAAAAATAGTAATGTTTCCTAACATTTGTTCGCTTTTTAGTGTTTGTTTTGTTATGTGATTATGTATTACATGCAGCACATATACACTACATTCATGCCATTCATGCTTATTGGCAATTCTTCATCACTCTTGACAAAAGGGACTATCCAATATGCAGGGACTTATAGAACTCTCCGGCGAAACTTCCATTTCACCACATTCATTAGGGGCTGTTCATTTATTACTTACGTAAAAAAAATTAACCAATTTTTGACCCCCCCTCCCCCTACGTAAGAAAAAATAAGACTTGGATAAACCCCCTCCCTTTTTAAGATCAGTATCTACCAAAATTGCAAAAAGTAGAAAAAATATAAAAATGCTTTAATTTTTGCTTGCTTTTGTGATCTTACGTAAGAACATCCTACCCCCATGTAAGAAAAATAAGACTTGTTCAAAAACCCCTCCCCCAAAATTTGCTTACGTAATAAATAAACAGCCCCTTACAAATTATGGGAAAAAGTAGCGAGTTGTGAAATACTTGTTATCAAGGAGTTCCGATGGTCATGTCTGGTTATTAATTTCACTTTAAATGTTCTTACATAAGTTTGAAAATCGCTGTATGAGTCCTTTAAATATTTGAAGGGTTCCGTCAATTTACCTGGGATTCCATTATCAGAAAACTCGTATTTTATATTAAGTAGTATAGAAACCAATTTTCATATATCTAACTTAAAAAATAACCAAACTGTCTTACAAATTGCCACCCCCATTTTCACCCCCTTAGGGGTAGTGTTTCCAAAATCACCGAAAGTACCCTTGGTTTGTAAGCAGTAGCTTAAACACCAACTTCATTACCTTCAAGAATGACTTCATTCCCATTAAAACTTTCACCTCCCATTTCACCCACTTAGGGATAGTTTTTCGGAAATCACCAAACGTTTTAATTTTTTTTGTTTAAAGTCCCTTTTATACCAATTTCCACGTTTCTGACTTCAAGAATGACCCAACCCCCCATTAACCCCCCATTTCAGCCCCTTAGGGGAAGTTAATCCAAAATCCCTTAAAGTATTTTTTTCATTTCTTCATCATCATCATTATCCGTCCACCGTCCACGTCCACCGCTGGCAGTGGACGTCTTGCGGCTGACAAAGGCCTTCCCCAAGGTTTTCCACAACGATCGGTCCTCTGGTCCTCTATTTCTTAATAGTAGCGAATATACCAAGTTCTACGTTTCTAAATCAAAATTGACCAAACTCCTATACAAACTTCTACCCCCCATTTCACCCACTTAAGGGTAGTTTTCCAAAACCGACAGAAGTTATACTTTTTATTTGTTAACAGTAGCCTTTATACCAATTTTCACGTTTCTAACTTCAAAGTTGACCAAACTCTCATACAAATTACCACCTCCCATTTCATCCCTTTAGGAGTATTTAATCCAAAATAGTTGAAAGTGGTATTTTTTATTTGTATACAGTAGCCTAAATACCAATTTTCACGTTTCTAACTTGAAAAACGACCAACCTCTATTATAAACTTAAACTAAAACTTAACTTAAACATTAACCCCCCATTTCATCCTCTTAGGCGTAGTTTATCCAAAATCGCCGAAAATTGTTTTTTTTGTTTACCTATAAGTATACCAATTTCCATGTTTCTAACTTCAAGAATGACCAAACTCCCATACGAATTTTAGCCCCCATTTCATTACCTTAGGGGTAGTTTATCCAAAATCACTGAAAGTTATTTGATAACAGTAGACTATATAACAATTTCCACGTTTCTTACTTTAAAATTGACTTAACTCCCGTACAAATTTCCACCCCCCATTTCACCCAATTAGGGGTAGTTTTTCCAAAATCGCCAGAAACTGTATTGTTTTGTTAGTTAACAGTAGCCTATATACCAATTTCCACGTTTCTAACTTTAAAATTGACTTAACTCCCATACAAATTTCCACCATCCATTTCACCCACTTAGGGGTAGTTTTCCAAAACCACCAGAAGTTGTATTGTTTTATTATTTAACCGTAGCCTATATACTATTTTCCACGTTTCTAACTTCAAAATTGACTAAACTCCCATACAAATTACCACCCCCATTTCATCCCCTCAGGGGTAGTTTATCCAAAATCGCCGAACGTTATTTTAATTTTTTAGCAGTAGCCTATAAGTATACCAATTTCCAAGTTTCTAACTTGAAAAACGACCAAACTCCTATACAAACTTGAACCCCCATTTCAGCCCCTTAGGGGTAGTTTATCCAAAATCATCGAAAGTAGTGTTTTTGATTTGATAACAGTAGTCTCTATAGCAATTTCCACGTTTCTAACTTGAAAAAAAACCAAACTCCCATACAAACTTCAACCCCCCACTTCCACCCCTTAGAGGTAGTTTATCCAAAATCGCCGAAAGAAGTTTTTTTTATTTGTTATTTTAAGTACATGTAGCAAGTTTCAAAGGTCAAACTTTATTAGTTTTCATTTTATAGTTGTATGAAATCCAGTCATTTTAAACATAAAACCCTCTTTTTTTTTGCGTTTTTGGATGAGAATAAAAAAACTCTGAAAACGGTGTTTCTTTATTTTTATTATAAGTATTTATTCTGAGTTTCATGATCCTAGAACAATCTAAATTTGTTTTTTCATACAAACTTTACCCCCCCTTTTTACCCCCTTCTTCTAACATTTTCCAAAATTTCTATAGCCTAAATGTTATTCTGATTTCATTTAAATAGATTTATGAAAATTTCATCAATATCCGTTCAGTAGTTTTTACGTGATGCTCAGTCAAACAAACAAATAAACAAACAAAAATTTTAAAAATGGTTTTAATATGTTCAGCTACTTATTATAAGTCGCCCTGATCGGTTTTTTTTTAATCTTCAATGTACAGACTTTTTGGTCTTAACGATTTTATTATATATATATATAAAGAGAAGGCCTGACTGGGTGACTCATAAACGCCCAGGCTAAACCCTTGGACCTAGAAAGCTAAATTTTTACACAGGTGTTGTTTTTAAAACGTAGACGAGGAAAACAAAAGGATTTTTCAAAATTCAACCCCCAAGTTAAAAAAAAGGAAAAAAAGGAATGTTAAGGGGGGAATATTGTATAAAAGTAATTAATTTTTCAAGTTAGAAGAAATTGGTAAATAGGCTACTGGTAAAAAAATTAAAAAAACTACTTTCGGCGATTTTGGATCAACTACCCCTAAGGGGTGGAAATGGGGGGTTTAAGTTTGTATGAGAGTTTGGTCGTTTTTCAAGTTAGAAGCGTGGAAATTGGTATATAGGCTACTGTTACCAATAAAAATAAACCACTTTCGGCAATTTTGGATAGACTACCCCTAAGGGGTGGAAATGGGGGGTTTAAGTTTGTATGGGAGTTTGGTCGTTTCTCAAGTTAGAAAGGTAGAAAGGTAGAAATTGGTATATAGGCAGTAGCCTAGTAGTAGTAGTTAACAAATAAAAAACACCACTTTCAGTAGTTTTAATAAGCTATCTCTAAGAGGATGCAATGGGGAGTGGAAGTTTGTATGGGAGTGAAGTCATTTTTGAAGTTAGATATATGGAAACTGGTTTCAAGACTACTGAATATAAAATATATATAATAATAATCCAGCCTATATACGTCCCACTGCTGTGCACAGGCCTTTACTCACAATGAGAGGGTTTGGGCTATAGTTCCCACGCGTACTTCGCACACACCGTCAAAGTGGTTTTCAGGTGTGTGCAGGTTTCCTCACGATGTTTTCTTTCACGGAAAAGCTTTACGTAAATTTACAAATTATATTTCGCACATAAATTCCGAAAAAAATATAAGGTGTTACGTTTTTGGAAAATCTACTCTACTACTCTACTAAAAACCTACCAGGGTGACTTATAAGTAACTGAACATATTAAAACCATTTTTAAAATTTTTGTTCGTTTGTTTGTTTGACCGCGCATCACGTAAAATCTACTGAACGGATATTAATGGAATTTTCATAAATCTATTTAAATAAAATCCGAATCAAATCTAGGCTATAGAAATTTTGAAAAATTTTAGAAGAAAGGGGTAAAAAGAGGGGGTAAAGTTTGTATGAAAATTTTTTTTTAGATTGTTCTAGAATCATGAAACTCAGAATAAATATTTATCAATAAAAATAAAGAAATACCTGTTTCAGCATTTTTTTAATCTCATCCAAATATGCAAAAAAGAGGGTTTTCTGTTTAAAATTACTGGATTTTATACAACTATAAAATAAAAACCAATGAAGTTTGACCTTTGAAACTTGCTACATATCATTAAAATTTCAAATAAACAAAACCACTTTCGGCGATTTGGGATAAATTACCGCTAAAGGGTGGAAATGGGGGGTTAAAGTTTGTATGGGAGTTTGGTCGTTTTTCAAGTTAGAAACGTGGAAATTAGTATATAGAATACTGTTAGCAAATAAAAAATACTACTTTCGGTGATTTTGGATATACTACCCCTAAGGGGATGAAATGGGGCGTTAAATTTTGTATAGGAGTTTGGTCGCTTTTCAAGTTAGAAACATGGAAGTTGGTATACTTATAGGCTACCTACTGGAAATGGAAAAAAGTCACTTTCGGCGATTTTGGATAAACCATCCCTAAGGGGATGAAATGAGGGGGTGGTAATTTGTATAGGAGTTGTTCAATTTTGAAGTTAGAAACGTGGTAATTGGTATAAATGTTAACAAATAAAAAATATAACTTTTGGCGGTTTTGGATAAACTACCCCTAAGGAGTGGAAATGGAGGGTTAAAGTTTGTTTGGGAATTTGGTCGGTTTTCAAGTTAGAAACGTGGATATCCTACTATGTTAGCAAATAAAAAATACTGCATTCGGTGATGTTGGATAAACTACCCCTAAGGAAATGAGATTGGGGGTTCAAGTTTGTAAAGGAGTTTGGTCATTTTTGAAGTTTGAAATGTGGAAATTGGTATATGTGACGTTCTCAATATAAATGGACCTTATGAAGTCAGGCGGTTACGCCGTTTTTAGTACCGTTACCATAGATTACGTATAGTTACAAGAATAAGAAGAGCGTAACTGCCTTCCTCCATAAGGTCACTTTATATTGAGAACGTCACATATAGACTACTGTTAACAAATAAAAAAACAACTTTTGGCGATTTTCGAAACAAATACCCTTAAGTGGGTTTATTTCATAAAAATCGTCGATGTAAGTCGTCCATTTTTGAAGATAGAAACGTGAATCTGGTATAAAGGCATTAGGTATTAAAATAAAATATAACTACTATCGGTGATTTTGAATAAACTATCCCTAAGGGGCTGGAATGGGTTTAAAATTTGTATGGGAGTTTGGTCATTCTTGAAGTTAGAATCGTGGAAATTGGTAGGTATAAAATAAATAAAAAATAATACGTTTGATGATTTCCGAAAAACTATTCCCAAGTGGGTGAAATGGGAGGTGAAAGTTTGTTTGGGAGTGAAGTCAGTTTTGAAGTAAAGGGAATTGATGTTTACAAACCAAGAGTACTACTTTCAGTGATTTTGGAAGCACTACCCCTAAGGGGGTGAAATTGAGGATGGCAATTTTCAAGAGAGTTTGGTTATTTTTGTAGTTAGATACCTATATGAAAATTGGTTTCTAGACTACTAAATATAAAATACGAGCTTCGGCATTTTTGGAAAATTTTTAAGGATCTGATGATCTGATTTGATCTGATCGGATGGAATCTCAGGGAAATTGACGGAACCCTTCAAAATTTTAGGGACTCAAACAGCGATATTCAAACTTCTTTAAGTACATTTAAATTCCAAAAGCACCATTTAGTAAAGTGAAATTAATGACCAGACATGACCATCGGAACTCCTTAATAATAAGTATTTCACGATACGTTACTTTTACCCATCATAATAAATGTGGTGAAATGAAAGTTTCGTCAAGTACCAGGAGAACTCTTCAACGATTAATTTCCCTGCATATTAGATAGCCCCATTTTGTCAAGAGTGATGAAGAATTGGCAATAAGCATTAATTATATTAATGTAGTGTATATGTGCTGCATTGGCGGCATGTAATACATAATCACATAATAATTAAACAAATACTAAAAAGCGAACTAATGTTACGAAACATTACTATTTTTTTGGATAGTCTATGCCTTTATGATACGTAATGAAAACTTATTCGTACCTACCTATCTTTCAACGAAATTACTGACTCTCCGCAGACATAGTCGCGGGCGGAATGCTAGTTATAAATAAAATTTGAGTACCTACAAGTAAAATCAACAATTTAGGTACCTAGTACAAGTAAAATTAACAATATGAAACCTTAACATTAAAAAATAAACTCCACCTTAATGTAGACGAATGTGTTTTGAAAAATATCGTTTCCCTACTCGTTTTCCTAAAATATAATTTACCTACTTATTTTGGACTAGCTGTCCGCCCGCGACTTCGTCTGCGGAGAGTCAGTAATTTCGTCAAAAAGTAGGTAGGTACAAATAAAATTTTCATTAAGTACGTATCATAAAGGGACAGACTTTCCAAAAAAATAGTAATGTTTCCTAATATTTGTTCGCGTTTTAGTGTTTGTTTAATTATTATGTGATTACGTATTACATGCAGCACATATACACTACATTCATGCCATTAATGCTTATTGCCAATTCTTCATCACTCTTGACAAAATGGGGCTATCCTATCCAATATGCAGGGACATTAATCGTTGAAGAACTCTCCTGGTAGGTACTTGGCGAAACTTCCATTTCACCTCATTCATTAGGGGCTGTTCATTTATAACGTAAGACAATTTTAACCAATTTCTGACTCCCCTCCCCCTACGAAAGAAAAAATAAGACTTGGATGAACCCCCTCCCTCCTTTTTAATCTTACGTAAGATCAGTATCTACCAAAATTGCAAAGAAAAAGTAGCAAAAATATATAAACGCTTTAATTTGTGCTTGCTTTTGTGATCTTGCGTAAGAACATCCTACCCCCATGTAAGAAAAAATAAGACTTGTTCAGACTGCCTCCCCCCAAATCGTCTTACGTAATAAATAGACAGCCCCTTACAAATGATGGGCAAAAGCAAAATGGTGCTTTTGGAATGTAAATGTTCTTACAGAAGTTTGAAAATCGCTGTATGAGTCCTTTAAATGTTTGAAGGGTTCTGTCAATTTACCTGGGATTCCATTATCAGAAAACTCGTACTTTATATTTAGTAGTCTAGAAACCAATTTTCATATATCTAACTTCAAAAATAACAAAACTCTCTTATAAATTCCCTCCCCATTTTCACCCCCTTCGGGGTAGTGTGTCCAAAATCACCGAAAGTACTCTTGGTTTATAAGCAGTAGCTTTAACACCAACTTCATTAACTTCAAAAATGACTTCATTCCCATTAAAACTTTCACCTCCCATTTCACCCACTTAGGGATAGTTTTTCGGAAATCACCAAACGTTTTATTTTTTATTTGTTAACAGTGCCTTTTATACCAATTTCCACGTTTCTAACTTCAAGAATGACCAAACCCCCATACAAATTTTAACCTCCCATTTCAGCCCCTTAGGGGAAGTCAATCCAAAATCACTCTAAGTGTTTTTTCTAAATTTTTGTAACAGTACCGAATATACCCTCCCATTTCACCTTTTTAGGGGTAGATGTTTCCAAACTCGCCAAAAGTTATATTTTTATTTGTTAACGGTAGCCTTTATACCAATTTCCGCGTTTCTAACTTCAAAATTGACCAAACTCTCATACAAATGACTACCTCCCATGTCATCCCTTCAGGCTGCGTTTCCACCAGAGATTTGCGAGGATGCGTTGCGAGGGATGTGTTTGTCATGAACCAATAGAAACACTTCATTTACCTATCCTCGCTTAGCTTAGCTCTGGTGGAAACAGCTCAGCGAAGCGAGGTTTTTGTACATACAAAAGAACTGAAAGATGTGTGCGAGGAATGTGTTGCGAGGAACGTGTTGCGAGGGATGTGTTGCGAGGCGGCGTCTGGCTGATGGACGCGAGCGTAGTCACTGGATAGTGTCAGAGGTAGATAGATGTGTAGCATGGATCAGCGGAGAAAAATACTTTTATATTTACCAATTTGCGATGAAGAAATGGAGGCAGATAATACAGAATTGATTTCTGCGCTTTTGATACACAGAAGATCTAAATTTGTTTTTCCATACAAACTTTACCCCCTCTTTTTACCTCCTTTTTCTAACATTTTCAAAAATTTCTATAGCCTAAATGTTATTCTGGTTTTATATGAATAGATTTATGAAAATTTAATCATTATCCGTTCAGTAGTTTTTACGTGATGCTCAGTCAAACAAACAAACAAACAAACAAACAAACAAACAAACAAAAATTTTAAAAATGGTTTTGTATGTTCAGTTACTTATTATAAGTCGCCCTGATCGGTTTTTTTTTTTAATCTTCAATGTCCAGACTTTTTGGTCTTAACGATTTTATTATATGTATAGATAATTTCCTTACAGTTTGTGTAGTTATCATGAATGAAAAAAATTGTATCAAAGCGGGTAGAATTTTGGTTAAGATCTTTTAGCGGTCATTGTTAGGCCAGCGATAGAAAACACACGTTCGCTAGGGGTACTTGTTGATGGAACGCAAATAATACTTTTGGCAAATACATATAATATTGGGTACGCTTTGCGTCGATCTTGCCGATATTTTGATGATATTTCCATCAGTTAAATCACTGGCATCACGTGAAACTAAATATTTCCAGCATTCCTTTTCTACTACTTCATGATGATCTGTGAATTCAGTGATATGTTTATGTGCCAGTTTAATAAGATAAACCGCTGTTTTGAACAGCTAGGGCAGGGTTCCTCGGGTTCGGTAGTATTTCCTTGCTTCAATGTAATTTGCTCTATGACGTGAAGTGGGACCACTTCACGAATATAAGTAGGAACTTATCAAGGAGATTCTTGTCTCGCTGATATTTTATCTATGTCACTTATTTTGGAGAAGCGTGGATCAAGCAAGGCTACTGCAATAGTTAGCTTCGTAATAGGAAACCTGTGGTCAAACATTGCTAACATATTTTGCTTTAATCTCCTCATAACGGACCAATCCTATTCAACATGTATATCAATGACATTTCAACTTGTTTTAACATCTCCACTCCTTTTCTATACGCAGATAACCTGAAATTCGAAAGCACTATCTGTTCGTTTAGTGATGTCTCATTACTTCAACAAGACCTCAATCGGCTTTCACACTGGTGTGCTATAATAAAATTATACTTAACACCAAAAAATGCTGTCATATTAAATTTACACGGAACTTAAATATTCAAATTCAAATTCAAATAATTTATTTGTGAACAATAGGTACACACATAAAGTAAATTATGCTAGATGGTGAGTATCATAAATTGGTTCAGCTATATTCTGCCTCAGGGCATACAAATTTGGATCTTATAACTAATATGCTCATTTTTCTGTATTATAGCTATTATTTAAGTATTCGTTAACTGAATAATAAGCTTTTTTAACTAGAAATTTGCTTAAAGCCTGCTTAAATTCTAGAAAAGTTTCTTTTTCCTTAATAACAACAGATAGATGATTAAAAATTTTCGGGGCCAATCCTATAATATTTTTTGACATGAGTCTTGTTTTAGATGGGGGTGGACATAACTTGTTTTGTAATCTTCTACTTGAAAAATACTGAAACTCATTAGGATTCAATTTCACGAACAAAGCTACTTCAAAAATATATAAACTAGGAAAAGTGAGAATGTTTAATTTTACAAAGTGAGTTTTACATGAATCCGTAGGCCGCAGCCCACACAAAGCTCTTATGCATTTTTTCTGTGCCCTAAAGACTAATTCCCGATCCCTAGAGTTACCCCAGAATATTACCCCATATCTTAGTGTTGAAGAGACGTATGCATGGTATGCAGTCAGCACTGCTGTTTCGCCAACTATTTTCCTTAGCATGTACAAGGCATACGAAAAACTACTAAGTTTTTTGCATACATTTTCAATTTGAATTTTCCATGACAGACTATGATCCAATACTAATCCTAAAAATTTTGTGCTGTCTGCTTCTGAGATATTAACCTCTTTATAAGTAACACTAGGTCTTAGTACCCTATTGCGTCTCTGTTTGAAATTCATGATATGCGTCTTGGATAGATTTACTTTAAGGTTATTATTGTCAAGCCATTGTATAGTAGATTCGAGAGTCTCGTTTATTTCCGACTGAAGCGTTTCGGGCTGTATGTCAGTAAATACGATAGTGCTGTCATCGGCGAATAGAACCATATGGTGTTTAATTATTTTCGGTAGTTCATTAATATATATTATAAATATCAAGGGTCCTAAAATACTACCTTGAGGGACGCCATAACGAATTTGTTTCAAACTCGATGAGTAAATGATCTCTTCTTTAGATTTTGAGTCGATATTTGTAATTTGTGTCGCTTGCTTCCTATTACTAAGATAAGATTTGATTAGTTCATGCACATTTCCTCTGATTCCATATTTATACAATTTATTTAACAAAATTTGATGATTAACGAAGTCGAAGGCTTTTGTCATGTCCATGTAGATGGCGGACACTGGTAACCTGTTGCTCATATTTGCTAGTACTTTTTTTATCAAATCGAAAATTGCCATATTTATGCTTTTATTTTTACGGAAACCTTTTTGTTCCTGAGCGAGTAGGTTGTTGGATTCAAAGTATTCATATATACGACAGTAAATTACTTTTTCTACGACTTTAGAGATGACCGGTATCAACGCAATTGGTCTGTAATTTTTCATATCCCATTTACTGTCTTTTTTATGAATTGGTCTGATTATCGATACCTTTAATTTCTCAGGAAAACTTCCCTGTTCAATGCACATATTTATTATATAACTTAATATTGGTGCAATTATATGAGCTACTTTTTTTAGAATATTGGTGCTGATACCGTCATATCCTACACTGCTAGTGTTTTTTAGCGAATTAATTATTGTGAAAATTTCAGTTGGGGTCGTCGGCTTCATAAAGATTGAATAATGTGTATTAATAGTCAAACTATTTAAATTACGACTACTATTTAAATACATATTATTATTATCATCAGATTGGTCAGAACCGTTTAATACATTTATGTCATTACTACTTACTAGATTTATAAAATAATCATTAAATTCCTGTGCAATTAACTGAGGGGCATCTATAATAGTGTAGTAGTATTAACATTTAGTTCCGCTATGTTTTCCTTAGGGAAATTATTTTTGGTGTTATTTATTATATTCCACGTAGTTTTTACTTTGTTTGTTGAATTATGTATACGATAATTGTTTTGAGCCTTTTGAGTGAGTTTAATATTTTTTTTAAGACGCTGTGAATATGCTTTGTATATCTATTTGTCGTTATCCTTGGATGACGTTCGGTAGTCCCAAAGAAGTTTCCTTTTCCGCTTACAGCATATGCGTATACCTCTTGTAATCCATGTAGGTTTTTTTAGTAATGTAATTTTTACCCTCTTAAATGGAAAACAAAGGTCATAGAAAAGTTTAAAATCAGCAATAAAGTGGTCATAAGCGTCGTTTGGGTTGTTTGCCATGTACGTACTGTTGAAACTAAGCTGTTGCAGGTAGTAAGTAAACTTTTCAATATTTTCTTTAGTATAATCTCTTTTCTTTATAAACCACTGTGAAAGTGTGCAGGTTTTTTTAACCGAAGATTCCATTAATTGAGCCGTATGATCAGAGAGAGCCAATTCCAAAATTTCAAATTTACCTCCTCATACATTGTGCAAAATGTTGTCTATACAGGTGTTGCTAGCTGGTCGCGTAGGGTGCTGTATTCCAATTTTTAGGTTATATCTAGCTAGTAAAATTTGGAAACTTGTTGACACTGACGTTTTTTTCAAAAGGTCGATGTTGAAATCGCCGCATAAAATAATTTTCTTCTTACTGTAGCAAAATTGATCCAATATGTGACTTAACTTAATTAAAAAAGTTTCAATATTCGGTCATATTCGGAACACGGTATACACATACAATAACAATATTATGATCACTAAGTTCGATCGCACAACATTCGAAAACCCCTTCGATGCTAATAGATGAAATGTCAAGGTTTCTAAACTTATGGACATTATGGACTAATATACAGGAACCACCATTGCGGTCCTTCCTGGAAAAGTAGGCTGCTAATGTATAGTTCGGAACATGTATATTTACTTCATCGCCTCTTCTCATATTGTGCTCAGTGATACATACAATATCAACCTGCTTAACATATTCGATATCTCCTAAGTGTACTCTTAAGGCGTCAGATTTACTCATTAGTCCATTAATGTTTTGATGAAGTATTGATAATTTATTATACACGAAAATAATCTCTTGGACTATGGATATTGCTGCTGCGCGATGTAGAAAGTTGCTTAGAGTCATCAGGTAGACAGAGGTCAGTTTGAGTGCTTACACATACAGTGTTGTAACTATAACCAATTTTAACTGGCTTATTGACAGGCGCTTGCTTTGTACTCTCGATGCGGTGAATTTCTCTTATAATATAATTACATAAATTGTACCTAAAAGAAAATCTATTCGGTATACACTTTTGATACCCCATGTCGACAAATGAAGCATTATGGAACATACTACAGACATGTCTCAGCTCACTATTTAATTTATATTGATTTAGATGTTTGTTATATGGGATTTCAGATATCAGAACATTGGTCTGGTTTATCTTATTTAACCAACTACTAAGACCCATTTTGAATTCGAAAGGATTTTTATCATTTATACCACCAAGTACCAATATGTAATCATTTACTGAGATGTCATGGAATTCAATTATAGAATTTAATATGCTACCTAAATTTGCTCCTGATTTCCAGAAGCAAAATACATCAAAGTTTCTACCTAGCTTTCTATGTAACAACTTTCTTAAATTGTTACCGCGCTGATCGGCTAGAATTATTATTTTTCTTTTTTTCGTGTACTCTGAGTTAGGCTGTCCTAATTGTGGGTCTTCAGTTGGGAGTGTCGACGCGAATCCATGGGGTATTTCCTTAGGCGGAAGGGTAATCTGGTTCACGTTGGCAAATATTTCTCTAGTGGTCCTAATTGTAGAACTCGCGGCCTCAACTTCCGATGCTAACAATGGGTTCAGGTGAAGTGATGAGTCATTGTGCATAGTACGCAGAGGTGACACTCGTGGTGCGCGCATTCTTATGTTGTTGATATTTCTGTAAGTCGGCGTATAAGCCTTGAGTTCCGGGGTGCGTCCTTTATCCTTATCCTTATTTGGTTTCGTTTCTCCAGATACTTTCCTTAAGATCTCTACTTGCTCTATCAATTCGTCTTATACAATTGCAGATGCACCGCTACAGGAAGTTGAGAGTATCACTGATCTTGGTGTCCTTCCGGATAGGAAGCTTACATTCTTGCCACATATAGAAGTAGTTATTAAAAGAGCCTCGAAAATGTTAGGCTTCGTAATTACGAGTAATTAGAAGTGGCAAAGAGTTTTGGAAAACCAAAACAAAAAAATGCTTTATTATAGTCTCGTTTGCAGTAACTTGGAATATTGCAGCGTCGTTTGGAGACCTCATTTCTCAACACACTGTCTTTGATTAGAAAGAGTACAAAAGAGGTTTCTGAGGCACTTAGCTCGCGGCACAAGTTTAGCTAAACAGTCTTTCTCATACCAGGATAGACTTAGTCACTTTATTTTCCTATTTTTATTCAAACTTTTTAGAAACAAAATAGACTGCCCTGGTATCCTCGGAAGGTTTAAATTTAGAGTTCCATTTAGGTATCCTCGTTACAGCATTGAACCTTTGACTGCCCCCTTTCGCAGGACTGTTTTTGGCGCTAATTCCCCGGTTCCACGTCTATCTCGACTTTTGAATAAGCACTGCCAGGATTATGATATCAACGCTGACTCACTGGCCAGTTTCCGCAAAAAGATATCATCCAAATTGTACTGATATTATCGTGTAATAGCATTTTAGTTTACCTTTAGCTATAGTAGGGTATAAGTCGCATGTGGTGATTGCCTATAATTAGTTGTGCATTTAGATAAAAACATTGTTTCCTCTAAGATAAAATGGAACTAAGTGTGATGTAACAACTGTTGGCGATCCTTAATAAATAAATAATGACCTTTTCATTTTGGACAAGGAAGGCAAAGCTTCTTTTATTTCCAATCTAAAGATTAAAGCCAGGTTTATTGAGCAGTTTTTTTGTGAACTTAATATTTCGATAGCATCTTTCATCGTTTGAACAAATTTAACTAAATCTTCTATCAACTTCCAATGATTTTCTTCGAATTTTAGTTCTGGCAAATTGTATTTAGCCGCAGATTATTTATTGGCGGTCTATTATATTTATTACTCTGGCTTTGCACCATTTCTAATGTGCTGTTCCATCGTGTTGGTGACTTGAACTTGGAGTCTCTTCAGTCGACGATTCAATATCCACAGGAAACTGCTCATTCTCTTTATAGAAATAAATCTCCTTGATAAGTTCCTACTTATATTCGTGAATGGGACCACCCATTTCATGTCATAGAGCAAATTACATTGAAGCAAGGAAATACTACCGAACCCGAGGAACCCTGCCCTAGCTGTTCAAAACGGCTTATCTTATTAAACTGGCATATATACATATCACTGAATTCACAGATCATCATGAAGTAGTAGAAATGGAATGCTGAAAATATTTAGCTTCATGTGATGCCAGTGATTTAACTGATGGAAATATCATCAAAATATTGTCAAGATCAACGCAAAGCGTACCCAATATTATTTGTAGTTCCCAAAAGTATTCTTTGCGTTCAATCAAAAAGTACTCCTAGCGAACGTGTGTTTTCTATCAAACTTTGAACTCCATTTGCCACAATTTACGGGTTTTGAGTTAAGCCGGTTTATTATTAAGTGAGCGAAATATACCTCTTAGAAAACATTAGGTACAGTCAGGGGCATTGGCGGTTGTCCACTTAAGAAATTTTTACCTTGTTCGGCGCAACTAGCTAATCCTCGCCCATTTTTTTTAATGGCCAATCAGGATGCAGTTAGGAAAATGTGCATTGAAAAAGCCGAAAATCGCTTGGCAATCTGCGTCACGAATTCACGACTGTTTGCGCCGCCACCGTCACATTTGTCTCTATTGTTCCCAAACTTTTACGACCCGTGCTCTTCTACCTGGACTGATTTATTGCCTACTTGCTGACTTGTGCTCGAATTTGAACTGGATTTTAAATATGCCGTGGAATTTAGTGTCTGCTGAGAGGGAGCATATAATAGTGCTCCACAGACATGGCTTTAACATAAGCCAGATTGCGGATTAACTTAATATGATGGTAAGTGTTTTTTTTTTTTGTTTCTGTAGTAAAAGTTAAATATTAAAATATTTTTCACTTCTCATGCTCTTAAAATGTTACTTTAGTCTCTGCATATCGGGACTAAAGCTCCTTATCATTAGTCTCTAGCGACTAAAGTATTTTTTTTTATTTACTTTGGAAACCCCTAAACAACCAATCACGATGTGTGTGAATGCAGGATTATTACAGAATAATTACTGGGTTAGAAACCGGAATGTGAGAAAGAACAAATGACGTAGGTTTGACCTTTTTATATACTGGGTGTTCTTTATTCGTCTAAAAAATTTTGAAGGTTAAATCAGTAAGTCATACTGACCAACTTTCACTATGGGACCAGCCCCGAAATCGCGAAAAAAATTTTACCCTCCCATACAAAACATCGTCAGCTGACTAGCCAAAATGTGTGGGATGGTCAATTTTTTTTCGCGATTTCGGGGTTGGTCCTATAGTGAAAGTTGGTCAGTATGACTTACTGATTTAACCCCTAAAATTTTTTAGACGAATAAAAAAACACCCTGTATATGGCATTCAAAACGAGTTAGAAAGAGATGTCCTTATAAGGTATTCTTTCGTTTTCCATCAAGTTGCCAAAAGGTTTTCGACGTCAAATTTGAATGGACCGCGATGAGCCCGCCATTGGACCCCTACACGAACCTACAGTACTACAAAATTAAAAAGTCGATATGCGAATAGTTAATTTTGTGTCAGGGTGACTTTTTCATTTAGTAGCTTTATTAGTTTGACAGTGTTGTGAATATACAGGGTGACCTCGAATTGGAAATACAAAATACTTGATTATGATTCAGTTAATTACTAATAGTGTATTGCATTAACTCAGTTGTTAAAGTTAGTTTTCCTTAATTATCGTTAATTTTCTAACAAAACAAAATAATAAAAATATGTTAAAATCCCAAGTGTGGTTAACCTACATGACGTCATGCGTATCTGTCGTACAGACAAGGAAATTGATTCTCGAACCATTTTGTACTCTGTCACAACAATGACGGTGATAATGACAGTGGACATTCAACGTTACGCACTGCCACACATAGCGACAAGGTACAAAATGTGTCTCAATTTCCTTTCCTGCTATGTTATTCTGTTAACGTTATGTCATTCTGTTCGACTCAGTCGATGAATAGCCGGCGAATTTACGTCGTCCGTCAAGGTGGGTAAATGACATTCAACTGCCTGCACATTAATTTAGTCGCTGGTTTGACAGCTGGTCGTCTGTGAAACCAGCGACTAAATGAATGTGCAGGGAGATGATAAATTACTTTATTCGACCATTGTCGGCATGGGCTCGTTCTTCTGAGCGGGCGGCGCGGCGCGTCGCGGCGATAACCACGCGCCTAGTGGTTATCTGTATCGGGTTGTTAATCCACATACATAGGTACCTTCTTCTTGCAGGTGCTTTAAGTTTATAATATTATTATAATTGGCGCTTTTCGAAAACTGTCGAAAATGATTTCGCAAACTTAAAAGAAAGTTATTATTGTTTTTTTATTATATCATGTTTGATTGTATTTTACGTAAATTGTTGTGTTTCTTGACGCGTGTTGCAAATATTTGATTTGCTACATTCAAATAATTACCTCGAGATGTTCTTGGAAATTAAATAAGTACCTAAGTATTTTAAAAAAGGCTTTGCAATTGTGGTGTGATTGTGTACTGGCAATGTTGAAAATTTGCGAATATTTTTTTATGAATGCGAATTTGTTTATGCTCATGCGAAATCAACTACATATTTTCTTTTATTGAGGAATTGAAGGTACTTACTTTCAAATGTAGAGAATGCGAAACAAAATACAAAAACCACAGCCTACAAGATTCCAAAAAAATACCTAACAATGACCGGTCGACTTGTAAAAGCCTAACTGATACTAAAAGTTGATTTTTGAATCTCATCTGGTGAGTAAACCTCACAAAATGTCAAATTTTCACTAACTTAGACATTTTTGCATGTTTTAATCTCATCGGGGCGACTAAAATTCTCAACTCTACGATACGAGTGCTTCCACCCATTTGTAAACGAGATCACCAAATGTAAATTTTTTCATAATTACTCCCTTATCAAAGGTGAGATCGAACAATTGACTTCCTGCATTGAATATTTTGTGAATTAAATCGTGTATGAAATATATCGAGATCGGTGGCTAGAATTTAGACCGCCGTCCCAGGCCTAAAAATGTGTATCATATAACTAGCCTTGGAGACATGTATAGTGCCGTAGACCTATACCTACGGAAGCCCAATATCAATTTCTTACGCGTCAACTAGGAAGCTCTTGGAAGTTATGCGGTCCGAAAAAACCGAAAATTTGTAAAAAAATGTGTTATATTACTAAGTTACGACAGTACCATCACGTGATACCCGGTACCACAAATAACCCAAAAAACCATTTCTTACGAAGTTTTCAGGAAGCCAAGTGCGAAATCAGAACGGTCAAAGTTTTGATTATTTGCAAAAAATGTATTATATTACTAAGTTACGAGAGTACTATCCGGAGTTAGAGGAGGATCTAAATAAATAGGAAAACTATTTCTTACGGCGATACTAGGAAGCTTTCTTGAAAATCAGAAGCTTTTTGTTCAGTAATTATATTAAGTTATAGCCGTGTAGCAGATCGATTGAATTAACGTCTGTTTCGGATTGATTGACGTCGAAACATTTGTTCTGACAAGAACAGTTTTGTTTGCCCTGAGAAGGACAGTTGATGTCGTTAATAATTAAAATAAAATTTGTTCTGACAAGAACAGTTTTGTTTGCCCTGAGAAGGACAGTTTATTATCAGCAACAGTTCTCATCAGCAATCATCATCTTCATCTTCGGAGCAGACGAGCAGCGGACGGACGATGTGTTCACCGCGACGACCAGGAGCGAAAAGGATAAAGGAACGATTTTGGGCGCGCGCCAAATTTATAGGTGCGCGTCAAATCCAAAATGTGTTTCTGCGCAGCTCTCGCGGGCATCACGCCACCTTCGCACCGTCTCGCTCTAGATCTCTCTTTCTATACCAATGTGATTGTCCTATCTCACTCTATTGTATATATCTCTCACTCTTTCTTGTAAATATATTACTGGTGTGTTAACTGTAAGTATACGCTTTTTGTAAATAAATTATCCATTATTCTTCAACCGCACATAGAAGTGTTTCTCTAAACCTCCGCTAAAGCCTGCACACAAATACTTCTACATACACTTCTACATTGGTGACCCGCGACTGAACAACAGAAGCAACCAACCAAGAATAATGCCCAATCCGGAGATCTCAAACGACGCATCGCCTGCGCCGCCTGCATTAACCGCACCCGCGCAGCTGCCCGACAACGCCTACCGTGAAGTCTCCGCAATTTCGCTTGCTTTACGCATTCCACCCTTCTGGCGAGACCAGCCACGGCTATGGTTTGTGAATTTCGAAGCAGCCACAGCCGAACTTAAGCGAAATCAAAACCAACTAGCCCAAATGGTGATCGCGCAACTGGAAAAGCAGGACATTCAGGAGCTGACTACTGGATACTGTACGAGGGCGGTTTGATAAGTCAGTGACTTTTGAGTTAAAAAAAAAACTTATTCACATTTTTTTGTATGTTATTTTTCTACATAATCTCCTTTCAATTCAATGCATTTCACCCAACGATGTTCCAGCTTTTGCAAACCCCCCAAAAAAAAAATTGTCAGACCCTGAAAAATATGCTTCAGTTTCAGCTATGACTTCCTCATTTGATGAAAATCTTTTCCCACCGAGCCATTTCTTCATGTTTGGAAATGAAAAAAAATCACATGGGGCCAAATCCGGAGAATAAAGTGGGTGAGGCAGTATTTTGTAACGCAATTCTACTAATTTGGCTGTTGCGACTGCTGACGAGTGTGCTGGGGCATTGTCGTGGTGAAATAGTATTTTCTTCTTTGCCAGATGTGGCTGTTTTTTCACAACTTCCGTGTTTAATTTTTCCAACTTAGTAGCATAATAAGGGCCATTTATTGCTTTACCTTTCTCTAAATAATCGATATGAATAACCCCTTGGCTGTCCCAAAAAACAGTGGCCATTACCTTTCCTGCCAAGTTAACGGATTTCGCTTTCTTTGGGGCCCGTTCGTTAGCAAAAGTCCACTGTTTTGACTGATTTTTCGTCTCTGGCGTATAATGGTGAATCCACGTTTCATCTACCGTCACAAATCGACGTAAAAATTCATTAGGATTACGCTTGAATTTGGCTAAGCATTGCTCGGAAGTTGTTGCACGATGTCGTTTTTGATCGGCTGTCAGCAAACGCGGCACCCATCTTGCGGAAAGTTTTTTCATACTCAATATTTTTTTTATTTTTTATGCAAGATATGAAAAACTCGTTCAGATGAAATGTGTACAGTCTCAGCTATCTCACGTATCTTCGCTCGACGGCCATCCAAAACAATATCATGAACTTTATCCACGACATCATCAGTGGTCACTTCAATCGGCCTTCCAGAGCGTTCTGCGTCATTGGTAATGGTACGTCCAGAACGAAATTCTATAAACCACTTGTGTACCATTCCATGAGATGTAGCACATTCCCCATAATATTTTTTGAGCCGGCCTTCAGTCACTTTGATAGTTTTCTCACGTAAAAAGTCATGTTTAATCAACACATGAAATTCGCTTTTCTCCATTTTCCGACAATTTTTCGATCTCATCTGACATATGACTCGATAACTTTTTTATTTTCTCACCGTTTTATTTAAAAAAATTACAGCCAGCTACCAAAGAGTCCTGAATTCGAAAAAAAAGTTCATATGTTAATTTTTTTTTTACTATAAGTCACTGACTTATCAAACCGCCTACGTACAACCCAGAATTATTACTCCACAATTAAGGAACAACTCATTCGACTTTATGAAGACTCCGACAGATAGCAAATTAAGAAGCTACTGTCGGAAATAGATCGTGGAGAACAAAAATCAAGCCAATTGTTGCGTCGAATGCGTGATCTCGCAAGGGATAAATTCACTGACGACACCATCAGAATCATGTGGATGAACCACCTTCCTGCCCACATCCGATCAGTACTCATCGTCAGCGAAACATTCAACAACAAATCTTCACTGGATGAATTAACCGCGCTCGCCGACAAAATGTTAGAAGAATCACCCCAAATCGCCGCCGTTGCAACGCACCAACAATTCGCAGCGCCACAAGTAGCCACGGTATATTCGCAACATTTCGCAGCGCCGCAAACATCTGCACAAGTAAACAGCGTTGATACACAATTTCTCATCAACGAAATACGGAGATTGTCCCTGGAAATTGCCGAACTACGTGTAAGACCCCAGCCCAGCGACAACTACAACCGTTCCGCGAACCGACAACGTTTTCGTTCACGTTCTCGAAACTCGTCTCAGAACCGCAGCCGCAAAAACTCGCCCACGCCGTATTGTTTCTACCACCGTCGTTTCGGCATGGACGCGAAGAAATATGCAGCACCTTGCAGTTTCAAGACGATGCCGGAAAACTAAAGCTAACGCTGGCTGAAGCGCGATCCGGCGTTACCAATCACTCGCACCGCTTATTTGTCACAGACAAGAAGACGAAACTATCATTTTTGGTAGACACGGGCCCAAACATCTCAGTCATCCCTAGAAGCAAAAACGTACAATTATAACCCACAACGTTCCAATTGTACGCAGCAAACAACACCGTTATACCTACATACGATGAGAAGACTATGGATCTGGATTTAAATCTGCGACGCCAATTTCGTTGGAAGTTTGTCATCGCCGCAGTAACAAAACCCATAATAGGAGCAGACTTTTTGAAGTACCACAAGTTGCTCGTGGACGTCGCTGAGCGGAAACAGGTCGACAAACAAACAAACCTGTCTGTACAAGCTTCAATCTGCAATCATCCAAAACCCACAGTAAGAAGCGTAGACATCAAGCAGAAATATCACAACATACTAGCCGATTTCCCTGACGTCACTCGAGTATCTTCAATGAAGGCAACATCAAAGCACTCCGTCGAACACTACATCGAGACAAGCGGACCACCTCTGTACTGCAAAGCACGACCCATCCTACCCCACCGTTACGCCGCCGTGAAAAAAGAATTCGAAATCATGATGGAGCAGGGCTTATGCCGTCCAAGCAAAAGCCCATGGGCCAGTCCACTCCACGTAGTCCCGAAAAAAAACGGCGATATAAGAGTATGCGGTGATTATAGAAGATTAAATGCAATTACGAAGCCAGATCGCTATCCAGTACCACGTCTTAAAGCGTTCACCTATCAACTGAACAGATGCAAGATTTTCTCCACACTCGACCTCAACAGAGCTTATCAACAGTTACCTGTAGTCGAAGAAAACATCGAGAAGACGGCCATAATTACACCATTCGGCCTGTTTGAATTTCCTCGCATGTGTCCCGGACTCAAGAACGCAGGTCAAACATTTCAGCGATTTATACACGAAGTACTTAGAGGACTCGATTTCGTTTTCCCGTTCGTCGACGACTTACTACTCGCCTCAGTCGACGAAGAAGAGCACAAAAAACATCTTCGCGCCGTACTAGAACGACTTGACGAGGACGGAATCACCATAAATCCGTCAAAATGCGTATTTGGCCAGTCCAAGGTCAAGTTCCTCGGTTTCGATGTATCCAGCGAAGGCATTCAACCACCTCAAGAAAAAGTCGAAATCATAAATGCCTACCCGAAGCCGCAAACCATCGACGAGTTACGACGTTTTCTCGGTATGCTAAATTTTTACCGCGAAAATGTCAGAGACGCCGCCACGATCCAAGCGCCGCTAAATAACTACCTACACAACGCGAAAAAGCGCGACAAGACACCGATCGTATGGACTGAGGAGGCTACACACGCTTTCGAAGCTTGTAAAACGAGCATCTAAAACGCAGTTTTACTCGCACACCCGATGCACAACGCCCCGCTTGCACTATTCAGCGATGCATCGGATACGTCAGCCGGAGCCGCGATACAACAGTTCGTGAACAACGCATGGCAGCCACTCGGATTTTTTTTAGAAGTTCACCGAGGCCCAGAAAAAGCACAGTACCTACGCTCGCGAACTGTTGGCAATCTACATGGCTGTAAAACACTTCCGCAAGATGTTCAAAGGAAAACAGCTGATTATTTACACCAACCACAAGCCGCTAACGTTCGCATTCACGAAGTCGACATCCGATAGCGAATCGCCACGAAGAACTCTACAGATACTTTTCATCAGCGAGTTTACTACAGACATTCGTTTCGTGCGTGAGGAAGAAAACGCAACCGCGGATGCACTCTCACGCATCGACGCGATAAGTTGTCCCACTCCAATCGATTTCCAAAAACTAGCGGATGCGCAAGATAGAGATAGCAGCATACCGGAACTCATGCAACAAAGTAATTTATCCATCAAAAAAATTACACTTCCCGGCATCAACATTGAACTTCACTGTGAAACTTCAACTGACGACGTGCGACTGTACCTACCCATGGAATTTCGCCGAATCGCATTTGAAGCTATTTACAACATTAGCCACCCTGGAATCAAAACGACACGAAAACTAATAACAAAGCGATACTTTTGGCCCTCTATGAACGCAGACATCGGCAAATGGGCTAAAGTATGCTTACAGTGCCAACGGGCGAAAATTCAACGACACACATCGAGCGACACGTCACTATTCCCACTCACCGATTGTTTCGAGCACGTACAGTCGACCAAATATGTGGTCTTCCACCCTAAGGATTAAATCTATTTGCACATCATAAAATCCTTTGGGCGGAGGTTGCCAAATTCGGATTAGGTTCATTACTAACTTTTCCAGTTTCTTATTAAGTCAGCTTCTGAAATCGCCGTATTCACATGAGGTCGTACTCGTTATAAGTTCAATACTGAGTAGGTTAAATCCTCTAAAGATCTAATTCTGAGGAAGTCAGATCCTAAACAAGTCAAATTATGACAAAAACAAATTATAACTGGGTCAAATTCAATAATAACCTTTTTCTGATGAGGTCAGATTCTACACACGCCTTATTCATTAATAGCCTATTTCAAATTTCGTTCGATTTTGATTAAGTTAGACTCTCAGTAAGTGGCATTCCAATTTAAGCCGATTTCATAGCACGTTTAGCATAAACACAGTCAACCACAATAATTTGTATGGCCTGTTTTACAACAAACGAAATAATTTGGTCTCTATTATTAATTCTGCAAAAAGTAATGCTTGATTTCATAAAAATACGTCATAAAACCAAATAATTTATTTGTATCACTTCAAACACAATCATAAACCAAACAAAAATACAACCATATCTATCAACTTTCGCATAAATAAGACTAGGTATAAACATATCAGTTGTTCCATTAGATTGTTAGTGTCGTTCTGCATATTAATTTCTGACCACTAGTGCTGCTTGAATCGGAACATTCGGATTCTGAACCCGAAATAGAATCGGAATCGGTCACAATAATTATCATCAAGATCTCTCTTAACATTTCTTTCAAAGCTCATATATGAAGTTTTCTTTAGAAAATCGTACAAACCAATACTTTTTGATTTTACGTCGGCAATTTTTTTTTTTTATATGACGATCGAATTTTAGGTCGACTTTTCTAGATTATTTTCTTTCCTTGTGAGCTTGTGCTTGTTTTATTGCAATTTCATTATGTTTCGCCTCTTTTTTTAAAGTCATTAAAAAATGATGAATGTTTGGTTTTTTCGATAGTTTTTTATTGAGTCTATTATGCCACCCTTCCAAGTGGTTGGTGGTGCGATATGTCTCTTTGGAGCATCCGAAAATATTTGGAGTTATCACACCCATCCAATACCTTTCGAAGTATTTTTTCCATTTTTCAATGTTATTTATATGCGATAATTTTTCTAATAAGCATAACCATTGGCAGAGGCAGATAATATTGTTTTATTATTGATTTGTTCACAAGTGGCCAGAACGATTAAGTCATTAATAAATAGTATTGATAAGTGCTATCTTACTTTCTGACCAACTGTACTTGTCCTTTGAAGAAAATACCTAATGTAGAAAATAACTAATTAAGACGCTTACCTATAAATCATTCTCCCTAATTAGACTCATTCATATTAATGAAACCTACGTGGTTAGAATTTGGTTTATAAAGAAAAGTTTCTCGTTTGAATCTGTCCTCGTACAAATCTGACCTACTACGAATAAACTCCCTAACCTACTGAAAATCTGACCTCCCCAGAAAAAGACCAAGTAAGAATTTGGTGCATAAAGTATTAGGCATATCCAGAGACTGACCAACTCCGAATCTAACCCAATAAAAACCTGATTTGCCCAGAAGCTGACTAAATAAGAAGCTGGAAAAGTTAGTAATAAACCTAATCCGAATTAGTCAGTTGTCAGTTTGAAGGGCCGACTTAAGTGACATTTTAATTTCACAGGAAGTTGTGCCACAATTGAAAGACCATTTATTTGGCCGACTGTAAACGTCGATATTGTTGGCCCGCTACCTACCGCGGCCAGCGGACATCGATACCTCGTGACAATGATCGACAGAGCAACAAGATGGCCCGAAGCATACCCATTATGCGAAATATCAGTCGAAGACGTCGCCAAGGCAGTCTACGAAGGCTGGATCTCACGTTTCGGTTGCCCAGCAACACTCACCATGGATCAAGGTCGGCAATTCGAAAGTCGAATATTTGCGTCTCTCGCACGCTTACTCGGCATCGAAAAAACCCGAACAACGCCGTATCACCCACAATCCAACGGCATTGTGGAACGCTGGCACCGAACACTGAAAACCGCATTGAAGGCAAGACTGCAAACAACAAGAAATTGGATCGACGAAATACCTACTGTGCTACTCGGAGTACGCGCCGCGATGAGAAGCGACACCGGTGTAAGCGCAGCCCAACTCACTTACGGCTGCGGTGTAAAGGTAGAAACACACTTATCCCACGTACGCAACGTATGCAATGCAACGTGGGAGAGATTGTGTGCACACTTGTCCCACGTATACGACGTGTATTGACATCAGACGCTGTTGTTAGTTCTCCAGGTGAACCAACCTACAATGTTTTCCGATTCTGAGAGTGAATTTGAAGACGATTTAGGTTTGTTAATGTAGCATCACGATATACCTTATATTATTATATAAATGGCTTCATATCGCCTATTTTAATGTAATTTATAATGTACCTACTTATTGTATGCAATAAATCTAATGTAATCTAAAAAATATTAAAAAGCCTTCTTATGAGACCCATTGTAAAGGACCACGTCTTTGTTTCGAGTGTTTTGTAAGCCATCACTGGCAATACATACTGGTCAAAGACTTTTGTCTTGAGAATCTACGGTAATTGGGACGAGAAGATGCTGCGTAGGAAGGTCCCGAACGCTGCCCAGCCGAGTTGGATATGACGGTTGACCTCTTTCTAAAATAAATATTATCATCAACAACTTCGAGTGTAAAGTTCCGAACTAACGGAGAAATGGGTACAACACGGAAGTTAGACATGATTTTTATTTTCTCCGTATTTACTTGTAGAAGAGAGGCTAATATAGAGATCTCTCTCCAGGCGGGTGTCGTGCCTGGGGACCGAAGTCCATTACCGCGTTGTAGAACATTAGTTAAGCTGTTTGTCGCTGGTGACGCTGCCCGTACATAGTCACCTTAGTTGTCTTCTACTTGCTGCGTGCTGTAGCTAAGTGTCGCTTGTCGCTACACCAGCCCCCCTTTGAGACCGGTGGTTGATAGTGGTGACGTGCAGTCTATGCGTAGAATAGCCGCTTGCAAGTGCCAGTTCATGTCTCCAGAAGTGCTCAGAGCCGCGTTGGCGAGCGTAGCAGGAGAAGAGGAGTGAAGTAGAGTATACAGTGAATCGTGTAGGGTAGACGTAGTGAGTCGCGCTGAGACGCAGTGAGTCGCGCTTAGACGCAGTGAGTCGCGTCGAGGTACGCAGTGAGTCTCGTAGTGTAAGTGTAACGCAGTCGCGTTATCGAGTGAGAGTTGTATGCACACTGTAGACATCAGGCATAGATATAAGACTGTATGCTAGTGGTGCACAGTGCGGGTTATCTGGCTTGCTTTAAAACTGCGTCATGGTCATGGTCTTTGAATGTCATCAAGATTGCGTAATTTGTCTATTGTCGGGGTCACCAATGTAGATGTACCTAATCTATCTGTTTAGTTTTAAAGCATCTCCTAAGTGCCATACGATAAATGAATAATCACGTCGGGGCCACCAATGTAGAAGAGAGGCTAATAGAGAGATCTCTTTCCAGGCGGGTGTTTTGCCTGGGGATCGAAGCCCATTAGGATGAAGTTGAAAGTTGTATATCGAGGGTTGCGAGGTAAAACCCGATAAGTAAACATAATTTGTTTTAGAATATTGAATTTTGAAGGCGTTTTAAGAAGCTTCAATTTTGCATGGTTCACTATCTCAACTTATCGGGTTTTACCACGCAACCCTCGATATATGCAACTTGACTAGGACAACTTCGATACTGCGTTGTTGAACATTAATTAAGCTGTTTGTCGCTGGTGGGGCTGCCCGAACTTAGTCGCCTCGCCTTAGTTGTATTCTACTTGCTGCGTGCGGTAGCTAGATGTCGTATTTTGAGACCCACTTGTTGAGAAACTAATGAGGCCATCAAGCATTGTGTCCAGAACCAGATCCTCTAGGAGCTCAGCCATGGCAACAATATCGTCGGCCAATCGAAGGTGCACTCACCAGGTAGTCGCCGTCGATATGTATGCCAAGTAAGTAAGCTTGAAAAGGTTTCCAACGCAGCACTGAACAGATTTAACACCTTACTGTCTCACTCCGTGTTGCAGATGTAATAGGTTCTAGTTTTGGTTAAGAACACGGACTGGCATGTACCAATGCAAACACCATGTACCAATAGTCAATTTGATACCGCCAGAGAGATTGCAGTATAGCCTATGTCTTGATTGCATAAAGGCATTCTCATAGTCCACAAACGCCGGTAGCACACCTCCACCGCGGAACTGTAGAAGCGAAACTCTGGCAACAAAATAAAGTTCAATTTCGTATTAAATATCACGATTCCGCTACAGTTTCGCGGTTTCGCGGCGGAGGTGTGCTACCGGCGAAATGCTAAGTATAATGGCTGGTTATACTCTTCCGTCTTCTGTGTAACCTGCCGTATGTTTTACCGTTGCTACCGTGCTGTTGTATGTTTTACCGTTTTTACAATATAACAAAAATAAAAATACGTTAAAAAAAAACGTTTCTTGTATGGGGACCCCCTTTATTATTTCACTTTATCGTTATATTTTTATTTGTAAGTAAATCCGCCGTAATAACACATATTCTGAAAAGAAAAAAAACAACCCGCTATCTATTACGGTTCAAAAGATACAGCTCTTTATATAGACATACAGACAGTATAGACAGACAGACGGACGGACGGACAGCGTAGGCATATTAAAAGTATCCCGTTGGGCGCCCTTCGAGTATGGAACTTACATGTACTTCTCATTCCTCTGCATAGGGTTCTTACTGACCAAAAACATTGCAATTTTCTAAATTTTCAAGTGATTTTCAGTGTTTATGTCTATTATGTCAAATAGTAATATTCTTATCAAAATCTTCCTAATAAGTCTGAAAGGCGAACTTATCTCTAAATGGGATCTCTTCCAGCTAACCCTGAAGTAGATAAGTAAGAACAATGCATGGGGTTAGACACATACAAATTTTGCACAAAAAGTAGCAAAAAGTATTCAAAATATTAAACTATCAGTTAGAAATATTGATAATACATGTAACTACATAAATATTAAACATATATGTATGTATATATATATACTAGACTGGACAAGCCGGCCTAGTCTCAGTATTTTCAGTCTCATTCACTCTATTAGGTCAGGTAAATAAACAGAGTGAAGTTATAAATTAAACTGGAACTCGTATTTTATTTGACAAACAATATGTGAGGACACTTGAACAAGTCGTGTTTTATTCGATGTGCTTGTAGTTGGTGTATTTAAAGTGTATCGTGTTTTAATGGTGTTTTATCAATTGATTAGGGTATAAATAGTGCCAGTGTTATTTTACGTGAGTGAATGTAAATAGGTAGTAATATATATATATATATATACAGGGTGTTAGGTAATGAGTGGATAAACCGTGAACTGCTGATAGGGGGCACTTAGGTCGTTCTAATAATGATAAATGAGGTTTAGTAAAAGTGCCACGGTTTTCGAGATATTTGTCCTTTTTTAATTTTTTAGGAAATTGACACCCTTACTCGATTTTTTGGTTGTGGTTAGTGTACTAAGATGTTTTTTTTTATTTTCTTTTTAGCTTATTATTGTTAAATAGTTGTGTTATGCGATAAACATTACCATTTTGGCGTAACTACCGCGGTTTAATTAAAAAAAAATCGCAAACTTGAATTTTGCATCTTCGATAGAACATTTACCAAATTTTGAGCTCTTGCGGTGAAAAAAAAAATTACTATCACATGGTAGCCAATGAGCTAAAAAACATGCCCATTTAATAGAGATTTTAAAACAGTAAACATCTTTTTATTTAAATATTAGAATAAAAAACAACATCAGTTTTCCGCAATCGATTCGATTATTTCCTGTGATTATTTCATATTAAATTTGTGCTCCACAATTCCAAAGCGTACCTAATTATGACAAACTTTTCATTGCGAAAATAAAAATACTGGCCACTAATTTTGTGAAACTTTTTATTGAAAAAAGTAAAGATTTGTGATCCGAGCGAAGCTTTAATAATAATTAATCATCTTCATCACTATCGGTATAAAAAGTAATATTTATGCCTACGTTCTTGAACAAGGAGCTGAGTTATGGTTAGGACGCGGAAGCCTAGATAAAAATCATATGTCGAGAATGTTATCTGTATTTTAATAATATTATATACATACATAAGATGTATTAAAAGATATATAGATGTTTCATAAAGTATCATGCCGAAAAAAGGCGAATGCACTTAATCGAACAGTATTGCTGTGAATGTGCAAATGGGTTGAGAACGGTTGGCTGTTGTTCCCATGTAGAGGCAGTCATATATTTCTTATCATATGGCAGATTTTTATCTAGGCTTCCACGTCCTAACCATACTCAGCTCCTTGTTCAAGAACGTAGGCACAAATATTACTTTTTATACCGATAGTGATGAAGATGATTAATTATTATTATTAATGCCTGAGTAATCTTAGTATTAATTCACTTATGTAGATGTACCTATGTCTCCTTATGTTTAGGTGTAAGGATTTTAATAAAATGTGTTGAACATTTAAATTTAGTTTCTTTTAATATAATTGCTTTAGAAATGTTTTTGAATGATATGTATAGTATGTGTCACCGTAAGATTGTGAACACCACTACTTTATAAAAAATCCGTGAGATTGTAAACTACCGATAAAGATAGATTATGAACTAACCTAACCTAATCTGGTATTATTATAAACTAGCGGTGTTAACAATCTTACGGATTTTTTCTTTAGATAGATACTTATTCTCTAGATTATTATAATACCACCATACTACAATCTTCATGCATAGTGTTATTGCAGAACTACTAAACATCTATCACTACAAAAAGTAAAATAAAAAATTTTAAAATCCCCAGACACAAAAAATAAACACTAAAAAGTAACAAATAATATTTTAAACCTATTAAAATTATTATCGTCACATATATTATGTAAGTTCAAATATTTTTATTTTCCAAGCGTCGTCGCGTCGGGGGACCGCTAGTGAGAAAAATAGGTGTAGTCGCAGATTGCTACAAAAGAATCTACTCCGAAAAATTCGCAAAATCGACACAACCGTCAACGTCATTAGCCCTCACGTGTCTGCCCGTTCGGGTTGCCGCACTTGGTGATGCCCACCCCCGCGCCGCATACCGCACACCGAGCTCGCCGCGCGCGGCATTACGTAAAGCGTAGACTATGCATGAAACTTTAGATCGCTCGTACCTAAATGTAATTCGTAATAATTAATTAGCTGTTGTTGTAAAAATGCTTTATAAACTTTAGCGGTCCTCTGACGCGACGACGCTTGGAAAATAAAAATATTTGAATTTACGACGATAGGTGACGATAATAATTTTAATAGGTTTAAAATATTATTTGTTCGTTTTTAGACTTTATTTTTTGTGTCGGGGGATTTTAAAATTTTTAATTTTACTTTTATATCGGAATAGGTCGTATTTATCGTGCTCTCTCAATTAGCTTCAGTACCCATCATTCCACGGCAGGTCGCATTTAGCAGCCAATATATATATAGCGTGGCTATTATGCAATTCAAATATTCGCTGTAGTTTTGGTTATATTTACGGTTTACGTATATAACGTTTGTACGAGTATTATCATGCCGAAACTTCAAAATAGAAGAAAACGTTTAGGTCCTCCAGTCCATATTTAACATATACCTGTATTTTATAACAGAAAATAATAATTCTGAAATAGCTATGATTCTCAGAATTTTGGCAAAGTTCAACACCGAATTTCAGATGCAACGGGCATTTCTCGGCCAAAAATAAGAAAACTAATAAACAAGGAAGAAGATAACGAGAAAAATAATAATTCAAATCCAAATTATGTTAAGTTAGGTAGACCACGCAAAATTTTCTGTCTAGATCTTGATGATTGTGATTACGCAGTAATACGACGTATGGTTTATAATTTCCATCTGATTTATAAACTAGTTCCAACGATCCAAGCCCTAAAGTCCAAATTGATGGAAACGATGAATTTTAAAGGCTGTGATTTTACATTAAGAAAGACACTTCGCCAAATGGGTTTTCGATTCCAAAAAAATTACAAACAATAGAAGAATGCCGATGGAAAAGGACGACGTAAGACTAAAAAGAGTAAAGTATCTGGACTTAATAAGAAAGTATAGATCTGAAGTGAGAGATATTATGTACACGGACGAAACATATGTTCATACATCCCATTTAACAGGAAAATGCTGGGCGGATTCCACGGATAAAGGAGTGAAACAGTTAATTTCAAAAGGCCAAAGTCTTATTATTGTTCATGCAGGTAGTGCCAAAGGATTTGTTCCGGGTGCTCTGCTTATGTACAAGTCTACTGATAAGACCAGTGATTATCACGATGCCATAAATAATGTAAATTATGAAAAATGGTTACAAAATCAACTTATTCCCAACTTGTCTCCAAATTCTCTATTAGTAGCGGAAAATGCTGCTTATCACAATATATATATAGAACGCCCACGCTCTAAACGCTCTAATACAGCAAAGCCGCTAATGATAAACTAGTTAAAAAAATAAAATATTCCCATTGATCCATCATTAACCAAGGTACAACTATATGAAATTATTGGTCGTCATTAACAAGACTGTGTAGAATATTCAATTGACAAGATTTGACATCAACACGGACACACAGTGTTAAGGTTACTGCCATACCATCCCGACTTCAACCCGATTGAAAACATATGTTCGCAGATAAAAGGTTACGTATCAAATAGAAACATAGACATGAATATGACTACAGTAAAGAAATTGATTGAAGAAAAAGTTAATATGATTGGCCCGGATGAATGGAAGAAAGTTTGTGATCATGCCATCAAATGTGAAATTGAATATCATTCACAAGAACACTCGATGGATGATCATATTGATATTATTGTCATTCACGTCAATGAAAGTACTGACGATGACACGTCTGAGTGTAACTCAGAGTGTGAAATGGAAAATGTTGAAAATATTTATCCAAACTTCAATAGTTAATATTAATATTTTAATGAGTAGGTAACGTTTTAAGTGCGTAGCGTCCTGAGTTTTGTAAATATGTATTTCGAAATACGTATGCGTTATTTTGCTGCATTTTATGTTAACGTAAGGAGAGTGTTTCGTTTACGAATGACTCTATACAAGTACTACTTACCTATGAGTGTATTTCAAAGAATCTTAGGGTGGTTATAATATCTCTATATTATACAATGCCATATGCTGTCATTTTTCATTTTGACATGACACTAAATAATAAAGTTTCATATTAATGAATATAAACATGTCACTCATTTAATACAATAATTAATTGACACTTCGGGTCCCGTGGTCTTCCGATTGAGATCCGAGTTTTACCGATGGAAAAATATTGTTCACTATATCTGTACCATGTCGCAGTTACGTATTATAAGTGTCAATAGTTTGAATTTAGTATGTCGATAGGTACTGCGACAAGGTATTAAAATGTACCTACAGCTACTTATGAGTTCGACTGTACAGTCAAGGGCATAAATATATATACGTTCCCAAGATCTCAAAAATATCTATACGCCTTTATGCCATTGGCAATAAGGTCCGTGTATACATATATTTGACGCGATGGCTGTATAGATATTAATGCCCTTGACTGTACCTACCAAAGTCGAAATTTGGTACCCATAACTACACAATCTTTCGGTTCTACAGCTTCATCTAACGGATAATATGGTAATGAAAGCGCCTTCTTAGCATTTCTCATACCAATGTCCAGTACTTATAAGTTTTCTAATAAGCCTTGTAGGATACCGTGAGAAAAAGTATCTCTTGTCAGTCTTCATTACTTAACAGACTAAACATAATGAAAACCCATTTGGCCATGAAAACGGAACCAACAAACAAATAATCACACTTTCGCATTTGCAATATTAGCACAGCGTAAAAAGTTACAGTGGGACAACGCCTTTGCAGTCTCGTGAAATTCCGCCTTTCGTCATTGCCGCACGGTTGTCACATTTATTTATTTATTTGACCATTATAAATCTAACGAAACACTTAATAAGATGCGTCACTAAAATGCGCCACTCCTGAAGGGCATGTCGCATGTCCCAAGCGAGTGCATGGCAGCTTGGGCTCGCTACCACCCCTCTCTAACCCCGCGAACCCCGCACGATTACTCTGTCTAGACGTGTTCGTTGGACGACTATAGGGAAGGGTTTACTAGTGCGGTCCAAAAGTTTCCGGCTGGAGAAATATGGCGGGTTAAAAATAAAAAAAAATGGTGTCATTGTGATTGTCGTTTATTCTGCTTATTCGTGTATAGTTTTGACATTTCTATTGGTTGTGGTTTTGATTTGACGGCGTTTAGAACAATAAGAAGTCTAAAAGTTTTTGAAATGTCTAAATTGGAATATCGTTCCGTGATCAAGTTCCTGACAAAGGAAGGGGTCAGCCCGACCGATATAAAAAAAAGGTTAGATGCTGTGTACGGGGATACCTCTCCGTCATTTTCCACCATTAAAGAATGGAGTAAACAGTTTCGTTTAGGGCGGGAGTCCATTGACGACGAACCTCGCTCCGGCCGGCCTGTAGAAGCACCCACCGTGGACTGCGTCAAATTAGTGGAAGAGGAAGTTCTGAGTGATCGAAGACTGAAGACTAAAGAAATAGCGGCAAGGACAGCGCTTTCAAAAACTTCAGTTCTTAGGATTCTTCATGAACATCTTCACATGAATAAAGTTAGTGCGAGGTGGGTGCCCAAACTTCTTTCAAGCTTGCAGCGAAGTGAGCGAAAAGCGTGCTCTCAAGAAGTTTTAGACGCATATAGACGACACGGAGAGAGTTTTTTGGAGTCAATTGTTACGGGGGACGAAACCATGGTTTTGTACTATGATCCTCTCTCCAAAAGGGAATCGATGGAGTGGCGTCGTCCTGGTGAAAAGCCGCCTAGGAAGGCCAAGGTAACACAATCCATTAAAAAGATAATGGATACGGTATTCTGGGATTGTCACGGAATACTACTAATTGACATAAAAAAAAGGAATACCACGGTAAATGGTAGCTACTACGCCACCCTTATTGAGCAGTTACGAGAGGCGATCAAGCAGAAGCGTCGTGGAAAACTTAGCAGAGGTGTATGGCTTCTCCACGACAATGCACCCGTTCACACCGCTTCAATTGCCAAGGCTGCTGTTGCGAAATGTGGCTTCGAGGAAATTCGCCACCCACCTTACAGTCCCGACCTGGCCCCGAGTGACTATTATTTGTTCTCGAAACTTAAGGCAGACTTAAGGGGAAAAAGATTTTCTTCAGATGATGAAGTGACCCGTGCGGCTTACGCTCATTTTGAGGACAAAACTTCTGAGTATTTTTATAAGGGGATAGAAATGCTTACTAAGAGATCTGAAAAGTGCATTGAAATAGAGGGAGACTATATCGAAAAATAAAAAAAGTTTGGTTAATATATGTACTTCTTTTCTTTGTTAGGCCGGAAACTTTCGGACCGCACCTCGTATATAGACTGTTATATTACTAATATTCAGTCTTAAATGCGCGGTACTAGCCTAGAAACATGGCTCAATGTCTTGCAATGCTATCGCGACCTCCTTCTTTAGGATTCCTTACTCTTTAACATTGGTTGTATTTTCTGTTTTGCTATATTTCATAGGTCAATATACTTAATAGGTTCGATACATAGTTACAAATAAATAAAAATGTAATGCTTCTGTACGGTCAACAACCCTGTTATAATGACAGCCAGCGGTAAGTCACGAGAAAGATAAATAATTACATAAAAAATAATCATTGGCTCTCCGCGACAAGGTTCTATAGCGGCTTAACTATTAATTGCACTTGTTGACTGTACTCTTTCGTTCAGAAATCGTAATCAATTATATTAACAGTCTCAAATAAAACTAAATACCTATGTAAGTAATAATATGGTACCTATAGTAAAATTTACAAATATAGCCTTTTAACCCTCAAACTGAACACATTTATAAATAATAGACACGTTTAAGCAGGACATGTGGAGCAGACAGCCTGCGTTACCCAACCGCGGCGTTGCGGCGACCGGCGCGTTGCGGGGCGCGGGAGTGAGGTAACCGCGGTTACGCAACGCTGAGCGCACACGTGAACAAAAAGCATTCACAGGGTGACTAGTATTTAATAATTTGGAATTTGGATGAATACATTTTTACACTATTTTTGACCGAGCGAGCGTGAAGCGCAAGCATAGTGTCTCAGGCGGATTTCCGGCTGTTCTCCTCTAACAGGTCGCATTTCTCAACCGATTCTCGTGAAATTTTGTGAGCAGGTTCGAAAATTATATGAAACTTTTTGTCGATTCAGTTTTTCGAAATTTTTCAACATGGTGGAGATATGAGGGATTATACGATTAAAAACTTATTTGCGGTGTTGGTAAACTGCCACTAGTAGTATTTTTGCAATAAATACGACTCCCTAACCTGGTCGAGTTAACATAGGCCGCTAACTTTAGCCCGCTAACTTTACACCGGTCCCTTCCAACTAAACCAAACTAATCATAACAACGCAAGTTTACAAAAAAAAGAAATTCTTAAAACTAACAAATAATATTTTAAACCTATTAAAATGTTAGTTTTTAGAGTTTATTTGTTGTGACGGGGGATTTTAAAAATATTTAATTTTACTTTTATTTTGTCCTTTTTAAAGTAGGTATAAATATTAGGAACATTATTCAATGGAAATTGAGTTGAATATACTCAAGAGTTCAAAAAATTTACGCGTCGCGTCGCTTCGACTCTGCCGCAGTGGTAATTGAGCCTAATTGATCCCATTTAATTACCCACCTTTGAAATCTAAACCTTACCCTAACATGTCATATTTAAAGTCACGGTTACCTTACCGTATTTTTTCAATATCATTGAAGTAATACGGTACCAAATTTCGAATCGATAGGACATATGGAATGTAGTCAGATCCCCTCATCAACTATTAAAGAGCTGATGATCTTCAAACGGTTGATCAGGTCATGGTTACCTTACCATATACTTTCAATATCATTGAAGTAACACGGTACCAAATTTCGAATCGATGGGACATAAGGAAGTTAGTCAGATCCCCTCATCAACTAGAAAAGAGCTGACGATCTTCAAACGGCTGAACAGATTTTCATGAAACATGACTAAGAACACTGGGGATAAAATTATCTATGACACAAAAAAACTAAACGAAAATCGGTTCATCCGTCTGGGAGCTACGATACCACAGACAGATACACAGATACACAGACAGACACGTTAAACTTATAACACCCCTCTCTTTTTGCGTAGGGGGTTAAAAACCATATTTTCGTGTTAACGACAAATAACTCCAAAAATCTCGCGAGTATATCCGGCTGTTCTACTCTACAGGTTGCATTTCTCAACCGATGCTTGTGAAATTTTGTGAGCAGATTCGATAATTAGTTTTTTTTTGTAGATTCAGTTTTTCGAAATGGCGGAGATATGGGGGTTTTAGAGATAACAAAATTATTTGCGGTGTTGGTAAACTGTCCGCTACCTATGTCGATGAATGGGTATAACAGTTTTCCAACGGCAAAGTTAAGTTTGTCGCGAGGTCTACAGCTCACAGAGCCACTAGTTTATTTTATGGTTAAGTTAATTAATTATTATCATAATTATACACACAGTATCTACTTGAGGACTTGTAAATTTCATCGGCTCTATTAATTTAACGTTCTTTAAGGCCTGCCTTTAATGAAGTTTCAAAAAACAGGAAGTAGCTAAGCAGATATTTCCTAAGAAAATATTGCATCCGGCCGATTGAATAATTATCACAATTAGTGTGGTGGAAACTACGAGTAATTAAGTATAAAAACTATTTTGGTGTTTTGCATACATCGCCCGCTTCCGCTAATCTGAAGGATTTATGTTTAATAAATACACGATTTACAATATAACGCAAGCTGTGAAGTCTGGAGGTCAAATAAAATGGTTCCACGGTGAAATAACGCTATAGTAGAGAAAAAAACTGTACGCAAAGTATGAACGCCTAGTAAATTACTTTTTGTAGCTATTCAGTAGCGATGCAATCGCGATACAGTATCGATACAGTTGCGACGTATATATACCCTCGCACACGTAAAAACGATTCTGCATCGCTACTATCGCGATACAGGATCGATACAGCCACGGTACAGCATCGATGCAGTCGCGATACAGTATCGATACAGTCGCGATGCAGCATCAATGCAGTTGCGGGCGGTTGAATGTCTTTGGACACTAATGGGAGGTCATGGCGACATTTTGTAGCGACACAGTCGCGCATTTCGTGAAAGATACAAAGCGGCTGTATCGCTACTGCTTCGCTTTTGTAGCGTGTTGCAAATGCGACAAGCGGCCACACGTCGCGATGCAGTCGCCACACGTCGCGACCTCACTTACTCCTTAAAATTTATCAAATCAGAAAAGTTAAGAAACCACAGGAGCAGACCAAAACAGGATGGGTAACTGCTTAGAAACATCAAGTTGATTTGATTGTTTTTCGTAATTATAGTAGTCATATCATGAAGCTATTGTTAAATTTAATTTAGCCCCTAAATAACCCGCCGTTTTGGAAATTCACCTTGTACAGTCGAGGACAGAAATATGTATACACTTTTTCACCTTGTTCCATCGTAATAAGGTTCAAAAGTGTATACATCTTTCTGTCCGCGACTGTACAAACAAGACAATATTTTGAGGTACGAGAGGTGTTCAATAAGTTTTGAGAATCGGTATGAACCATTATCATATTGATATTCTTTTCATATGGACTATACCATGGCACTATAATAATCCAGCCTATATACGTCCCACTGCTGGGCACAGGCCTCCCACTCACAATGTGAGGGTTTGGGCTATTATTCCCACGCGGGCCCAGTGCGGATTGGGAACTTCGCACACACCGTCAAATTGCGTTGCAGGTGTATGCAGGTTTCCTCACGATGTTTTACGTCACCGAAAAGTTCATGGTAAATTTACAAATTGTATTTCTTATACATTTTTCATTTGTTTTTCTGTGATAGCTAAATAAAAAATATATGTATGAACAATTTTACAAGACGGCAAAAATAAGAGTTAGTTTTGTAATTAATTGGAGCCATTTTGTTGGATTTATTTTGTTTAATTGATTGAACAAAATGAAGTTGCTAGTATCCGCGAAATCTGCTGAATGTTAATTATCCCGTCATTATTTAAAGTATTGTTAAGTAGGTTTTTGAAGACGGTTTTTTTTTGTTTTAATTTTCGCTTTTTAGTGATGTACCTAATATTATTAATATGTGATTCACTACAGCACTTATACATACATTAAATTAACAACAGCCTAATACCAATTTCTCATCACAAAACGTCGCTGTCCAAGTAGGGTCCGGAAAACCCCTTCATTTGATTAACCCTATCGATAGGATATCCTATCATTTAGTTACCCAATCGATGTGGTTACTCTATGTTTGTGTTACGTTACCTTAACGTTAGGGGAACCCCTTTGAACTAGTTAACCGCTTCCATAGAGCTTACCAAGTTAATTAGGGTTTCGGTAGTTTAATATTTAAGCACTTAGCATTAGCTGGATATATTGATCGCCTCTCTTTTTTTTGCGCATTCTGGCGATCTCTGTCACAGTATAAATATAGCTAAAGCAGTAAAGAAACTACGAACCAACGTTCGAAACGTCACACTCACACAGACGCACGTCTCAAATGCAAAGCCTTACCCGCCACTGACAGCACTGCCATGTCCGCTTTGACACCTAAGCGGATATGGCAGTGCTGTAAGTGGCGGGTAAGCCTTTGTATTTTATTATAAAGATGCTACGAGTGTATTGCGTGATATACGGCTGTTTGAACTCGGTTTCTTCAAAACTGGGGCCTTATGAATCCGTTGCCAAATTAAAAAAAAGTAGTCGCCATCTTGAACTTTTTAGTTATTGGACCGATTGCTTCCAAAATTGATATAGTGTCACAATCGTCTTGTAAATTAATAACTAGACGGTTGGTGTCAATAAAAAGTGCTTTAGCCAGTTCTTCGTTCTGGAGATTTTCAGTGTGGCGAACACATTTAATCCAGTCGTCGGTTGTCACATGGTCGATCGCTTCATTAAACAGTTTCTCAACATCTTCCGAAACATCCTTCCGAATACGAATGCTCGTTCCACAAACTAACGCTGCCAGCTTTCTTGGTTGTTGAAAATCATTAGTATTCCTTATGACACCAGGGTCTACTTTCAAATCTTGAAACCATTTATAAACGTTAAGAATGACCTGCCGGGCTTGCTGGTTAACATCACTTTTTACCCGACTACGGCGAAGCAAAAAGGAGGGTTATGATTTTGACCGGTATGTATGTATGTATGTAATATAATAAAGAGGAAAGATTTGTATTTTTGTATGTAACGAATAAACTCAAAAACTACTAGACCGATTTAAGAAATTCTTTTACCATTAGAATGCTACATTATCGTTGAGTAACATAGGCTAAAGTTAATAAAACTTCAATAATGTAACCAAAAGTGTAAAAATTTTTGCCGTAAAATGTATTTCATCGCATGCGCTGCGGAAACTATTGACGATAGAACAAAAAAATTTTCAACAATATTAAAGAACATATCAATATCTACAAAAAACATCGCGATACCGTATGTCCAACTATTGTAGTTATATCACTATAACAACTTTTTTACATTTTCATCCACACTTTTGTGTTAATGCTTATCCAAATAAATCATTTCGTGTTCAAGACTGTCTCAATACCTGTAGATTAATTTTTAAATTATTCAAAACGGACATTCCATTCATAAAAACAAAATTAAAAATTTTGAAAAAACCCACGACGGATAAAACGTAGTTAAAAAAGGATAAAATAATTTTGAAACCCCCGACTTAAAGAATTTATGCTATAAACTTAATAAAAAAAACCAAGAAAATCCGTCGGGGGCTGCCATCTCTATTTTAAATATAAACAAATAATCAAGTTACTATAAATATGCCAAACTAGTTCATTTAATAGCAGCAGGAAAATTCAATTTTGAAATTACACAGATTCTAAATTAGTAATCATAAAATTAGAAGAAAAACGTAATAAAGTAAAGGTACCTATTTATCTTTAAGGTTTAACACAAAAATGTAATTTTTATCCAAGCGTAGTGGCGTCGGGGGACTAAATGAACTAGTTTGGCATGTTTATAGTAACTTGATTATTCGAAATAAAAAATGTCCCCGTACAGAAATCTGAAACCAAGGTAAACCTGTTAAACATGGTTTCCAAGCTTGGAAATGCCACCTCATGCCCGATACTAACGTCTGATATAAAAGACATCTACCGAGTTAAATCCCAAAAGGATAACGCTAAGACCTCAACAGTCATTGTCGAAACCACCTCAACAATAACACGAAATGAAGTGCTAAAAAGAAAGAAAGCCTATGCGCCAAGCATCTGGGTATGACGGTCATAGTCATAGTCATAGCATTTATTGTAAACCATAGTTGTACAGGTCTTAAAGTTCAGTACATTTAGATCCATATGGGCCCTGGTAGGGCGTAACAATTCTAATTTCAACTGAGGAATTACATTATATTGTGACAATATTTGCGATCATGTTATAATTTAAATTTCACATACCCAAAATATAGTTCATATTCTAACTAGGAGAAGGATTTACATGTCATCTTTCCAAATAGCCGATAATTATGTCAATATATTTAGATAAAGTTACAATTTTATTTTTTATTTTTTTTATACATTTATTAAATTATTTAAAAAATCTGTCAATTATTAAGAGATTGCAATTATACTTATTAATCATGTCAGAGTTTCACATGTTATCAGTCAGTATCGTTCAAGAATTCATTAATTGTGTAGTATCCCTTTTTTGTCAAGAATACTTATTTGCAGGGGCTTTGTTATATATTTTTATAAATCTCACATATGGACGGTGAACCCTGACACCCCCATATATATTGCAGAACAGCTAACCCCCCGAGCTGCCCGACTTCACTTCCTCGCCAGGGAGTTGAAAAAAGGAAAAGTATATCAATTTTGTTGGACCTCATACGGTAATGTTTACGTTAGGAAAATAATACTTTTAACCAGTGAAGCTCAGGTTCAGCGACTAATGAGCGAAGGTTGTCGCCCCCATACGGACGCCCGTCATCCTGGAACTCCCCAGACTTCCAGCAATGCGCGGCGGGAACCTGCCACTATGGAAACCTGACTATTAATCTATCTAGTGCCCTGTGTCTCAAGTCTAAACGTGAGTTGCCTTATAAACTTAAATTATGAGTCCTATGTCATACTTATGTTGCTTGCACTATCTGGCGACCAATTCTCTATATATATATAATTATATATATAGAGAACTATACTACTACTATATATCTTATATCTAAATATATAAAAGAAGAAACTGACTGACTGACTGACTGACATATCAACGCACTGCCCAAACTGCTGGGCCTAGAGATTCCAAATTTGGCACGTAAGTTCCTTATGAGGTCTAGGGGTGCACTAAGAAAGGATTTTTCAAAATTCATCCCCTAAGGGGGTAAAAAGGGGGTTGGAAGTTTGTATGAAAGTCATCAATTTTTAAAGATAGAAACGTGGAAATTGGTATAAAGGTTACTATTTACAAATGAAAAATACTACCTTCAGCGATTTTGGATAAACTACCCCTAAGGGGTTATAATGGGGGGTTAAAATTTGTATAGGGGTTTGGACATTTTTGAAGTTAGGAACGTGAAAATTGGTTTATAGGCTACTGTTTACAAATAAAAAAAGTACTACCGGCAATTTTGGAAAAACTACCCCTAAAGGAATGAAATGGGGGGGGGTGGTAGTTCCTTTTGGAGTGGTGGTTGGTCCTTTTTGAAGTTCGAAACTTGAAAATTGCTATAATTAATACTGTTAACAAATAAAAAACGACTTAAGGCAATTTTGGATAACTACCCCTAAGGGAATGAAATGGGGGGTGGTAGTTTGCATTGGAGTTACGTAATTTTTGAAGTTAGAAACATGTAAATTTGTGTATAGGCTACTGTCAACAAATAAAAAAATCTACTTTAGGAGACTTTCAAAAAACTACCCCTAAAGGAATGAAACGGATGGGTGAAAGTGTGTATGAGAGTTTAGTCAATTTTGAAGTTAGAAACGCGGAAATTGTTATAAAGACTACTGTTAACAAATAAAAAACAACTTTTGGTGATTTCGGATAACTACCCCTAAGAGAATGAAATTAGGGGTGGTAGTTTGCATGGGAGTTTGGTCATTTTTGAAGTTAGAAACACGGAAATTTGTGTACAGGATACTGTAAACAAACAAAGTTTTTCAAAGTTATCCTTTAAAAATAAGAAACATGTCATGTTTGGGGTTGGTACGTGCACGCTCGTAATATAAATTGATTAAGGCGTAGGGAGAGATGGATTTTTCAATCACTTCCACTGTCCACAGCGCATTGTTATTAAATTATAAACATAAACTGGCTGATTAAAGTATCGGTTGTAAAGTTTTCTTCATTTCTTTGATTTTGTTAGGTAGGTACTTGTAGGTACCTACTATTTTTGATTCGTAAGACACGAGCAAATTTTGATTTAGGCTTTGTTTTTATTGGTTTCTGTGTGCAGTGGATGTATTAATTTGGTTTATTTTGGTTTTGTTCTTAACAAAGGGCAGAGTTTTCGTTTATATTTTTTGCTAAATATTACTGGGTTTTGATTTCTTAACGAGTCCGAAACATTTGGGTCGTTCCAGCTTATAATTGTGAGTTTTAGCCGTTCATCCATTATATTTAATAATTTCTCACGTTACTCCAAATGTTACAATTGAGTGTCAGTCCACTAACATTTTATAAGTCTTCTGTAAATAATATATGATTGATTACCTACTACATTATATCTATTAAATTCTTTATGCTAAGCCTAAGGCATAAAAAACCAATACAACTAGGTATGCAAACAGTAAAAACCTGAGCATTAAATCTTTTTGTCAAAGACCGCGACGACACTTTCGCGGCACGAGAAAAAACCACCAACCAACTAGCGTATTTTTTATTAGAGTGAACTTGTCAAATATGAAAACGACTCTAAACATGCGCGGCGGTCTTCGTTTTACTATTCTATGCTCGTTAAAACAACTCGGCCTACTGGACGAAAACAGGAGGTGGACGGTAAACCGGCGAAGTTACCCTACGCCGTACGGATTTTTAGGGTTCCGTACCCAAAGGTGACACTCGAACGGGACCCTATTACTACGCTGTCCGTCCACCCGTGCGTGCGTCTGTCCTAACTTTAAAGAGCTGTATCTTTTGAACCGTAAGTCATAGCGGGTTGTTTTTTTTTCAGAATATGTGTTATTACGGCGAATTTTCTAACAAACAAAAAAAATAAAGATATATAGTTAAATAATAATTTTTATTTTAATTATAATAAATTATAATAATTTTTTTTTAACGCTTTTTCATTTTTGTTGTCATCGTAAAAACGGTAAAACATACAAGTGCGCGAGTCCGACTCGCACTTGACCGGTTTTTTTGCTCCGAGTTGCCTAGTGGCGAGGGACCACGCTTCGCCACTGGTGCAGAGTGTGCAAGTTTTAGGTACACGAAAATTGCACAGAATTTCAAGACTATGCAAAAACTATGCTAAAATTAGAATTAAGGACAAGGTCATCTTACCTCTTATGCTATGGTCATCACACCCGGACAACTCGGGAGAGATGGCCAATCGTGAATTGAAAAAAAAATCTTTTTTTCAAGTGATGTCATTAGAAATTGTTATTTTTGTTTCTATAGTTCCAACGTTGTTTAAAGTTTAATTCCAAAAAAAGATCTCTATAATAATGTGTAAGGTTTTTATTTAACAGCATTTAAGAAAAACTATGGCCAACTACCCCGGGTTTACCCTAATACGGAATTATTTTTTGTAGGATCTTTATTATAATAACTACCTATGCAGTCGGTATAAACAATAAAACTTGAACGAAAAAATGTGAAGTGGATCTGAAATTACTCCATTTTATAGTTATAACCCCAAAATAATTTAAATAAAAAAAAGTTTAAATACTAAAACCCGACTACAAAAAAGGATTAAATAAAAAATAAGTTTAAAAACTAAAATCCGACTGCAAAAAGAACTAATAATATAAAACGTTTACAGCATTAGTTATCGACATGTTACCACCCCTACGGTAACTGACCTATAATCACAAGGGAACACATTTAAAAATATGCAAAAAGTGTATCCATATCTTTGTACTCGACTGTACTAGGCAACAACATATTTTATATAGAGAAATACATACTAAAATACATAGAAAACATCCATGACTCAGGAAAAAACTCTCGTGCCTATCTATCACACAAATATGGTCCCATGCCGGGATTCGAACCCGGGACCGCTAACTACGTAAACAGGGTCACTACCAACTAGGCTAACCGCGTCGTCAAGGTCAGTTTTTGAGAAATATTTTTTAAGAAACTTTGTTAGAAATCCAAGTAAAAAATAACTAATTCTGAAATAGCTTAGTAATAATAATTCTTAGTTTTAATTAGTACTTGCTTTTTTTGAATATTTAATCTTTTCTAGTAACTATTGTACCTCATTAGATAGCTAGTAAACCAAGGAAGTTTTTCCAGTGATTTGTACGCTGCATGTCATACATTTATTTTTAAAAAAATCACCGTCTTTTAATAAAGTAATTACTTTTTTGTGTCTTTTTATTGGAGTTTTATTAAATAACATGACATGTAGCATTATGTGATGATGTTTTTGTTATTACATGAAATCGCTGACATTTAAGCTTTCAGAAAATACATTAACCTTTTGAACGCCAAGCTGCGAAACAAAACGCTGCCTACCGGACGCCACAACAAAAACGTACAAGTCGATCTCGAAAAACGTAGTGATTCCAAAACGAAATATCGATACCATAATTGACTCTATGTAATGTATGTGTATTTGAGTATCGGAAAACTTTAACAAATATTTCACTATAATGTTATTACATTTTCATATATTATTAACATTATAAACCCACAATAAAGTATGAAAACACCAAAATGTTCGCACGACATGCACTTTAATTTAGTAACAGAGTCACAACACTACTTGCTTTTTTACGAGGTGATGACGTCACGTATTGATCCTCTGGCCAACACGGGCGTCACAGGCAATGGAAATTGTAATAATACTAGAGTTGAGAAACTGTGTAAGGTATCATATCGATATCTTTGAGTAAGAATCTTAATAATATTAAAGTCCAAATAAAATTGCGTTTTTTAAGTGTAATGATTTATGATGAACGATGAGTTTTGCCACACATTTCCGTAAAAATGTTGCTCGTCTGAACGTCTTAAGAGTTGCCCGTATCAATAAACGGGAAAAACCGCGGGAGCAATAGCGGCAACAGTTAAAAGTACCCTGATTATGAGCTCAAATGTTAATAATTATTAGTTTAAACCGCGGTTTTACCTGACCGACCTTTGTTAGCGAATTTCGAGGCAGATTTTGTACAAAGAATAGTGTTATTATTAGTACTTAGTTATGCTGCTCCATAAGCCCCATAAGTAAGTGTGAGCGAGAGATAAAGAAGTTTTATGGCCCTAGAAATTATTTCGTAAAGGTACTAGAATTATTAATAATATAGCATTGGCTGGTCCATTTTCGATTACCATTTTCGATTTTAAATAAAATGAATTTTCATATGCTTAGTTAATAATATTACATTATATATAATAATATATATATTTAGTTAAAATTTAAAGACTTTCCTCGAAATAATCTATTTCAACTTGTTCCGATACAAATTCTGGAATTTCATCGTCGGCGTTATCAACACCTAGTAAAATTCGCAGCAACTCCTTCGTACGATAAGACCCCTCTCACATTTCGTCGACACTGTACAACACTATTCAAGATGATGTCGCGCCTCTGACGTCACAGATTAGCGTCCACAGCCGACGGGGGCGCATAGGACACTGATAAGCACTTGTTTACGTGAGGTGTGCAAAACCAGTTTGTCGATTGTTATTATTAACTAAATGGAGGACTATTATTGTACCATTACTGCGTGCAGAGTAAATGGGATACCATTGTTATATAATATTTACGTAATTTATGATACATTTGGATTATGTAGTTTAATAATTTATCATGGATAAATGACTCTGTAATAGTTATTCTTACACTTTTCCAAACATAAAACGCAGCGGGCGGTCACAACACTATGTGCCGGCTGGAGCCGTCGTTGGCGTAGTAAGCACTGACAATTACTGCATTAAATCACAGTCTCACAGAAAGTGGATTTATTCATAATTCTGCTATTATAACCAATGTATTTTAGGTTTAGACTAACATAGACTTGCAAAGCAATTATAAAACTCCATCAATTTTCTTGTAAAGTTTTTTATTATACTTGATTTTGATGTTAAACCGTGTGTCGGCTGTAGCCGTCGAGGCGTCAGTGGCACGACTTTCCGTTGACGGCCAGAGCCGACTGGGGCGTTCAAAAGGTTAAAGTGCATTAAAAAAGGCAAATTATTTTTGTATATCTTGTGTTCGAACATGTTCCGCAATTTCTAAAAAAAACTAAAATCTCAAATATCTCAGAAACTAATAATTTTCGGCTAAGGGACAGTTTTTCAGGAATCACCAAAAGTTTATTTTTTTATTTGTTAACAGTGCTCTTTACTCGTATACCTACCAATTTCCACGTTTCTAACTTCAAGAATGACCAAACCCCCGTACAAATTTTAACCCCCCATTTCAGCCCCTTAGGGATAGTTTATCCAAAATCGTCGATAGTAGTTTATTTTTATTTTTAACAGTAGCCTTTATACCAATTTCACGTTTCTATCTTCAAAAATGGGTGATTTTGCTGAGATAGTTTATTCCAGAATCGCCAAAATTTGTTTTTTTTAATTGTTAACAGTACCCTATAAAGATAAGATACGTGACTGCGTACGTGACTGCAGCGTAATGCAATTCTGTGCTATTTAAATACATTTTTCAAGTTATTTCGTTGTAGTTACAGTTGGAAACTATACTAAAAGTTAGCTAACATCCTATATTTTTAGTGACAGTGTTAGTGGCCTGTTCGGCAGTTGATAGATAGTGATAATACTAAATTTTAGTGTTAAACTTACGCCGGCGGCGATCCTAATTGCTAAGTTAACGAGTGCTTGTACTAAACCCATAAGTGACACGATTTGCACGGCGCTTATGCCCTTTTGGTCGCGACCAAACGCTCAGTTAGCGCGGTGCCCCGTGAGTTGAACCGGGTTTTTTGTTGTGCCACCTTCGTTGTTTACGATAAATAACTCGTAATGGAATGTGCGAAGTGTTCTGGATTGGTTAAATCGGATGAATTGATGAAATGTACTGCCTGTCCAGGTTCATATCATTATTCTTGCGTTGGTTTATCTGAACCGGATTTCAAAAAAATCCTACCAATGAATAGATTAAAATGGAAATGTCCCTCTTGTAAGCAAAACAAAAAAGGCAGCAGTCATCACTCCAGCCCAGTGGTTTCCAAGGATAATAATTCCACCGAGGAACACAATCCATCTCACTCGATTATGAATATTGAAGCGAGGTCGATAATGGCCCATATCGACTCGAGGTTTAATATCTTGCATGACACCATTGAGTCGTTTAAGTCTGAAGTAACTGAGCAACTTAACAAGTTATCTTTGACAGTAAGTACATGGGAGGTAAAAATTAACGAGATCGAGGCATCTTTGAACACAGTTGCGGACACAGTTAATCGTTTGGAATCTGAACGGGAGACCCTGCTGTCTGAGGTGAATGAGTTAAAAAGTACTCTCCATTTCATTAAAGTCGAGAATATGCGTAACGATCAGTGGGTGCGCCGGTCTAATTTACAAATAAACGGAGTTCCACAAACTGAAGGTGAAAACCTATTCCAAGTAATACGGAACCTTGCCAATAAAAGCGGATTTACTATCCACACTGAGACAGATATTGACTTTATTACTCGCGTTGCGGTCAGGAATGACTCCGATAATAGAAAACCTAAACCAATTATTGTAAAATTTCTAGCACGATACAAAAAGGACGATTTTTTGTCAACCATCCGGAAACTTAAGAATCTCAAAGCTGGTGATTTGGGTTTTTCGGGAAGCAGAGCTAATGAACGCATTTATGTAAATGATCACTTATCCGCTTACAACAAATCCCTACTGGTAAAGGCTAAAAACAAAGCGAAGGAGAAGAATTATGCCTATTGCTGGGTGCGAAATTGTACAATAATGGTGCGTCGGTCGGACAACTCACCGGTTATTCATATCACGTCGGAAGATAGTTTAAAAAAAATCACTTAATAAGGGTTACAAATATTTTTTATGCAACTCTCATGTTGTGTTTTATAATTGTTAACCTTCATAACTGCAAAGCAGAGCCATCTTTTTTTGTGTCATTGTTATTGAATAGTGTTAATGGAACGGTATGGTTGAGTTTAATGGTTGTAAAGTCGTTTTTGTTGTTTGCAAACTATTGCTATTGCGATTGTGTACACGTAATATTAACTGATTTCTCTGAACTGTTACGCAATAATTGCTGTTATATTCTTCTGACTTATTTAAATCTATGTATAACTTTCCGTAATTTTCGCGGATATATTATATTGGAGCTTATCTTATTTGCTGCATGCATTTGTGTATTATATTATAACATGGCTATGTTCATACTCGTTTCGAAACGCCAGCAACTAATTACTCATCGATATGTTATAAATATTATATTTAGATTGCGTTTGGTAGGTAGATGGCCCATAAATATTGTGACTAGGGTAATAATTGATTTAACTATGGACATTATTAGGTATAAAATTTTATCTATAAGGATAAACGACTTACTTAGGATTAAATATGGAGATTAATGTCTATTACCAAAATGTTCGCGGTTTGCGAACGAAATCAAAATCTTTTTTCAAAAACCTTTTAAACAACGACTATGATGTAATATGTTTGAGCGAGACTTGGTTGATTCCAGGTATCTTTGATGCAGAGTTGTTTGACAGCAGGTATAATATCTATCGCACTGACCGAGACTATCAGCGTGTAGGTATGAGCCTGGGCGGCGGCACGCTCATAGCGGTGCGTCGACCGTTCCGCGTAGACATGCATAACTCGACCACACTGCCACCCTTACCTGATGCTGACATTACCAACGTCAATATCTCCCTTGGCTGTGGCCCCGTCACGAAACGTTTGCACATATTTTGTTGTTATTTCCCTCAAAATTGTAATCAGGCTCCCTCACACTTAACGTTTTTTGAACATATATCTGATTTATGTATGGATTGTCCAGATGATGGGTTCATTTTGACTGGAGATTTTAATGTAAGGGAGGCTGTTTAGATACCAAGATCTGCAGATGCAAGTTTAGCTTTACAAAATCCATCCGCTGATGTGTTAACTTCTCAAGTGTTTGCTTTCATGTGCTTTTCGGGGTGGAACCAGTACAATGGCATTCATAATGCTAATAATAGATGTCTTGACTTGATTTTTGCTAATAATACCTGTACTGTGACACGCGCTGAGCCTCTATCTCTCCCGGAGGACCCTCATCATCCTTCATTAATATTAAAAACAGATTTTGGTTGCACTGAAACCTTGCTTCGGCCTGCATCACGTGTCTCACGACGATTTCATTCAGCTAATTACGATATTATCAATGCGGAATTATCTGAAGTAGATTGGGACGCGCATTTAAATATTGACGATATCGAAAAGGCTGTTGAATACTTTTATCAAGTTGTTGATGAGATTGTGGACAAGCACGTCCCTTCAAGAATTATTTCAGAAAGTCGCAAGTATCCACTTTGGTTTACTCGACCATTAATTAAACTAATTAATAAAAAACTTAAAGTTCATAAGAAGTGGAAAATATATGGTAGACAGAGTGATTACAGTGTTTTTTCTGCTTTGAGACGTGAAGTCAAGGATTTAGAAGTAATTTGTTACGACTTATTTATATCACGCGCGGAAAGTAACATAAAATATAGCTCTAAACAATTTTGGTCATTCGTAAAATCTAAGCAGAGCAATAATGCCATCCCTGACTCCATATATTTGGATAACCAAGTAGTATCGGAAGGCCAGGGCATGGCAAATGTTTTTAATACATTTTTTCAATCTGTATTTGAAGTAGACACCACGTCCGTTGGTTCATTATCCGTCCCAGAATCTAATGAAACACTTATTAGTGATATAGTCATAAACCCCAGTATAGTTGAAGGGTATTTGATGCGACTAGATACCTCTAAAGGCAGTGGTCCAGATGGACTGCATCCCATATTTTTAAAGCAGTGTGCTAAGCAATTGGCTTTACCTTTATCAATTTTATTTAAAGCTTCCATAAAAAAAGGTATTTTACCTAAAACTTGGAAAAGATCTTTAGTTGTCCCCATCCATAAAAATGGAGACAAGCATTGTGTTAGGAATTATCGCGGTATATCGAAGTTATCAGTTGTTCCCAAACTATTTGAGAAGATTGTGTACGACTCCCTTTTTCCGGCCGTCAAAACTTTATTAACTCCCCATCAGCACGGATTTGTCAGTGGTCGCTCTACTGAAACCAACCTGTGCGAATTTCTAGATATCGTACTAGAGGCTATGAGCAATGGCTATCAGGTGGATGCAGTGTATACCGATTACTCAAAAGCTTTCGACAAAATTTCTCATTCTTTATTGATAAAAAAGCTTGCAGCAATCGGTATACACGGCGACCTCCTGAGGTGGCTTGAATCATATCTTCGAAACAGAACTCAAGCCGTCGCTGTTAAAGGATATATATCTAGTTTTATTCCTATTAGTTCCGGCGTCCCTCAAGGGTCTCACCTTGGACCCCTGTTGTTCAATATTTTTATTAATGATGTTGCTAGTTACATGCAGGATTCCCATATATTACTTTATGCTGATGACACTAAAATCTTTAAAATAATTAAAAATGAACATGATTGTTTTAGCCTTCAGAATGATCTAAATCGTCTGGGCCAATACTGTATAGCTAACAAATTGGTTTTAAATACTGACAAATGTTGTACAATCTCATATTCCAGGAAACGCCAACCAATTATTTTTGACTATAAAATATTTAATGTTGACCTTAAAAAAGTATCGGAAATTAGAGATCTGGGAGTCCAACTCGATAAGGAACTATTACTTTCATCGCATATTGAGAAGATAACATCAAAAGCTTACAGGATGTTGGGATTTATTTTTAGGCAGGGCAACGATTTCAAAAATGCCAGTACTTTTAAACTTTTATATAATGCACTTGTCCGATCTCAACTGGAGTACGCATCTGCAACTTGGAATCCACAATACCAATGTTACATAGACGCTATTGAAAACATTCAAAAAAAATTTACGAAACGCTTAACTTATAAGTTTAGGAATATCAAGCTCATAGATACTGTCCCTCTTCAAAAGCGCAGAGAACATCATGATCAAATTTTACTCTACAAAATTTTAAACAATATCATAGATTCTCCATACCTCCTTAGTAACATATCATTGAAATGCTCATGTCTACGTACTCGCTCCAAAAATATATTCGCTGTTAAATTTTGCAGGAATAAGTATTCCAAAAATCGCTTCCTCATAAGGGCATGTTCCACACATAATAGCAAGTATGATCATACTGACATATTTTATGACGAGTTTAACAGCTATGTAACTGCAATAAAAAAAACATTATAGACCTTTTTCTTAAGTCAAATTTTTCATTTGATTTCATGTCTCTAGTATTAATAGTTCTTAGTGCATGTTGTAACAGAAGTTGCTAGCTTTGTAGGTATAGTTAATTCCTAAATGTGTAGCATACATTGGTGGAAACTTTGTTGGCTTATGAACCATTAGAATAAGTTTGTAAATCTGTATAATTAAAGCTGTTTGTTTTTCCTTAATAAAGAAAATAAAAATAAAAATAAAATACTTATTTCCACATTTCAAACTTCAAAAATGACCGAACTCCTTTACAAACTTTTACCCCCAATTTCATTCCGTTTGGGGAAGTTTATCCAAAATCTCCGAATGGAGTATTTTTATTTGCTTACAGTAGTCTATATACCAATATCTACGTTTCTAACTTGAAACTTAGGGGTACTTTATTCAAAATCGCCGAAAGTTTATTTTTTCTATTTGTTAACAGTAAGACAGAAAGAAAGAAAGAAAAATGGTTTATTACCACATATACAGACAAAAACGTAAAAAAGTAAATATTATAAATAGCGAAAAAAAAATAAAGCCTTAGTAGCCTTTATTTATTTATTTATTTATTTATTTATTTATTTATTTAAAATAATCACACAGCATAACAGCATAACACTACAGCACTGTGAATTACATACAAAGCAAAAATAACAAAGACAATATATATTGATGACATTGATGTCATATTTATACCAATGAACGTGAACTCTAGCCGTGTATCATGGGACATCGACAAACAGGTCACATCACACTATCTATACGAGTATATATTAGGTCGGGGCAAAAGTATTTTCGTATTTTTCGTACAAAGGAAAAACAATTTTTTAAGTTTTAATTATTTATTTATTTATTTATAATATGCACATGCCGTTTTGATCGATGACTTGTTGCCATCTTGCGGGTAGTGCCATGATTTCATTGCTGTAGAAATTCTGAGATTTTTGATTTAAAAAATCTGACAGGTAGTTTTGACAGTGTTCTCTTGATATTAACTTTATGCTTCCTAAAGAATTCTGAAGTGACCAAAACAGGTAGAAATTTGATGGAGCAAGGTCGGGGCTATACGGTGGATGCATCAACACATCCCAGCCAAGCTCTCTCAATTTTTTCTGGGTGGCTATAGATGAGTGCGGTCTGGCGTTATCATGATGAAAGACTACGCCCTTTCTGTTTATTAACTCCGGCCGGTTTCTTTCAACGGCTTCTTTTAATCCTATGAGTTGCTGGCAGTAGAGGTCAGAATCGATAGTTTTACCCGGCGGCTAAAGCTCATAGTGGACAATTCCTTTCTAATCCCACCATACACACAGCATCACTTTGTTACGAGTTAAGCCGGGCTTTGCCACTGTCTGTGAAGCTTGTCCATGCTTCGACCACGATTTTCGGACGTTCTTATCGTAAGTAATCCATTTTTCATCACCCGTAATCAACCATTTTAGAAATGGTTCGGATTTATTTATTTTTACAATAAATCGCAAATTGAAACACGTTGCATTAGGTTTCTTTCAGTGAGATCGTGTGGCACCCAAATATCGAGCTTTTTCTGGTACCCAGACTTTTGTAAATGATGTAACACTGTTTTGTGATCAATATCCAGTTCTTCAGCTATGTCGTAACTACTAATATGTCGATCTTGCTCCACTTTTTCATAGATGGCATTGATTTTATCAGTAACAGGGCGTCCAGAGTGAACCTCATCTTTCACACTAAAATTTCCAGACTTAAAACGCTTAAACCACAATTGTGCTACTCTTATTGATACCGCATTAGGTCCATAAACCGCAAAAATTTTATTCGCGGCATTAGTTGCATTTTTGTCTTTTTTGTAATAAAACTTTAAAATGTACCGAATTTCTTCGTCACACACGTCCATTTTGATAGCTCAAAAACAATTGAAAAATGCCGGGAACCAGTTTTGTTTTTAATTTTATTGTATTTCAGAATGTTTACTTTTAATGGTATTAAAACCAGCCAGTATAGACGAAGAGGTTTAATTTCAACTTATACGGTCCAAATACGAAAATACTTTTGCTCCGACCTATTATATAAAAATCGATGTGTTTGTATTCGGGATGTTCCCTACGGACCACTACGGACACCAAAACAGCTGGACCGATTTCTTTTAAATTTTCAGTCAATCTTCAGGTTACCGTAGCGGGTGATTCTATGTACACGGAGAATAAAATCTAGTTTCGTGTAACAGAATATTGTAAATTCTACTTGATTTTATTTCATTTTCAACTATACGTTTTGGCTAAAAGAAAGGTAAATCTAACCTCAGCTGTGGTGAAATTGTTGTTATTTTATCAGCGTCTGTATAAGTATGTTATTAATAATTATATATATATATACAGGGTGACCTCGAAAATACTTGACTATGATTCAGTTAATCACTAATAGTGTATTGCATTAACTCAGTTGTTAAAGTTAGCTTTCCTTAATTATCGTTAATTTTCTAACAAAACAAAATAATAAAAATAATTTAAAATCCCAAGTGTGGTTAACCTACATGACGTCATGCATATCTGTCGTACAGACAAGGAAATTGATTCTCGCACCATTTTGTACTCTGTCACAACAACGACGGAGATAATGACAGTGGACATTCAACGTGACGCACTGCCACCCAAAGCGACAAGGAACAAAATGTGTCTCAATTTCCATTCCTGTATCTATCACTCGATGTTATTAATAAACTAGGTGCTGATATCCATCCAACCCTTTAGTTTTAAGTAGGTACCCTAATAAATTATCTGATAAAGTGAATAACTGAATAATGAGTGAATTATTAAAAATAATTTATTGTTGAATAACGTACAGTACAAAATACAAAATTGTAAAACTTAAACAACTTTTAAAATGTGCTCAAAATGATCCCCGCCTTCTTGGATACATAACTCTGCCCGTCGCCTATGATTGTCTTTCAATCTGTGGAGAACAAATTCATTGGTTTTTACATTATTAAATGCCTCAACTATCTTTTGGCGAAGTTCACCCACAGTATCTGTTTCCCGTGCGTACACTCTCCTTTTTATTTCGCCCCACAAAAAGAAGTCGAGAGGTGTGAGATCAGGGCTTCTAGGAGCCCAAGCGACTGGGCCACAGCGTCCAATCCATCTCCCAGGGAACTCTTGGTCCAAGTAGCTTCGCACACGCAGGGAAAAATGAGCTGGTGCCCCATCCTGCTGGTAATACAGAGCCTCCAAATTTTGCTGCGGCACCTCTCGTAGCAATACCGGTAACACATTTCTCAGGAATTCTTCATATTTCGGTCCATTTAAATTTCCGTCAATGAAATGAGGACCAATCAAACAGTCGTTCAGTATTCCTGCCCAAACATTTACCGAGAAACGTGTCTGGTAGGAGTCCCTGCGAGTTACGTGAGGATTTGCTTCACGATCAGACCACCAGTGTTCATTGTGAACGTTGAACATGCCTACTCTTGTAAATGTTGCCTCGTCGGTCCATAAAATGTTCAAGTGTAGATTTTGCAGCAGCCAACGACAAAATTGCACTCTTCTAGGATAATCGGCTAATATGATATCCTGCACCCTTTGGAATTTAAACGGATACTTTCCTTCAGCATTCAGTAATCGCCAAATAAACCATTGGCTCGTTCCGAATCTTGCGGCAGCGTCCCTTGAGCTCGCCTCTGGGTGGTGGCTAAAATAATCGAGAACTCGTCTCCGAAACGTCTGCGAGTACCGCGGCCGCCGGCCCGGAGCTTGAGCGTGCACTGGGACAGTAAACTGTCCAAAATCTCTTAAGTTTTGGACAATGGAGTTTATTAGAACACGAGTAGGAGTTGGGCAGTCAGGGTGTCGTTCATGAAACAATGCTTGAGTTCGTACGGTACTTCGTGACGTAAAATAAAAAGATAACATATCCATTCGCTGAATATTCGTATAAGGATAAGCTCGGGGCATTTTGTTTAATTACTATCTTAATTAAATACGAAAATTCTTACTTTCTTTGACAAGACAAGTGACAATTTACTAATCAAGATACGCTATTATCATAAATGATGTGTCAGATAACGAACCAAAGAGGAAAGTGTTCATTTGAAATACTTTAAACCTCTTTCATTTTAAAGGTAATGGTAGGGTAACCAATATAAGCAAAAAAAAATGGGATAATTAGAAAACTTAAAAAAAAGTACTTATGTTTTAAAATTAAGCGTGAGACCTCGTAGAAGCGATTGGTTTAGGGAAGCTCTCTGTAGTACTTTGAATTTGTATTACCAATTCGAGGTCACCCTGTATATATATATATATATCCATATTTGACGGCGAATAATTACTTACTCTTTTTTAATTATCTTTTAATTAATTAAGTTCAGTTCTTTTTTGCAATAATATCGGCCATTGAAGTATGCATCTGAAGATAAATACTGATTTCTGAAAAGTTCGTACCAGGTACAAGAGTAATGGAAATACATAAGAAATGTACTTCTTAGTTTTAATTAGTACTTGCTTATTTTGAATATTTAACATTTTTTGGTAATTTTTGTACCTCATAAGATAGCTAGTAAACCAAGGAAGTTTTTCCAGTGATTTGTATGCTGCATGTCATACATTTATTTTACAAAAAAAGCACTGTCTTTTAATGAAGTTATTACTTTTTTGTGTCTTTTTATTGGAGTTTTAGTAAATAACATGACATGTAGCATTATGTGATAAGGTTTTTGTCATTACATGAAATTGCTGACATTTTAGCTTTCAGAAAATACATTAAAGTGCATTAAAAAAAGGCAAATTATTTTTTTATATCTTTTTTTTTCGAACATGTTCCGCAATTTCGAAAAAAAACTAAAATCTCAAATATCTCAGAAACTAATAATTTTCGGCCAGGGTACTACATGACCTAATTTGCTCCAAATGAGCTCTACTATGCCTCCTTAAAAGGAATGTATCGAATATCCAGTCACCCTGTATATATATGTATAGTGTATTTATGTATAGTATTAATGGTATATATTATTATTGGGTATGTATATCTATATTATATATCTTATCTAATAATTTTGCGTGTTACATGTAATGTTGCCTATCCTCTTGTTTTGTCCTCACTTATTCTCTAGGTTAGCTGGAAGAGATCCCTTGTAGGGATCGCCTCCCCCCGCCTCGCCTCGCCTTTGTACATTTTATTTTATTAATATTAATTGTAAATCTATTATCTGTGCAATAAAGAGTTTACATACATACATACGTTTTTTACACATTAATAGAAAATTCTACTTCTGTACAACATAATTTCTAGTACCTATTACCATTTACCTAGTATCGTAGATAACAAATTTTGTGTAGTATACAAAACCTGTTGGATTCAAAATGCATTTTACTCTGTAACTATTAGATGGTAACCACAACGATATCAAAGTTTTCGTGTACTAGAATATTTTAACTAGAATATTGTAGTATTAACAAAAATATGATTTGTTGTCATTAAAAAAAATCTGTTAACCATAGCTGAAATCTGTTTTCCTACACCAGAATCATAACTACAATACAATCTGGTAATATTGTAAAATATTTTTTTCTCCGTGTAGTTAAGTACTCGATGTGATTTTTTCAACTGAGTTTTTTTGGTCTTTTGTGCGACATGGGCAGCAACCCGTCGCGCCAGCTATACTATCCTAATCGCACCTTTAGAATGAAAGTAACCTAATTCCAAAATGTTAATAATAATAATAATAATAATAATCCAGCCTCTATGCGTCCCACTGCTGGGCACAGGCCTCCACTCACAATGAGAGGGTTTGGGCTATAGTTCCCACGCGGGCCCAGTGCAGATTGGGAACTTCGCACACACCGTCAAATTGCTTTGCAGGTGTGTGCAGGTTTCCTCACGATGTTTTCATTCACCGAAAAGCTCATGGTAAATATACAAATTATATTTCGCACATAAATTCCGAAAAACTTAGAGGTACGAGCCGATTTTTAAATCCTTTTCAACCTGCTAGGGGTAGATTTTTCAAAAACGTCAGTGACCTAATTCCAAAATGTTAAAATGTTTAAATTTGGAATTAGGTCTCTATAGTAATAATTTATGACTCGAATTAGAAAATTTAACATTTTGTATTAGGTCACTTTCATTCTAAAGATGCGTAATCATAATCTATATACAGGGTGACCTCGAATTGGTAATACAAATTCAAAGTACTACAGAGAGCTTCCCTAAACCAATCGCTTCTACGAGGTCTCACGCTTAATTTTAAAACATAAGTACTTTTTTTTAAGTTTTCTAATTATCCCATTTTTTTTTGCTTAAATTGGTTACCCTACCATTACCTTTAAAATGAAAGAGGTTTAAAGTATTTCAAATAAACACTTTCCTCTTTGGTTCGTTATCTGACACATCATTTATGATAATAGCGTATCTTGATTAGTAAATTGTCACTTGTCTTGTCAAAGAAAGTAAGAATTTTCGTATTTAATTAAGATAGTAATTAAACAAAATGCCCCGAGCTTATCCTTATACGAATATTCAGCGAATGGATATGTTATCTTTTTATTTTACGTCACGAAGTACCGTACGAACTCAAGCATTGTTTCATGAACGACACCCTGACTGCCCAACTCCTACTCGTGTTCTAATAAACTCCATTGTCCAAAACTTAAGAGATTTTGGACAGTTTACTGTCCCAGTGCACGCTCAAGCTCCGGGCCGGCGGCCGCGGTACTCGCAGACGTTTCGGAGACGAGTTCTCGATTATTTTAGCCACCACCCAGAGGCGAGCTCAAGGGACGCTGCCGCAAGATTCGGAACGAGCCAATGGTTTATTTGGCGATTACTGAATGCTGAAGGAAAGTATCCGTTTAAATTCCAAAGGGTGCAGGATATCATATTAGCCGATTATCCTAGAAGAGTGCAATTTTGTCGTTGGCTGCTGCAAAATCTACACTTGAACATTTTATGGACCGACGAGGCAACATTTACAAGAGTAGGCATGTTCAACGTTCACAATGAACACTGGTGGTCTGATCGTGAAGCAAATCCTCACGTAACTCGCAGGGACTCCTACCAGACACGTTTTTTCGGTAAATGTTTGGGCAGGAATACTGAACGACTATTTGATTGGTCCTCATTTCATTGACGGAAATTTAAATGGACCGAAATATGAAGAATTCCTGAGAAATGTGTTACCGGTATTGCTACGAGAGGTGCCGCAGCAAAATTTGGAGGCTCTGTATTACCAGCAGGATGGGGCACCAGCTCATTTTTCCCTGCGTGTGCGAAGCTACTTGGACCAAGAGTTCCCTGGGAGATGGATTGGACGCTGTGGCCCAGTCGCTTGGGCTCCTAGAAGCCCTGATCTCACACCTCTCGACTTCTTTTTGTGGGGCGAAATAAAAAGGAGAGTGTACGCACGGGAAACAGATACTGTGGGTGAACTTCGCCAAAAGATAGTTGAGGCATTTAATAATGTAAAAACCAATGAATTTGTTCTCCACAGATTGAAAGACAATCATAGGCGACGGGCAGAGTTATGTATCCAAGAAGGCGGGGATCATTTTGAGCACATTTTAAAAGTTGTTTAAGTTTTACAATTTTGTATTTTGTACTGTACGTTATTCAACAATAAATTATTTTTAATAATTCACTCATTATTCAGTTATTCACTTTATCAGATAATTTATTAGGGTACCTACTTAAAACTAAAGGGTTGGATGGATATCAGCACCTAGTTTATTAATAACATCGAGTGATAGATACAGGAATGGAAATTGAGACACATTTTGTTCCTTGTCGCTTTGGGTGGCAGTGCGTCACGTTGAATGTCCACTGTCATTATCTCCGTCGTTGTTGTGACAGAGTACAAAATGGTGCGAGAATCAATTTCCTTGTCTGTACGACAGATATGCATGACGTCATGTAGGTTAACCACACTTGGGATTTTAAATTATTTTTATTATTTTGTTTTGTTAGAAAATTAACGATAATTAAGGAAAGCTAACTTTAACAACTGAGTTAATGCAATACACTATTAGTGATTAACTGAATCATAATCAAGTATTTTGTATTACCAATTCGAGGTCACCCTGTATATAAAAGGCAATGTCCCGGTTGACTGACTGACTGACTCATCAACGCCCAGCCCAAACCGCTGATGATAGAACTTTGACATTTTGAGGGGGAGTTCAGTTTGCATTGTAGACGTCGTTTAAGAAGGGATTTTTCGAAATTCAACCCCCAAGTGGTAAAAATGGGGGGTGGAAGTTTGTATGGAAGTCATTCATTTTTGAAGTTAGAAACGTGCAAATTAGTACATATGTTACAGTTAACAAATAAAAAAAACTGCTTTCGGCGATTTTGGATAAACTACCCCTAAGGGGTAGAAATGGGGGGTCAAAGTTTGTATGGGAGTTCAGTCGTTTTTCAAGTTAGAAACGTGGAAATTGGTACATAGGCTACAGTTAACAAATAAAAAAAACTACTTTCAGCGATTTTGGATAAACTACCCCTAAGAGGTAGAAATGGGGGGTTAAAGTTTGTAAGGGAGTTTGGTCGTTTTTCAAGTTAGAAATGTGGAAATTGGTATATAGGCTACTTATAACAAACAAAAAATACAACTTTCGGCGATTTTGGATAAACTACCCCTAAGGGGATGAAATGGGGAGCGGTAATCTGTATGGGAGTTTGGTCAATTTTGAAGTTAGAAACATGGAAATTAGTATAATATACGATATTTAGCGATTTTGGAAAAACTACCCCTAATTTGGGGAAATTAGGGGAGGAAATTTCTATCAGAGTTCGGTCAATTTTGAAGTCAGAAACGTGGAAATTGGTATATAGGCTACTGTTAACACATAAAAAATTACTTTCAGTGATTTTGGATAAACTACCCGTAAGGGGTTAAAATGGGGGTTTAAGTTTGTATAGGAGTTGGGTCATTTTTGAAGTTCGAACTGTGGAATTCAGTATATAAGCTACTGTTAACAAATAAAAAAAATACTTTCGGCAATTTTAGATAAACTACCCCTAAGGGGATGAAATGGGGGGCGGTAATCTGTATGGGAGTTTGGTCAACTTTGAAGTTAGAAACGTAGAAATTGGTATATAGACTACTCTTTACAAATAAAATTTCACAATTTTTGTCGATTTTGGAAAAACTACCCCTAAGTTGGTGAAATAAGGGGTGGAAATTTGTATCAGAGTTCGGTCAATTTTGAAATCTGAAACGTGAAAATTGGTATATAGGCTACTGTTAAAGGCTAAGGGGATGAAATTAGGGTGGTAATTTGTATGGGAGTTTGGTCAATTTTAAAGTTAGAAACATAAAAATCTGTTTATAGGGTACTGTCAACAAATAAAAAATACTTTTAGTGATTTAAGATATACTACTCCTAAGGGGTTGAAATAAAGTTAGTATGGGAATTTGGTCATTCTTGAAGTTAGAAACGTGGAAATTAGTATTATTATAGGCTACCTACTGTTAACAAATAAAAAAAAAAACTTTCGGCGATTTTATGCGATGAATTGGGGTTTACAGTTTGTACGGGAGATTGGTCGATTTTGAAGTTAGAAACGTGAAAATGAGTACCTATATAAGCTTTTGTTAACAAATAAATGAAATACTTTTGACGATTTTGGTTAAACTAATGAGATAAAATTATTAAGGGGGTTCAAATTTCTATAGGAAATTGGTCGTTTCTGAAGTTAGAAATGTAACCATTGGTATTATAGGCTACTGTTAACAAATTAAAAATACTGTTTTCACTGAATTTGGATAAACTACCCATAAAAGGATGAAATGGGGGTGATAATTAGTAAAGAAGTTTGGTCAATTTTGAAGTTAGAAACTGATAAATTGGTATATAAGCTACTGTTTTACTTAAAACTTTTGGTGATTTAGGAAAAAAAACTACCCTTAAGTGAGTGAAATGGGGGTTGGAAATTTGTATGAACGTTCGGTCAATTTTGAAGTTAGAAACGTAGAAATTGGTATATAGGCTAGGTACTGTTAATAAATTAAAAATACTACTGATTTCTGATAAGCTACCCCTAAGGGTATGAAATGGGGACTGGAAGTTTGTATAGGAGTGAAGTCATTTTTGACATTTTTGAAGTTAGTTATATGGAAATTGGTTTTTAGACTACTGAATATAAAATGTGAGTTATGGCGTTTTTGGAAAATCTACCCCTAGAAGGGCAAAAAGGGTTTGAAAATTTGTATGATTCAAAGTTTCTATCCCTTCATGATACATAACGAAATTTTTATCTTACTTTTTAACTAAAATACTGACTCTCCGCAGACGAAGTCGCGGGCGGAAAGTTAGTACATAGTATAAAACAAAATGAAGTCGCCCTCCGCGTCTGTCTGTCCCTACGTATGCTTAGATCTTTTAAAGTACGCAACTGATTTTGATGCGGTTTTCACCATCCGTTGAAAATTCTTTACGGAAGGTTCATATATATAATAGAACCTGGACCGAAGCGAGGGCGGGTCGCTACCTATGGCGACCCGCCCTCGCTTCGGTCCGGGTTCTATTTTATACAATATATGGCCTACTATATTTTAACTTATGTAACCGAAGCGAAGCGGGGTGGTAGTTTATAATAAAACTTTAAAATGTAACGATTTCTTCGTCATACATGTCGATTTTGATAGGTCAAAAACTATTAAAAATGGCGGGAAACATTTTTTTTTTAATTTTATTGTATTTTAAAATGTTGACTTTTGATGATATTAAAACCAGCCAAGTAAATTTAGTATAGACGAAGAGGTTTGATTACAACTTATACGGTTCAAATACGAAAATACTTTTGCCCCGATCTATAGTCATTCTGACATGTTTTCCTGCAAAACTACGCAGATATTTAATATTATTTTTACAGTTTTATATAATGCTAGAATAAGCAGTGACATTGTTATATTTTTATTAAAAAAACGACTAACTGTTGAGTTTCTTGCGGCGCTTCTTCTCAGCAGTGGTCTCCTCTTGGGAAGCGCTGGTAGATTTTGACGTGTAAAAGTGCCCGTGCGGCCTACTTACTGAATAAATATCTTTTATCTTTTTATCTTTTATTATATTTTAGGGTACCTCACATAACTCACATTACATGTAAAGCAAAGGGATTTTTTTAAAATCTTATAACATCAAATGATATTATTGGATAGCTCTTAAAAATCATTAACGTATGTGATTATAAATTTTTAGATTACCACACATAGATTTTTAGATTAGGTTTAGGAAATATTGAATTCGAAAAGTGTTATTTTCGCTAGAGTTCCGTGTCCCCAGTTCCCCTCCCCCTACAGCCAAAACTGCAAATAAGTACTAAAAATGTGGAAAATATTTTAAATAAAAGCTCATAACGAATTTAAAAAGATTACTATCACGACTAAAGAGACATTAAGTATTGATTCTTGAGTTACAGACGACTCAAATGTTAAAACCTAACAAAAATCGTCTCAGAGAACATTGAATAATATTTATGGCTTTCGCAGCCTGTTTTTTGTATTTATACCTAGTAATGGCGACGGAACTCTACATCGAGCATAGCCCGACATGCTCTTGCCCGGTTTTTAAAACCATGTTTACACTAGGGAATTCCACTCGAAACAGAGATACTCTTACTTACGAACAAAGTTCTTCTAAGTTTATTATATGTACTTTTTAATTATGTCGAACGGCGTTTACAGCGTCTTTTAGTGTCGCAACAAGTTTTTTTTTTTTTAAATTGCGTCCATTAACGAAATAAAACAGCAAATTAACTTAAACGCATTATTTATGTACCTAATAACTTAAATCTCAAGTTATTCAATATAGATTAACTTAATTGAAATATGTGATGTTATTTAAAGGTATTATTTAGAATTCCTAATGTAAATGGCATAATGAGTGATGATGTCAATGTAAAAAAATTAAGACGGGAAAGTAAACTTTTTTTCCAAGATTTATTTAAGGGTGTTTAAATATATTGTTTTAAAATAATAAAATTTCCTTGCATCGTTGGAGAAAAGCACTATACAAGCCTTGTCCTGCAATTGCTCGGTTCCCGGTCTCTACGATCTCTACGTAAATATTGGTCTACCGGTCTCTTCGTAAATATTGGTCATACGTCAATGCATGGAATTAAAACTAATGTAAGGAGCAACTACTTATTGTTTAAATTTGATTATTTTAAAATAAAAAATACAGTCGAATTGAGAATCTCCTCCTTTTTTGAAGTCGCTTAAAAAAACCGTCTTCAAAAACCCACTAAAAAGGGTGAAATAAAGACCGGCCTCCTAGGAGTCCTAGGAATTGCCTATTTAGTGCTTGATAGGAACATTAAATTTATCGAAGTCGGTGGCAATAATCATTGTGTCAATGGTATTGTGTTTATTTACTTGTCACCGGCCGGTCTTTATTTCACCCTTTTTAGTGGGTTTTTGAAGACGGTTTTATTTATTAGTTAATAGTAGATTGTTCAACAAGGGACTAAAGTAAGCCATTATGACAAGACATATTTATACACCCGAGCAAAGCTAGGGTGGATGAAGTTCGAGTATCATTATGGCTTTTTAGTCTCGAGTTAAACACTCTACTTTTCACTTCGAATGCGAGAAAAAATAACGACGTTCTATACAAAATTACAATAGCAAAAAAATTTGTTCCGCGGTTAATAATTTTCTTCTCTTTTGTAAAGTGACGCTTTAAATGCTTGCATATTTAGCCAACAGATTCAAACTTACTAATTTCTTTACTGACCACGTATTTATATCATGATGTTATGACGATCCTTAATGGAGATATACTTATAAGATGACATTAACATGGAGGTTAAATAATTCAAATTTAATATTTTTGTATTTTTGTATTAATGTGTAATTTCTACTTCTGACGATCTCAATATAATAACTTGTAATTTGACATGAAGTGCAATTTATACTGTAATTTATATTGAGTAATAAAATCTGAATCTGAATCTGAATCTGATAACAATTTTTTCAAAACAAATCAAAATTTATTATAAATTAAATTCATTCTTAATATAATTAAATTGATTCAGTTTCGTATTCATTAAACGTGTTTCACGAAATTAAATAGTTTTTTTAAATATTTTTGCACAGTTGGCATTTTGAGGTTATTTCCACGCCCGCTGACGCGTTCTATACCACAGAATAAGTACTTTCATAGAAACCGAACTATAAGAAACAGCAAAAGACGTATATGACCTTTTTCTATTTATGGCATGGCATTCATATCGAGTTAGAAAGAGATGTCCTTAAAGGTATTCTTTTGTTTTCCATCATGTTGTCACAAGGATCTGTCAACGCCAGTGTTGCTGCTGAGTCGACAAAAATTCTAGTATCAAGATTTCATGTTTTGAAAATATCGATATATATTCACAACACTGTCAAACTAATAAAGCTACTAAATGAAGAAGTCACCCTGACACAAAATTAACTATTCATATCGACTTTTTAATTTTGTAGTACTGAAAGTTCGTGTAGGACTGGGTCCAATGGCGGGCTCATCGCGGTCCATTCAAATTTAACGTCTAAAACCTTTTGGCAACATGATGGAAAACGAAAGAATACCTATAAGGACATCTGTTTATGAATGCCATAAATATAAAAAGGTCAAACCTACGTCATTTGTTCTGTCTTATATTCCGGTTTCTATGCAAGTACTTATTCTGTAATAATCCTCCATTCACTTACACCGTGATTGGCTGTTTAGGGGTTTCCAAAGTAAATTAAAAAAAAAATACTTTTATCCCTAGAGATTAAAAAGGAACTAGTCCCGATATGCAGAGACTAAAGTAGCATTTTAAGAGCATGAGAAGAGAAAAAAAATTTTTTTTCGCTTTTTAGTTATGCACCTAATATTATTATGTGATAAACTAAATCACATAAACATCACATTCAGAAACAATAGTCTAATACCAATTTTTCATCACCCTTAACAAAATGTCTCTGTCCAAGATGCAGGGCCGTTAATCATTGAGGAGTTCTCCCGGTACTTCACCATCACTTGCACTTCACCACATGCATTATAATGAGTGTAAAAGTAGCTTCATATTTTAAACTAGCTGTCCGCTCGCGACTTCGTCTGCGGAATTAATTAAAGTAATTTCGTAATTTCAGTAATTTCGTTAAAAAGTTGGTAGGTACAAATAAAATTTTCATTAAGTACGTATCATAAAGGGACAGCCGTTCCAAAAAATAGTAATGATTTCTAACATTTGTTCGCTTTTTAGAATTTGTTTATATTATTATGTGATTATGTATTACATGCATGTATATGTGCTGCAGCACATATACACTATATTCATGTCATTAATGCTTATTGCCAATTCTTCATCAAAATGGGGCTATCCAATATGCAGGGACATTAATCGTTGAAGAACTCTCCTGGTACTTGACGAAACTTCCATTTCACCACATTCATAAGGGGCTGTTCATTTATTACGTAAGACAATTTTAACCAATTTCTGACCCCCCCTCTCCCTACGTAAGAAAAATAAGACTTAGATGAACCCCCTCCCTCCTTTTTAATCTTACGTAAGATCAGTATCTACCAAAATTGCAAAGAAAAAGTAGCAAAAATATAAAAACGCTTTAATTTTGCTTGCTTTTGTGATCTTGCATAAGAACATCCTACCCCCATGAAAGAAAAAATAAGACTTGTTCAGACCCTCTCACCTCAAATCGTCTTTCGTAATAAATAAACAACCCCTTACAAATGATGGGCAAAAGTAGCGTGTTGTGAAATACTTATTATTAAGGAGTTCCGATGTTCATGTCTGGTCATTAATTTCACTTAACCAAATGGTGCTTTTGGAAAGTTAATGTTCTTACAGAAGTTTGAAAATCGCTGTATGAGTCCTTTAAATAATTGAAGAGTTCCGTCAATTTACCTGGGATTCCATTATCAGAAAACTCGTACTTTATATTTAGTAGTCTAGAAACCAATTTTCATATATCTAACTTCAAAAATAACAAAACTGTCTTACAAATTGCCATCCCCATTTTCACCCCCTTAGGGGTAGTGTTTCCAAAATCACCGAAAGGACTCTTGGTTTATAAGCAGTAGCTTTAACACCAACTTCATTAACTTCAAAAATGACTTCATTCCCATTAAAACTTTCACGTCCCATTTCACCCACTTAGGGATAGTTTTTCGGAAATCACCAAACGTTTTATTTTTTATTTGTTAACAGTGCCTTTTATACCAATATCCACGTTTCTAATTTCAAGAATGACCAAACCCCCATACAAATTTTAACCCCCCATTTCAGCCCCTTAGGGGAAGTCAATCCAAAATCACTGAAAGTTTTTTTATATTAATTAACAGTAACGAATATACCTATTTCCACGTTTCTTACTTCAAAATTGACCAAAGTCCTATACAAATTTCTACCTCCCATTTCACCTTTTTAGGGGTAGATGTTTCCAAACTCGCCATAATTTATATTTTTTATGTGTTAACAGTAGCCTTTATACCAATTTCCACGTTTCTAACTTCAAAATTGACCAAACTCTAATACAAATTACCACCTCCCATGTCATCCCTAGGGGTATTTAATCCAAAACAGTCGAAAATGGTATTTTATTATTTGTATACAGTAGCTCAAATACCAATTTTTACGTTTCTTACTTGAAAAACGACCAAACTCCATTATAAACTTTAACCCCCCATTTCATCCTCTTAGAGGTAGTTTATCCTAAATCGCCAAATTTTTTTTTTGTTAACCTATATGTATACTAATTTTCACGTTTCTAACTTCAAGAATGACCAAACTCCCATACAAATTTTAGACCCCTTTCATTACCTTAGGGGTAGTTTATCCAAAATCACTAAAAGTTATTTGTTAACAGTAGCCTTAATACCAATTTGCACGTTTCTTAATTTAAAATTGACTTAACTCCCATAAAATTTTTCGCTCCCCATTTCACCCACTTTGGGGTAGTTTTCCAAAATCGCCAGAAATTGTATTGTTTTGTTATTTAACAGTATATAGGCTATACTAATTTCCACGTTTCTAACTTCAAAATTTTACCAAACTGCCATACAAATGATCACCCTCCATTTCATCCCCTCAGGGGTAGTTTATCCAAAATTGCCAAACGTTATTTTTTTCATTTGTTAACAGTAACCCCCTTCTTTTAACATTTTCCAAAATTTCTATAGCCTAAACGTTATTCTGATTTTATTTTAATAGATTTATGAAGAATTCATCAATATCCGTTTAGTAGTTTTTACGTGATGCTCAGTCAAACAAACAAACAAACAAAAATTTTATATATGATTTTAATTATGTTTAGTTACTTATTATAAGTCGCCCTGATCGGTTTTTTTTAAATCTTCAATGTACAGACTTTTTGGTCTTAACGATTTTATTATATGTATAGATAAAGAAATCTCATTGCTGGCGTCAATCACTTACGTTTAAGGAGTTCCAGTGGTCATCTCTCTCTACATCATCAGTTCCTCTTCACCAAAAGGTACCTTTGTAATGCAATTTCCTAAGATCTTGCAGGTAATACCAAAATCGCTATATTTCTCATGGATCCCATCATCAAATTCTGACTTTGTTACAATGGGACCACATGGAAAGTATACCCTTTCAAACGAAAAAAGAATGTTTAAATTGGTTCACAATTGATGGAGTAATCGCGTAACAAACATGAAAAAAAACATACATTCGAATTGAGTACCTTCTCCTTTTTTGAAGTCGGTTAAAAAACGGTGGAATTTGTTTTATTGACACTTAACACGGCGCGTCGCTAGGCCAAAATCCTAGACTAAAGGAAAAGGGGAAGACACGTTATCGCCGTACAAGACACTGACATTCGCAAATTCCACACACACAGCTGTAAACATGCACTTAGGAGCAATAGGATTAAATTGATGGACTAACGCCGTGCGCGTAAGTGAGACAGCCATATCTCACCATGCCAGCCATGTCTGTTGAATTTGAGATGTTGATATTTCAGGGCTTGTGGTAAACAAATGGACGTAACTTAGGGAAAAGGATCCAATTCAACCATTTCACACTTGTAGAATTTGACATAATATTGACAGCAATAGAATTCAAATTTAATACCGTGAAGTGCCGAGGACTTGATGTTTGTAGATTTTACACAACAACAGTAAGTTCTACGTTTAAATTTCAATAAGTTTTTGTTTTTAATTTTTTTTTCTAACCATAGTCAATTTTAAAGAAAATTAAAAAGAAGAAAACACGCACTGTGCTACGAAAACGAGCAGTTGCCTTGGCTGTATGAGATTTAGTTCTTGGTCCTTTCTAGAGTCTGTGCGGACAGAGAAGAGTCGTGGGATTTGAGGGCGTGCCAGAACTATTTTATGGTTTTTGCTATGCTGACAACACTGTCACGTAATTATAGTACGACACTAAAGATCATGATACTTGAATCCCGTTGTCCTGGCTTTTTGCCACGGCTCACTGGTTTGATTGACAAAACTATTAAAACTAGTTAAGAATCTGCCTAATCCAACTAACTATCATTTTAGTACAAAACCATGATATGACTATACTATAGTCTAATTTACTACCTAATCTGCCCAGTCCAATAGATATTTTAGTACAAAACCGGATGGGTAGATTGGGTAGAAATTGGGCAATCGAACTGTCATTTTAGTATCTGGGATATAAAAACAGTGCATAAGTAGGCCTTATTGGGATTAGACCGGTTCTCTCACCATATTTTACTTCGCCGAAAAGTTACTGCTAAATATGAAATAATATTTCCTACCTATTCGCAACACCCTTAACTGATCAACATACCTAGTATAAGAACTTAAAAATAAAGAAATATTTTAATTCAAAAACTTTTATTCATTATAATCGAAGTCTGAATCTAAATATTCAATGCCATTTATGATTGAGCTAGCTTCAGAACAACCAGAGAGACTCATAGAACTATCTTCATCTGAATTGGATGTGCCTGAATCTGACACATGGATTACAAATTCTTGTATATCATCTACTAAATGGTCTTGTTCCCAATATTTTTGTTCTAAATGTAAGACATGATCGCATTCTTTTCTCCATTGTTCTGCAGTTATGTTACCGAAGCACTTGTCTTTTTACCAGACTCCATATAAGTTCGATCGGGTTTAAGTCACAGTCGTATGGCGGCAACCTGACAACAGTGTGACCATGCATCTCAAGCAATTGATCAATTTCTGGATCTCCTTTGTTTTTTTGTATGAAAACTAAAAGTTCTTCTTTTAGTGCATCTTCGGGATACGCTATGTTATTATCATCCCACCATTCTTTTAAGATGTCTTTTCTGTGATTACAATTGGGATACTGTGATATGACGCATTATCCATGACGATTGCAGATGGTCTTGACAAGTTGGGCAAAAGTTTTTCATTTACCCACTTAGTGAAATTCTCTCTATTCATATCATGATGATAATCTGCTGAAGTACTTTTAGTTTTGTAAGCAAGTAAACAATTTGGAACAAATCCTTCCCTGGTACCAGCATGAACTATAATATATCTTTCACCGAGTGAAATCGCTTTTGAAATGCCAGCTTCTTTGGGTCCTTGCCAACACTTATTAACTTCATGTGCAGTATGTATATATGGTTCATCTAAATATACAACTGGTTTTTCAGTTTCCCTCAAACTTTTCATATTTCGCAAATATTTTGCACGCCAAGCTACTAGGTAGATCATGCCTCTCAATGAGGACTTTTCGTTTCGATTCACATTTTTTATATTTATATCACAGTTCTTTTAAAACATCACGAAGACTAGTGATTCCTCCACCAAAGTTTGTCTTCCTTTAAGACACGATGCAGCTTCCTCAATGTTAGTATCTCCTTCCTAACGGTATAAAATTCACGAATTTTATTTCTAATGGCACACTTATCAAAATCATCAACAATGATTGTTTTGGTCTACCTGTGCGTTTTTCTCCAGGTGTACACCACGCACCATTATTTAAGGAACCTTCTTTTTTTATTCGAGATACCGTACTTTTACTCAATCCTGAAAATAAATTATACATACCTATAATTATGCATAAAATAGCAAAGTATCAAAACTCTTTGTCAGTTATTTTAAAATCATGAATGACCTGCATATTTATGTAAGTTAATATATTTCGAATGAATATACCTACCGATTTTGTGTCGGAGACTAATTACTTAGGGGGACTATTAAATAGGTAATAATTTAATATTAAATACAACATAAATACCCGTCATAGCGGACACACATTCCGTGACTTTTTGCAAGTCGATAGTAGGGCTTTTAGCCGCTTTTTCCCGCTGACAAAACCGAATAATATTAAATATAATTTCCCTTGTGGAACTATGTATGGTTTTACCCCGTTTCGACATTATTTTATAAATAAACCTTGCAGTTTTTGTATATAAAAATACACAATGACATATAAACGACAGAAATTTGTTTATTTTTTATAAGGCATGATTGCCATGTAAAAATTATAATGTTAGTTCCAGTTTCTGCCACGACTCTTCTCTTTCCGCACAGACTCTATTCTGTATGCATTGGACAGCACTTTAAAAAAAATATCGCAGCGGACAAAAATGGGTAATCATACGTTTATTTTACTCCTAGGAAGAAAATGAGGATGGTCGCGTCTTCGTTTTTCAAAAGAAATGCCATACTTTCTGAGGATGTTTGAGAAATAGTACATTATTGCCTAGGCGCGGAAAGTAAGGGATTGCCTGACGAGGTGGTTAGCAGGCCGAGCAATAGCGAGGCCTGCTAAAATACGAGTCAGGCAATCCCCCCGTTTCCGCCGAGGCATATATAATGCTTTTCTCAAACATGTGAGGAAATTATACAAATATATTTGTAAAAAGTAAAATTAATATTAAAAGTGATGTTAATCATATTAGGACAATTTGTAAACGAAATTGTTATGGGTTTTCCAGGAACATTTATGTTTGTCTGTTGAATTTGAGATGTTGATATTTCAGGGCTTATGGTAGACAAATGGACGTAACTTAGGGAAAAGGATCAAATTCAACCATTTCACACTTGTAGAATTTGACATAATATTGACAGCAATAGAATTCAAATTTAATACCGTGAAGTGCCGAGGACTTGATGTTTGTAGTTTTTACACAACAACAGTAAGTTCTACGTTTAAATTTCAATAACTTTTTGTTTTTAATTTTTTTTTCTAACCATATACAATTTTAAAGAAAATTAAAAAAAAACACACGCACTGTGCTACGAAATCGAACAGTTGCCTTGGCTGTATGATATTTATTTCTTGGTCCTTTCTAGTCTGTATGCATTGGACAGCACTTTAAAAAAAATATCGCAGCGGGCAAAAATGGGTTTTCATACGTTTATTTTACTGCTAGGAAGAAAATGAGGCCCTTCGCGTCTTCGTTTTTCAAAAGAAATGCCATCCTTTCTGAGTATGTTTGAGAAAAGTATATTTAAATTGCTGCTGTAGGTACTCAAATAATAATAATGAATAGCGATGATTAAGAGCTCTAAAAAATTATGGGATTCTAAGAAAAAAAAACCTGATATATCAAAATTTCAGCTAAGACCTGTGATTTACGGCACGGCGGACGGATGCACTTAGTCGTGCGTACAGCAGACTGTCAGAAATAGGGCTTTAATTTGCCTCTTGGGTACGGTACTTACCCTGAAAAGCGTCCCGTTGGTATCCTTTGTGTACGAAAACCCTAAATACGATCTTCCAGAACCTATACATCGTCGCCCATCGTCTCCTTGATTTCTTAAAAAATATCCCACAGAACATGTTAAGAATTTGCGAACAGACAAATAATCAGTATTAGTTTTTTTTACAAAAGCAATTTGGGCCCATTCGTGTCCCAATCCCAGTAATAAGCTACTTGAGTTCGTCAATATATGAAGATAAGTATTTAATGGATTTTCTTTTTTTATTCCAGGAGAAAGCTGCATCGAGAAGCCATTGGCGACATTATGGAGAAACTATCAGAAATCTTCAAAACCTGATGTCGTTATGAAACTATCTGTTTCCAATGCTGGTCTGAAGGGCACTACCAAAGAACACGGCCTCACCGAATACTGGTCCCACCGAATCACATATTGTGCCAGCCTTTCGCACTACCCAAAGTTGTTCTGCTGGGTATACCGTCACGAAGGAAAAAAATTAAAGCATGAACTACGCTGCCACGCTGTTCTCTGCGCCAAAGAAATAATATCTAAAAAAATTACTGAAGGACTACAAATAAAAGTAAAACAAGCTCTCTTGGAATTCAAAAAAGATCGCATCTCTAAGCAGAATGCAAGATTAAGTCTCGCGAATAGTGTATATGATAATCCAAGTATGCCTCGCAGAAAGATCCTCCTCAGCGTAGGAGCAATGAATTACCGACCTCCTTTGGAGAGGTCGAAATCGGCTCCAAAGCTTGGTGCCATCGAAGAACTTTGTTCCGAGGAGGACGAGGAGGAGGCAGAGATGAATGCTAAACAAACGTTGTGTAATACTTGGGCAAGGAATTCTTTAACGGACAATTCTGCCGAACATTTCTATTCTTCACCGGTGCTACATCGGATCAAGTCACCTCGAAAACGTTCATGCCCAAACGTTATGAACAGGACACATTCACATTATTCAGATAACGAACCAGCCTCTGGTCAACTCATCGATCTTATCCTCCAAGAGAGCAAGAGAACTGAAATTTCCAGTCACATTTCAGGGGTTGCTAGTCAAAACGAAGCGAAAAAGTTAGAATCCAGAACGCATACTTTAGAATCGATTTCCGAATCAAGCGAAATGGCTGTCATTCCGACATGCATAGACAAAAATTTGCATTTGATATCTCAAAGTAACTTCCTCGTCACGGATAGCGACGACGGATCTGTATCTTCGGGCTGCGAGACCGCCAGCACCGTCAACTCCGACGCCGAGCCTTCTTCGCTACCCACGCACTACGCACACGACGACCTAAAACTACTCTCAGAGACAGAAAAAAACATTACCTTTGTTCCAGAGCGGATACATAACTTTGAAAGCATTGTTTTCAAAGATGGTGAGGGCGGCTGCTCGGTTGCTCTCGATCCCCACGATGAAGTGAATCTTGTGCCTATTGGAGAAAAGAGTTCATTTCGGCGAAGGTCTACTTACCCGCCACTGAGACTAGATGCCACGTTTAACGAGTTTGAAAGCAAGTTTGAGTCTCTTATTGATAACGTTACAGACTTTGATAGTTTGAACTCTAGCTTTGAAACAGAAGTTTTCAGAAATGCTGGAGATAATGACAGTGCTTGCTCCGATGAGTCAGGCTATTCAGAATTGCTAGAAAATCGTAAGGAAAGTGCCATTGGTAATACGATTTTGGTTTAAGCGGTCTATTGTCATATTTTCCAGATGATTGGTTAGGCCACAATTATGGCATTAAATAATTATTGCAATTTATTCGGTGTACAGAAATATATTACCTACAATACTTGTCCTGTAATGTATAAATAATTATTGTAATTTATTCGGTGTACAGAAATATATTACCTACAATACTTGCCTTGTTCTGTAATGTAAAAAAGGGTTGCGGAAAGTACTTTCTTCATTTGACGTATTCCTTTATTAAATATATGTATATATTGTAGATTTATGTAAAAATCTCAAGTATTTAATTTTAAGGGACAAAAGATTTTTTTTTCACCTCTCATGCTCTTAAAATGTTACTTTAGTCTCTGCATATAGGGACTAAAGCTCCTTATTAGTCTCTAGGGACTAAAGTAATTTTTTTAAATTTACTTTGGAAACCCCTAAACAGCCAATCACGGTGTACGTGTGAATGCAGAATTATTACAGAATAAGTATTTGCATAGAAACCGGAATATAATAAAGAACAAATGACGTAGGTTTGACCTTTTTCTATTTATGGCATTCATATCGAGTTAGAAAGAGATGTCCTTCTAGGTATTCTTTCGTTCTCCATCATGTTGCCAAAAGGTTTTAGACGTCACAGTACTACAAAATTAAAAAGTCGATATGCATATAGTTAATTTTGTGTCAGGGTGACTTTTTCATTTAGTAGCTTTATTAGTTTGACAGTGTTTTGAATATAATATATATCGATATTTTCAGATTTCCAAAAGATGAAAAGTTGATACTAGAGTTATTGGCGACTCAGCTGGCATTGACAGATCCTCGTGACAACATGATGTAAAACAAAAGAATACCATTAAGGACATCTCTTTCTAACTCGATATGAATGCCATAAATAGAAAAAGGTCAAATATACGTCTTTTACTGTTTCTTATAGTCCGGTTTCTACGAAAGTACTTATTCTGTGGTATAGACAATTTTAAGGGCGTGGAAATAACCTCAAAATGACAACTGTGCGAAAATATTAAATAAACTGTTTAATTTCGTGAAACACGATTAATGACTACGAAAATGAATGTATTTAATTATATTAAGGATGAATTCAATTTATTATGCATGGTCCAATTAGCTTTAAAAATGGTTTTCAAGTTTGAATTGAATCTGTTGGCTAAATATGCAAGCATTTACTTTACAAAAAAAAGAACTTAAAAACTGCGGAACAAATTTTTTTGCTATTGTAATTTTGTATAGAATGTCGTTATTTTTCCTCGCATTCAAAGTGAAAAGTAGAGTGTTTAACTCGAGACTAAAAACCCATAATGGCACTCGAACTTCTTCCACCCTCGCTTTGCTCGGGTTTGCTCGGGTGTATAAATATCTCGTGTCATAATGGCTTACTTTAGTCCCTTGTTGAACAATCTACTATTGTTGTACGAGTACCAACCGAAACGGTTCCTGTACTTGTGTTTATAATTTAATCCAGACAGCGCAACCACATTTATACTTGTCGTGTATTTCGTAATATTGTGATTATCGTGAGTAGACTCAACATAAAGCGTACCTAGGTACGTAATTTGCTTTACTAGTAAAGCAAATTAGAATAATAATTAGGTAATAAATTTAAATTCAAATATCTGTAAGATTGTGCTTAGACATTCCTTGTTAACGAAACCAGATAATTATCCTTTAATCGGGTCGTTCATCTATGTCTGTAATAGGAAACACTGAAAAAATAAAGATCTGAGTAGAGTTTTGCCATTTTTACTATAACCTGCATATGAATCAGTAATCTATTATTCAGTGCGGAGTTCACCAACAGCCGATTAAGAGTGACGGCTGTCAAAATGTATTGAATAACAGCCGATTAAGATTTAGGTAACAGTCATTATTGCAAATTGGTTGGTGAAATCCGATATTAGTAGAGTACATAAACTATATATATACCATCTTCTCCATTTACCGGCAGTTATAATAATTTCTTTTGTAGTGAAAATTGCTGGTTATCGGTGAAAGCCACCAGCTATATTGACACTAAATGGATCCAAATGGTGCGCGTGCGCGTGCGCGTGCGTGTGCGTGTGCGTGTGTTATTATGAACAGAAAAAAATTATGACTGCTGATTTGAAACATGTTTTGGACAGGAAAAATGGACCCAAATGGTTAAACTTATTGCTGTTCTGATGAGCTAAACGTAACATTGGAGAATTTAAGGCATATTTGGTATGGACGAAAGGGACGTGAAATAGTACACGATTAGAATGACGGGTACGAAAGGCTGGCGTGTTAAACGTAAGTTCCGCCGTGAGCGCTGGACTGTCCATCCATCCGTTGGCAATGTCATGCAGCAGGCTCATGTCCAGTAGCTATCGGCGCTCATGCAGGCTGAGCAGGCCATATCGTTTGCAGGTTCCCCGCTCTTGATTTAAAATTAAGATGGCGAATAAAAATTCGTTGTATATGTTCAATCCTATCAATGTATGTAATATATTGAGGTGCCCAGACTGTACTGGTATATTCAAGAGTGCTCCTAACGTAAGCTGCGTACACTACTTTTAAACAAGTGACATTTTTGAACGGCTTACATACGCGTGTGACAAAACCTAAGTTTCTGTATGCACGTCCAACCACATTGTCAACATGCTTCTCAAACGTGAGTTTTGAATCGAGAATCAATCCCAAGTCACGCGTTGAGGAGACATGCTCCACAGGGTGTCCGTCTATAGTATAGATAAAATGGATAGGACGAGGACTACGTGTAAAAGAAATCTGAATACATTTCGACTTATTAATATTGATCCTGTTAGCTTTGTAGTAACCCAATAGCCGATCAAGATCATATTGAAGTGCTAAGCAGTCTTCAAGCTTGTTAATATCAATAAATATTTTTTTGTCATCCGCGAATAAAATAAATTTAGAACTACAAAAAACTGTGTAGATGTCATAAACATATACTCCATAGAGCAGCGGGCCTAATATTGACCCCTGGGGAACGCCTGACTGAATAGATATGAAGTTGGATTTGTAACCTCCGACGATAACAACTTGTTGCCTCTTGGAAATATAAGACTCAATCCATCTGAACAAGTCACCTCTTAGCCCTAACCTATATAATTTACGAAGGAGAATGACGTGATCAACCCTGTCAAAGGCCTTCTCAAAATCAGTGTAGATCACATCAACCTGCTTGCGCTGATCCATTTTGCGGAGAACAAAGTTTGTAAATTCCACGAGATTAGTGGTTGTTGGTAATAACAACTTTTTCCGAATTTTCATTTTGCATAATACAAATTGCATAATTTGATCAGCAGAAATGATTAAATAGTTTAAAAACAAAATAAATATAAACGAATTGCATAATTTCGAAAGCAAGAATAGTTTAGTAGCATAGTAATGTATCTGCATAACAGACATTTAGTAAATGGTAACTTTGTATAGTATTTATTGCTCATAACGTTCTTTTTTAATAAAAACCAAGATCATAATGTTCAAATAACATAAACTCACCTAACCTAACCTACTGCTTTGGTAGCGGTTCGCTTTTTTAACTGTTCTGGTATAATTTTGATTGGTATATCATATAACATTATGTCACCTGATCATTAGTTCAAATGTTGTTCTAAATTCTAATCATTATCTATACATATAATAAAATCGTTAAGACCAAAAAGTCTGTACATTGAAGTTTAAAAAAAAACCGATCAGGGCGACTTATAATAAGTAACTGAACATATAAAAAGCATTTTAAAAATTTTTGTTTGTTTGTTTGTTTGTTGGTTTGTTTGTTTGTTGGTTTGTTTGTTTGTTGGTTTGTTTGTTTGTTTGACTGAGCATCACGTAAAAACTACTGAACAGATAATGATGAAATTTTCATAAATCTATTTATATAAAATCAGAATAACATTTAGGCTATAAAAATTTTGGCAAATGTTAGAAGAAGGGGGTAAAAAGAGGAGGTAAAGTTTGTATGGAAAAAACCATTTAGATTGTTCTAGAATCATACAACTCACAATAAATACTTATTATTAAAAATAAAGATATACCTGTTTCATAGTTTTTTTTAAATCTCATCCAAAAACGCAAAAAAGAGGGTTTTATGTTTCATATTACTGGAATTCATACAACTATAAAATAAAAACCAATGAAGTTTGACCTTTGAAACTTGCTACATATACTTAAAATAACAAATAAATTAAACTACTTTCGGCGATTTTGGATAAACTACCCCTAAGGGGATGAAATGGGGGGGTTAAAGTTTGTATGGGAGTTTGGTCATTTTCAAGTTAGAAACGTGGAAATTGCTATAGGAATACTGTTATCAAATAAAAAACACTACTAACGGTGATTTTGGATAAACTACCCCTAAGGGGATGAAATGGGGGTTAAAGTTTGTATAGTAGTTTGGTAGTTTTTCAAGTTAGACACGCGGAAATTGGTATAATTATAGGCTACTGTTAAGGGGTAACAAATTAAAAAAAATAAAGTACGGCGATTTTGGATAAACTACCCCTGAGGGGATGAAATGGGGGGTGGTAATTTGTATGGGAGTGTGGTCAATTTTTAAGTTAGAAACGTGGAGATTAGTATATAGGCTACTGTTAAATAACAAAACAATACTTCTGGCGATTTTAGAAAAACTACCCCTAAGTGGGTGAAATGGGGGGTGAAAATTTGTATGGGAGTTAAGTCAATTTTAAAGTAAGATTTTGGATAAACTACCCCTAAGGTAATGAAATGGGGGCTAATATTTTTATGGGAGTTTGGTCATTCTTGAAGTTAGAAACGTGGAATTTGGTATACTTATAGGTTAAAAAAAAAAACAATTTTTGGCGATTTTGGATAAATTACCCCTAAGAGGATGAAATGGGGGGGGTTAAAGTTTATAATGAAGTTTGGTTGGTGTTATGGGAAGTGTTAATTTGTATGAGTTTCGTCAATTTTGAAGTGAGAAACGTGGAAATTGGTATTTAGGTTACTTTCAACAAATAAAAAATATTACTTTTGCCGTGTTTGGAAACATCTACCCCTAAAAAGGTGAAATGGGGGGTAGAAATTTGTATAGGAGTTTGGTCAATTTTGTAAGTTAGAAACGTGGAAATTGGTATATTAGCTACTATTAAGGAATAATAAAAAAAAATACTTTTAGTTATTTTGGATTTACTTCCCCTAAGGGGCTAAAATGGGGGGTTAAAATTTGTATGGGGGTTTGGTCATTCTTGAAGTTAGAAACCTGGAAAATGGTATAAAAGGCTCTGTTAACAAATAAAAAATAAAACGTGATTTCCGAAAAACTATCCCTAAGTGGGTGAGATGGGAGGTGAAAGTTTTAATGGGAATGAAGACATTTTTGAAGTTAATGGAGTTAGTGTTAAAGCTACTGCTTACAAACCAAGAGTACTTTCGGTGATTTTGGAAACACTACCCCTAAGGGGGTGAAAATGGGGGTGGCAATTTTTAAGAGTTTTGTGATTTTTGAAGTTAGATATATGAAAATTGGTTTCTAGACTACTAAATATAAAATACGAGGTTTCTTATAATGACGGCACCCTACAAACATTTAAAGGACTCATACAGCGATTTTCAAACTTCTGTACTGAACATTTACATTCTAAAAGCACCATTTGGTAAAGTGAAATTAATGACCAGACATGACCATCGGAACTCCTTAATAATAAGTATTTCACAACACGCTACTTTTGCCCATCATTTGTAAGGGGCTGTTTATTTATTACTACGTAAGACGATTTGGGGGGAGGGGGTCTGAACAAGTCTTATTTTTTCTTACATGGGGGTAGGATGTTTTTACGTAAGATCACAAAAGCAAGCACAAATTAAAGCGTTTATATATTTTTGCTACTTTTCCTTTACAATTTTGGTAGATACTGATCTTACGTAAGATTAAAAAGGAGGGAGGGGTTTCATCCAAGTCTTATTATTTCATACGTAGGGGGAGGGGGGTCAGAAATTGGTTAAAATTGTCTTACGTAATATATGAACAGCCCCTAATGAATGTGGTGAAATTGAAGTTTCGCAAAGTACCAGGAGAGTTCTTCAACGATTAATGTCCCTGCATATTGGATAGCCCCATTTTGTCAAGAGTGATGAAGAATTGGCAATAAGCATTAATGGCATGAATGTAGTGTATATGTGCTGCATGTAATACATAATCACATAATAATTAAACAAACACTAAAAAGCGAACAAATGTTAGGAAAAATTACTATTTTTTGGAAAGTCTGTCCCTTTATGATACGTACTTAATGAAAATTTTATTTGTACCTACCTACCTTTTAACGAAATTACTGACTCTCCGCAGACGAAGTCGCGGGCGGAAAGCTAGTATTAAATACGTATGATATACCAAATGACATTATTCCTAATGAACGTCTATACATAGTTATAATAAAATCGTAAAGACCAAAAAGTTTGTACATTGAAGATTACAAAAAAAACTGACCAGGGTGACTTATAATTAGTAACTGAACATATTAAAACCATTTTTTTACATTTACGTTTGTTTGTTTTTTGTTTGACCGCGCATCACGTAAAAACTACTGAACGGATATTGATGAAATTTTCATAAATCTATTTAAATAAAAACAGAATCAAATCTAGGCTATAGAAATTTTGGAAAATTTTAGAAGAAGGGGGTAAAAAGAGGGGGTAAGGTTTGTATGAAAATTTTGGAAACCTTAAGTGGGTTTATTTCATCAAAATTGACGATGAAAGTCGTCCATTTTTGAAGATAGAAACGTAGAATTGGTATAAAGGCTATTGTTAAAAATAAAAATAAACTACTTTCGGCGATTTTGGATAAACTATCCCTAAGGGGCTGAAATGGGGGGTTCGGTGCTCTCTCTTACAATTTTATTAAGCTCTACCATAATGTGAACTGTTATTAAGAAGAGATTTTGTACTGTAGTAAAAATACTTATAGAATGTTTTAATAATGTTTAATATAAATCAGTCCTCTTGTCTCAGACAGTCTTGGTTAAACAGAATCTATAAGGCTATTAGGGTTGTAATGGGCCAATCCTTATTTAAATAATGTTATCAGAGATACTTTTAGCACAGCCAGGCAATTTACATGAGGAGTAATATTATTATTATCGATTTATGCATGTTTAGTGAATGTTCATTAAAAGATTAAACTACCTAACACAATTATGAAACCAAACTGTATTAAACAGGTTGGTGTATATTATAATATACTTGTTGTTTTTTTTATTTTCAGATGATCCGTCTCGTACTGCCACCCTGGAAGATAGGAGTAAAACATGTTTTCGATATCCGTGTTAAATAATTATTTTTCTATTAAAATTCAGCTGTAATTTACCTTAATGTTTTATTATAACAGTATGGTTAACACAAGTTGTATTTTCTTACTTGTCACTCAGTGGATCCCTGTCCCTCTGATAGGTATTTATCTCTTGATTTTAAACTTAGGTAGACAGGAGCTACCAAGCGACAAACAAGTCATGGGCAACTTGTGCTATTGATCCTGCAAATTTAACCATATTTCTGTCATTGCACCTACTATGCACACTATCAACAGCATTTCATCCATGTTCCACTAATATCCCATAAGAACAACTGTCACTTTTTAATTTGCTAAGGTACACTATAAAGTGACAACAAGCAACTTGAGGTAACACTAAATTTAATGAATGTTTATGCCACATGGCATGGTTTATTGGCATATACCTACCTATATGTAATTAAACAAGCAACCTAATTATTTAATCGTATGGTGCATTTAAATAAACATTTCAAAAATACATAACTAAAAAGATAACTATAGATCCACATTCAAGGTCCCGAGCCAGGCCAGGTGTTTGTTTAGCAATCTAATAAAGATAGTTTAATAAAGTTTCACCTACAAATCTAATGTTTTATTGAACTTGCATATTTATTACACAATGTAGGTACAAATGACAGACTTAATGCCTTTATTGTTCCCATTAAGATTTTTATTTATTTCATAATATAGCATGCCCGCGACTCCGCATGACTCCGTCCGCGTAAAAGTCCGGGATAAAAGTATCCCATGTGTTAAAATCCAGGTGATAAACAATCTGTGGGCCAAATTTAATCCAAATCGGTTAAGTCGTTTCTGAGATTTGCGCGCACAAACTCACACAAATCATTGTTTTGGGTTCTATTGCGTTAATAAAGACCTCCAATAATAGATTTTCTCAAATATCGAGTGGCGAGCGACAATAAAAACTACCTACATAGGTAGAAATGAAGAAAGTATGGCACACGACTCGTCCTGATAGGAAATATAGTTTCGTATAGGTTAGTGTATAGACTAGCATTTGTGGACTACGAGAAAGCTTTCGATTCGATCGAGACATGGGCTGTGCTGCAGTCTCTACAACGGTGCCAAATCGACAACAGGTACATCGAGGTGTTAAAGTGTTTGTACGAAAATGCCACCATGCCAGTCCGACTTCAGGACCGGGACTCTGAGCGTATTCCGCTGCAGCGGGGAGTCAGACAAGGAGATGTAATCTCTCCGAAGCTGTTCACCGCTGCGCTGGAAGATGTGATCAAGATTCTGGACTGGGAAGGACGTGTACAAACGGCGAGTACATCACCCACCTTCGGTTTGCCGATGACATAGTAGTCATGGCTGAGACCATGGAAGACCTAAATGCAATGCTCGATGACCTCAGCAGAGCCTCTGAACAAGTTGGTCTGAGGGTGAACATGGACAAGACAAAGATCATGTCGAACACCCATGTAATACCAACTCCTGTGGTAATCTGAGGCTCGGCACTTGAAGTTGTTGACGATTATGTTTACCTGGGACATACTGTCCAGTTAGGTAGGTCCAACTTCGAAAAAGAGGTTAATGGTCGAATCCGACTCGGTTGGGCAGCTTTCGGGAAGCAACGCGATATCTTCTCGTCGAATATACCTACCGCAATGTCTCAAGTCGAAAGTCTTCGACCAGTGTGTGTTGCCAGTGATGACTTACGGTACTGAGACGTGGGCGCTGGTGATGGGCGTCATAAGAAAGCTCAAGGTCACTCAAAGGGCAATGGAGAGGGCTCTCGGAATAGGTATCTCTGCGTGAACGAATCAGGAATGAGGAGATCCGCACGAGAACCAAAGTCACCAACATAGCCCTAAGAATTGCTAGATTTAAGTGGCAGTGGGCGGGGCACATCGCTCGCAGAACAGATGGCCGTTGGGGCCGAAGAGTTCTCGAGTGGCGTTCGCGGACAGGAAGACGCAGCGTGGGCAGACTTCCAACAAGGTGGACAGTCGACGTGCTTAAAATTGCGGGAAACCGATGGATGCAAACGGCGCAGGACCGGTCTTTTTGGCAAACCTTGAGGGAGGCCTATGTCCAGCAGTGGACGTCTTTCGGCTGAAATGATGATGATGATGAGTGTATAAAACCTTCTGCTCGAGTTTCTTGCGACGCTTCTTCTCAGCAATCAAATGTTGGTCTTGTCCGAAGCGCCTGTAAAACCGACAGTAAAACAGCCTGATGTGACCAAATTACTGAATAAATTATTTGAATTTGTAAGGAGAGCATTGAAATTTGCGGCGGTGATAAAGAAACTAAATAATAAGGCTAAATGCGGAGGGCTATAAGCAGTGGCGGCGTAGCTATCGGAGGGCTAGGTAGGCGGTGCCGTGCACCGGGGCCCTCAAGCACAGGGGGCCCTCGGAGACCGAGGGCCCCCCGACCCGGACCAGCATGCCTCTATAGTGATGGCTGATAAGTAGATGTGTAGAAGAATAAAACATGCTGCGCCGACCCTAGATTATATAAAGGCAATGGGAAGATATGATAGGTTTAACAAGGTTTCCGATCATAATTATTTATTTGAAGCCTACTGGAAAGCGCAGCATTTAATGTGAAAGAGGTGTTTATACTCGCCTTTATATGCCTCTACTTACGTGTGTACCATGCTTTATTTCACCTGTCATGTGTCTATGATAACCGTTTATGGTCACCTAGCTAGGCGGGAATCCATCTTCGACATTGTGTGTTTTGACTCGCCGCCATTATGCACGATTAAGAATTAAAACTTTGTTTTTAAGTGTTTTCCAGTAAAATTAAAAGATAATTCTTTTACTAAATAAGTATAAGTGGGTGTGGCGATAGTGACGTGTAACGATGAAGTCAGAAGACAACGCGGCGCAAAGTCCACGTGCTAAGTCGGCTTCGTCGATCGTCGAGTTCCAGCTAGCTATTCCAATTTCTCGTCCTCAGAGGATGAATGTACTTCCTCGCGGCTCCCAAATAAACGAGGTAAAGGCGAAGATCTACGGATTGACGCCCTCATGAGCTCAGGTGGGTCTTTTGACATGTTTTGCATGATTTGCTGCGATGAGCAGTGGTATAACTGCAATCTTGCCTGATGATCAAATTTTAGATCGAACAGAGACAACCCCCTTTCTCGTAATGTGCGGAACACTGACTTTTGCCCACCGAACGTGGGTTAAATTCCCCGTAGTATGTTCTCAGCTTGCTACAGCGGGTTTTATTGAATTGGTATGTTTGAGAGCTGTTGTACCGTATTTATTGTAAATAACGAATTGATTGATTGATTGAAAACGTAATGACGGTCTGATGTACTTTAACACATTCGTCGCCGGTGACACACTGTCGTGTCAAAATTACATATATTTGGAGATTAAGCGGCGGTGAATGTGTTTACTCAGCTAAGGATTATTCCATGGGCAAAGAGACGGTCACGGCGGCTTTCTCCCAAGCCCAGTTATAACAGAGGACCCTGCTCAGGAGGAGAGCGGATCTCTGGCCTGCAAGCAGTAGTCAATTGGGTAGTCAAATCTCCGGAGGATATAAACCCAAATGTTCTTATCAATAAAATATTGTCTATGCTCTTTGGCTCATCGCCTTAATCATAAAGTAGTAAGAGTTGACTTTATTTAAATTTTTGTGGCAAAGAGAGTTACTTTCAAAAAGTGAAATTGAAATATTTCATTTCAACTCAGGGTGGTCTACAGGCCTGGTATCAGCTCCCAGTCTTTAGAAAATATGAACATTTCTTGCCAATTTTATAGTTTAGTTATTAAAGTTATTAATAAGTTGAGTCCGAAATATGATAAAATCATTTATTCCAATAAGTCATATATGGATTTTAGTAAGGAAAAGTAATATTGCTACCTTTTACTCAAGGGAAGTGGGAAGCCACTCTTTAAAGGTAAATGCCTATTTCTGTTCTATTCTAGGAAAGTTGAATATATCGGGTGCCAACAGCTTTATTATGTAATTAATAATCAGTTTCTTTTTTGGAAGCTATATAATAAGCTAATAGCTTTTTACAGAACCTTTTGTTCAGGTAATAAAACGAATTTAAGTTCTCTGATCTTTAAATGGTTTTTAAAGATTTTTTTGTTTTTAATGTATTAAGCAGCTTTCTGTTAAAGTTTTTGTTGCTGCAAAGAAAGACAGGGTCTCGGGACCCATTTTTAATCTGCAGGTTTTCAACAATTATGTTGGCACAAAGAATGTTCACCTTATATCCTTGCAGTACCAGAGTTTAAGAAGCCTTAAGGTTGGCTAATAAAACTTTAGATTTCAGACCAGGAATTTAGAATTACCCAATTTGCTAGTTCCAATGGCTATTCCTCCACCCCGTTAACAAGGGAGAAGTACCTCAGTTGTCTTCATTACCCTTTTGCCCCCTGCCTTTTCACAGGCAGTTCTTACTGGATTGCAAAAATCCTAGCTAGACAAGAGAGGAAGACGCATGCTAGTTTACCTAGATGGATTCCTGTTGGTCCATCAGGACCACTCCATACGGACTCAGCAGGCCTCGGCGGCCTTGGAGTTGCTGGAGAGCTTACAGTGGCAAGTCAACTACCAAAAATCGGTTCTTATCCATGAGGAAAGAATTTATTAGGTGTCAAACAAAGTCCATTATTTTTTAAATGTTTACTCAATTTCATCACTTTAGGAGTAGCACAGGACCCAACAGTGGTGATCTTTGAGGAAGGCCTATGTCCATCAGTGGATGTGCTTTTGGCTGATATGATAATTTTTGGATTCATAAATAATTCATAATATAATATTTTTTTAAAATAAATAATAAATATAAATTAAAAAAAAAAAATGTATTACACATTACAGTCATGGATTTTGCACGATCTACATTCATACATAATATAACTTGTTCCTAATTTTTAAAGACATGACACTTGTACCTTCAATGAGCATTATTTTAGACACAAAGATTTTGTTTTTATAATTCTAAATGCTCAAGAGCACTTTTAATTCTTATAGACCTTGTTAGACCAGGATTATCTGTTTGTGATTCTGGAGTCACCCTATCTGACTTTTTTAGTCAGTGGTACTTTCTTAATATGGCTACTGATTGACCTTTCAACTATTGGATCTGACTGATCAGTTCAATATAATTTGTGCCAGCTCTTCTGAGTAGATACAATGCCATTGCAGATTGCTTGTCTCGGGGCAGGCTGTTATCCGATTGGCATCTGGTCTGACAACCAAGCTCACCACGGAGGTGTTCAGCTGTTGAGGAAAGTCAGAAATAGACGTATTTACCTCGATCTGCTCTGCTGTAGTAACCAAATACATTATAGTTGATGTGGAGGATTACTACACAGAATTTACAGATACCCTTCAGTTGAGCCTGAAACTACCGTATCAAGTGGATATTTTCTCCACCGTGCCTCAATGTTCCATAAAGAACACTCGGTACTTACTTCCTAGTAATACCAACAACTCAAACACACTGGAGAGCGGATCTCCAGTCTCGAGTAATAGATCATTCTATACAGGGCACTGGGCACATATATCACATATCCTAGTAGTTCGGGCGGACCGGACTCTAGGTACTGGAGAACGGATCTCCAATCCCGTGAATCGCCTAGTAGTTCCAGACTAGTACAGGAGAACAGATTTCCAATCCCGTGTGATAGAATATTCTATACAGGGCGCTGGGCACATATCTTCTAATAGCCCCAGTTTGGACGCAAGGTTCTGGAGAGCGGATCTCCAAACCCATCCTACCATCTGTTCGTACTATAAGTACCAAGTTTCCCCTCACCAGAGGTACATTAAAGTTTGGAAATTTGGAGGCGTGGGCAAAAGATAGTAACCTTAGATAAGGGAGCAAACAGATCTTTTGAAGCCCCACTAAATAGATGCTTTTTCAGGGTGTACAGAGACCAGTTCAAACCCTAAAGTATCTCAAGCAGAAGAGTTAGCCAGATGTTTGCCCACACCCACTCTCACCTGAAAGACTATCAGGATTATACTGTGGCACAATATTGGTGCACAATAGTCTGCAATCGCAGCATACCGTGGGCAAAACGAGGCAATATCTTCTAACTTTTTAGTGAGATAGACTAACTAAAGGCTATAGCTGATTCCAAGTTCAACTCCTTCAAATTCCCCTATATAGGACCCTTAGGTAGTAATCAGCTAAATGGTACTGCTTGATATGTTATATTGAGCTGTTACTTTTTACTATTAGCTGCAGAACGAAAACTGTATGGCTTGAGGATACTAATATAAGTATAAGTAGACTGAATTTCAAGAATCACAGAGATTCAATAATTCTGTGGCCCGGGGCCAATTCTGAAGCACAAACTTATTGTTATCTTCATCTCTTTTTCTCAATTTAGTTTGAAGCATGAATTAAAGGGATGATTATGAAGTATTGGATTTACTGCTTCATAGTAACCAGCCTATTTAGACTCAAAGACAGATAGATAGTTAACAGTCGTTATCGTCAGTCAACTATCAGGAAATATCCTCACAAGGTTGACTTGTGAACTTAGTTAATTGTGTTTTTGATGGATCAGGGATAGAATAACAAAGGATTAAGGAAAATAAGATTCAAGAGTTTAATAAGTTACTATTAAGGGTATAGCTAAGCCCGCCAGTACATAGTACAATTGAAAGATGGGTAAGACCTGTGTTATGCGGGGTAGGCATACTCTAAATTCCAATCTCAGAAGTTCGCGTAGTGCCTTCCTTAGCATGATTACAAAATAAACCTTTAGAAAATATTTACTACTAAATAATTTCAAAACATATTATTGCCGAAAAATAAATAAAGCGCAGAAACATAATGACTGTGATGATTTGTTAAATTCCTTTTCTTGGATTTGAATTTTGAGGTTTTAATTGGTCCCTTAAGAATTAGGTGAATTATTATCTGAGGGTATATTTCCCTTTAATTAGGTATGTTGAACACGACTAGATGGTAAATGTGTTTAATAATTTTGCTATTTTACATTTTATCTAAATGAATATTTTGGTAATTTACATATTTTACATTATTCCGATTCTGATATATTTTATAACCTCCATGATTGGTTATAAAGATAAAGATAAAAGATATTTATTCAGTAAGTAGGCCGCACGGGCACTTTTACACGTCAAAAATCTACCAGCGCTTCCCAAGAGGAGACCACTGCTGAGAAGAAGCGCCGCAAGAAACTCAACAGTTAGTCATTTTTTAATAAAAAATATAACAATGTCACTACTTATTCTAGCATTATATAAAACTGTAATAATAATATTAAATATCTGCGTAGTTTTGCAGGAAAACATGTCAGAATGACTACGAGAAAATGTATATATATATATATATATATATATATATATATATATATATATATATATATATATATATATATATATATATATATATATATATATATATATATATATATATATATATATAATATATATATATATGTATATATATATCACACAAAACAGTTTTGACATGTCTTCCTACATAAACCGTGTCCCCTAGACAAGATACAGCGTTTACATGATTTTTATGAGGTACGTACGAGTAGTAGGTAAGCTATTGAACATTAAACATTAGTTAATTTTCTGGTTTAGGCCAAGCATTTTTGTCCGTTAGATAGTCCTCGACCCTATAGTACGCCTTTGACATCAACGACTTTTTCAAGTAATTTTTAAGTGCTGGAAGGGGTAACTCTAAAACTACGTCGGGTAATTTATTATAAAAATGAATACATTGACCTACAAATGATTTATATACTTTACGGACACGAAACTTTTTTATGGCAATTTTATTTTTATTCCTAGTATTTATATTATGTATATCAGAATTTTTAACGAAAGAGTCTAGGTTCTTAATAACATACATAATATTTTCATAAATATATTGGGATGCTACTGTTAAAATATTAATTTGTTTAAAAAGTTCTCTTAATGAATCACGGGAATTTAAGTTATATATAGAGCGAATGGCCCTTTTTTGTAACACAAATATAGTTTGTATGTCAGCTGCTTTTCCCCAAACCAGAATACCGTATGACATAACACTATGAAAATAACTATGATAAACTAAGCGAGCTGTCTCAACATTGGTAAGTTGTCTAATTTTCCTAACGGCGTAAGCGGCCTTACTTAATTTGCCTGCTAGAACTGCTATATGGGGACTCCATTGCAAATTATTGTCTATAGTTATGCCTAAGAAAAGTGCCTTATCTACCATTTCTAAACACTCGCCATTAAGAAAAATACTAGAATTTACCGGTTTAACATTAGGCAAAACGAACCTAACACATTTAGTTTTCTTAGCTTTGAGTAGTAAGTTGTTACTCGTAAACCAATTAAGTACTTTAACAAGCGCGGCGTTTATCCTACTGAAGTCGACGGATTTTCGGTCTACCTTGAAAATGAGTGATGTATCATCAGCAAATAGTACAATATCACAAAGTGTATCTACTATGGGTGGTAAGTCATTTATATAAACCAAAAATAAGAAAGGACCTAATATAGAGCCCTGGGGCACACCTAATTTAACTGCAGCGCCAGCAGACTGCGTATTGTTATGTTATGATGTTATTATATCAACATTGTGTGTTTTGTTTATATGTCACCAGCAGATAACAGACACGTCTTCCACATTAAATGCTGCGCTTTCCAGTAGGCTTCAAATATAACCGTTTTACAAAACAATAAAACGGGTATTTTAAGCCGAAGGAAAGCGCAGCATTATAGGAATTTCTTCCTGGTGAAGACTACAATGACGAAGATGGATTCCCGCCTAGCTAGGTGACCATAAACGGTTATCATAGACACATGACAGGTGAAATAAAGCATGGTACACACGTAAGTAGAGGCATATAAAGGCGAGTATAGACACCTCTTTCACATTAAATGCTGCGCTTTCCTTCGGCTTAAAATACCCGTTTTATTGTTTTGTAAAACGGTTATATTACTGTTGCTATAAGACAATCTGAAACAATGTTGTTCAGGCAATGTCGAGACTTACGGCGTGCAGCAAAGTATTTGGGGGCTATCTGCCGTACTCAGAGAAATTAATTAATTTTTAAGTTTGATTAAAGTTGCTGCATCTTATTCTATTGCCATAGCAAAGAAAGTGACAGACACAACTTTAAATGAAACTTAAAAGTTAATTGACGCGTCTCTGAGTGCCGCATTTAAATTCCTGAACCTACAGTATAATACGAACAGTACATATTATATATATAAATATACAAATACAGTATAATATTAACATATATAAATACAGTATAATATTAATAAAAATGTAACAAGGTTGTGTCAAAAAGAGTGCACAATTCCAGGTGTCCGCACTGCAAACTACTGGGATTTTTTTATTCCCAGTTGTTCGCACCTAATGTCGAGGGTGCGAACTACTGAGAATTGAGAGAGTAAATCTTTTCAGCGATTTGATACTCGTCAGCTGTTGCTATTTTAATATTCTGCGTATTTTTATTGACTACGTCCAAAAATCCATCCATTGACACCACGTTCTTTCCTTGTGCTACAGCAGCGTCAGCAGTACGTAACAGCACCTACTCCGTCTGCGGCTCCTTTATTGCCATGGGCAGATTCAAAGTAATTCCAAGTAATCAACTTTAACACTTGGAAATACCAATACAACTTCGAAATCACATAAAACATCGTTTTATTCCTGTACTGGCTGCTAGGTAATCTGATAAAAAGTGTAATGTGTCAATTTTTGCACCTAATGTCGAGGGTGCAAACTACTGGGAACTTCCATTCCCAATTTTCATAGTGCGGACAGCTGGAAAAAAATTGGGTGCGTACAAGTAGGAATAGAGCCCAAAAAAACTACAAAGCACTCAAAATAAATTATATCACTCAAGCCAAACAAAAACAAGAAATGTACTCATTTGATCCAGTATTATTGATGAATTTATTAATTAATTTTATGTTTTTTTTCCATTAAATAGGTAAATAAATATTATACTCATTCTCATTACCATTTCAACATTCTCAAAACGGTAATGATGAAAATGGTAATGAGATATTAGTCAATTTGTCACCGTTGATAGCTAATCAAAAAGTTTAAAAACATTAAACACATATCAATGCAAAAGCGACCCAATCGTACATATTTTAGCAATAAAATTTCTAAAATATTCTAAAAAACATACCTTTGGAACTTCGAATGGTGTGGAGAAATAAATCTGACCAAAACGATTTCCGACCGGTGTATTAGCGATGTATTTTAGCGCAAAGTCACTATACGCGAGTGGCTCACTCCAGTCGCCAACGGGAACTGCCATCGATCGGTGCTTTGATCGTTGACAATTTAAAAAAGACGCGAAATATTTTTTTTAGCTGCGTTCATTGTAACGAACGGTAATGAGTGTCAGACTCTTGGACATTTTTCTAAGCGATAACAAATTACTTGAAAGTGTTCTTTATGCCGTGTAATTGTAAGGTTTACTAAAACCACTATTATATTATACAAATAACTAAATAAATATACGATCTTCAGCATAAAAACGTATCATTTTTAACATAGACTGTTCAAATTTGGGATTTGCGACACGACTGGTAATGAGATTTGACGACTTTTTGTATTAATTAATAATATTTCTATTTAACATTCATATGTATTATGTACATTATTCTATAAAACAAAAGTTATATATTGTATGAAAACCATGATTGTTTAGATAAGTACAATTTTAAATAGTTCTTTACCAATATCCGCGCAATATGTACATCTTCAAATATTCACCCAAATATCGCTTCGTTTTGCATCTGTCTGGGTCATACACCAATTCACAATGCAACTTGGCATTTTTGCAGCTTTATTTAAATCCGGTAATCATTAAAACCGAATTATTTTTGTTGTAATTATAACCAACTGTTTGACACTACGTCAGAAAGTCGACTGAGACGGTTGGGCACCACCACGCCCGCCGGCACTAAGTCAGTGGGGCCGATTTTCAGCGTCAGTTAGACTTCCATACTTATTATATTTCGATGGGTTTAGCATTTGGTTCTATATGAAATTTTGTGATATAATTAACAATTTCGGTGACTCGTTAATTAGAAAGACGACGGGCGGTTGAAACGTTCGGAGAATGACCGTTTACCGCACCAAATCTGATACCATATACTTAGTTTGTTTTTAATTTCGTAGTTTTGCTTACAGAATCTAAAATGTAGTTCGCTGTATGCAGTTTTTTCTTGGTTCATTTACTGTTAGTAAGCAAATTTAAAAAGTTGAATTTAAAAATGATTCACGTTAGTAAATGCTTTTCATTGTGTGGACATCCTAATAAAAAATCTGCTAAGGAAATATTAAAAAGCAATTTATCTTATAAATATTATACACCATCAATCCACGTTAAAAAAAAATATATGTAGTCAAACTATTTAACTAAACCTCAGAACGACAAACCTTTCTATAATGTTTATATTTTAGGATATTTTAATTATTTTATTAATTCATAGTATGTGAACTGAGGGACCACAAACAAACATAAATTTGACGAAATTGATTAATAGTTGTGCAATTGTTTAACTTTTATAATATTCCTTGCGATTTTTACTAAGGTTTGCAAAGAAAAATGCATTTTTTTTTGTACAAATGTACCGATTTATTAGTTATTTTATGTGGTCTCTCAGGGACCAAAGAAGGAAAACTGCTTTAGTGTATAATCATTGCCAAATTACGTTTCGGTCATTACCAATGCGTTTAAACATGTTTTTACTATATCTGTAACATCAAAATAAGCCAGCATATTAAACACTTGCCCAGAAGTGGAAGGTTCAGTGTGTGAACTAAGGGACCACACCTTTGGCTGTATAACTTTTTAGTGAATTCTTTACGAATTCCAGGATTTTTTTACAAAATAATTCGCTACTACTACTAAATTTTACACTTACTAAAACTATTAAAAACCAAGTGGTTAGATGCAAAACAAAGCGATATTTATTTTCATTAGTAAGTTATTGAAATTTAAATATTCCCATACTAAAATGTCATGGCCGATGTTATGCAATATATCGTTGAAAAATGTGAATTACAAGCAACTACTTCGAATGAATAGGAAATTAAATTTTATGCATCTTTACTATCGTTAGTTTGCATAATAAAACAAATAGGTAACATGATCTTTTAAAGTTTTCCAAAAAAAAAGAACGTCGTCTGGATTGGGTGGATACAGTTCATCGCGAATTGAGTAGCGAAAACATTGCAGGATTTGCAGCATCCATTTTGATGAATCGGATTATGTCATCTCAAAAACAAGACATTTTTAAAAAGTCACAGCAGTCGCAAATTGTACAGTACATTGTCAACATTTATTTACAATAATATTAAAAATATTTTAATGAATATCAGACGTCGAGTGGTTTAAAATTATCACACATCTATTAGATACCTGAGCCTGCTTAACTTATGATTAGTGATCGGCCACCGGTAGCATTTTATGTCACTTTGAAGACGAAAGTATTACATGGTAATGACTATTTAATTTCGTGCACAATTTATATACCTATTAAAAATGTATGTTTTTTTTTATAGAGTCTTATTATTAATGGTCGGCGACGGGTAGCAACTTTCCAACTAAAGAATATTATAGATATGATTCTAATCAAATTTTGAGTACGATTTTTGAATTATAAATGTACGCATTTTTAAGCTTTAAGGCAAAATGTTAAAAATTACTTAGTTTCTTATCAAATGTGAGGTTTTAATACATAAATCTCTAAAAGAAATGTTGTTCTTTTAAAAATGTACCATTATTTTTGATACAAGTAATAAAAATAGCATAAGAGGCACTGTGATGTCGTTGGTTGTTTTCGTAGAAGAATTTAAGTTTTAATTTTATCTTGTTTACTTATACTTTAGTTTAAACCATACCTAACATATCCATACTAGTCATTACGTTTGACGTGAAAGTGACATAAATTGCTCCCATCAGCCGATCTCTACTTATGATCGATATGCATGCTTAGGTATAATCTTATTCTCGCAAAAACATAATTCATTATCATCATCATCATCACACCCGCAGCCGCAAGACGCCCGCTGCTGGACAAAGGCCTTCCCCAAGGTTTTTCACAACGATCGGTCCTCTGCTGCTGTCATCCAGCGGTTTCCCGCGACCTTTATCAGATCTTCGGTTCACCTTGAGGAAGGCCTGCCAACACTTCGTCTCCCGGTTCGCGGTCGCCACTCTAGAACCTTTCCGCTCCAACAAAACAACTGCGTATACGTATGATTTATGATTTAAAGCTGACTGTAAAGATATACTCTTTTCCAACTTTATAATAGTTTAACATAAGATTGTTAAATGATTAAAGGGGAATAATCAAAAAGTTTGTCAAAAAACTACTATTAAAAAGTATTAATTTAATTTATTATTCAATTACTGTTATTTTTGTATTAACCCATCCACGTCAAATGTTGAAATACTTGGCCGCGTTCAAGTAAACTGTATGAAAAAAATAATTGTCAAATAAAATTCTTGTGTCAGAGAGCTTGTAACCAATTGCAGATTTTTGTCTTTCAAACGGTATACAACCTTATTGAAATTACTGTCTACTCAAACGTTATATCAATATCTGACATAAATGACTTCAAACCTTAACTCAATTAATATTTAGTTGATTATCGAAACCACTCGATACATAAGATCTTTTCATTTCGAAAAGTGGGTAATTTGGAGCGGATTTTACAGTCGTTTTTGTTTGACGTTACCCTTCCTTATTTATTATATTTTGATGGCTAAACCATAGATAATACAGGCCTGTGTTGAAAATAAGCTTTAAAATTGACGTTAGTTGTCTATATAGCCAATTATTAGGTGACGCGTTAATTAGAAGTACGACGGGCGGTTGAAATCCTCGGAGAATGACCGTAAAATATGTAGCTCGAATTTACTTGCCCTGCGTATTATGTTTAAAAAATAAAAAGGCGGTAAATTAACTTGAATTGATGTGTTTGGTTTGTTATTGCTGTGTAATAGGCAAATTAGTATTGTGTTGCAATGGATTTGTTATTTATACTCCTGTTTTCCGCGTTGTTATCTGGTAAGTACCTCCTTTAAGCAGCATTATATTCTATTAGTATAGTTTATTATCATTAACCAGTTGATGGTAGTAAATCACTACAAAGCACTTTTTTATATATCAGATATTTGCATTCAAATTATAACAACATCTTTTATCACAGTAACACAACTGCCATCGGTCGACCACCAAAAGTATCTTATGAACAGCAAAAGGGAATATTTACAAAATACGCTAAATATTTGCAAGATTGCGACATTAAATACAACAATCCAATATTTACAATAATTTCGAACGAACTTGACCATAAAATGTCACCAATGGCTTTATATTTAGCATTCAACCGTCAACAAAAGGCAAATTGTGAAAAGGCTAATAACGTTGAAGAAAAGAAAGATTTATTATTATTAGATTAAACGAACTTACCTTAAGTGAAGTTCTATCTTAATAACATGACTCTCTCTCCCTGTTAAATTAACTATTGTATAACCCTTATTGTATCCAACATTATCACAATTTTCAAAGCATTAAAAAAAAAGATGCTCAAACGCTCCTGTTTGTCAGCTCTATGGTTCCTGCGCACTCTTATGTCATTTCGTTTAAAGTTGATTTTTATTGATTATCGGAGCAACCCTGTAATTTGGGAAGAGCAAGTATATTAGCATATAATATATAAGGGAAGGGATGGGTCGCTCTTAACAGGGAGAGAGAATCATGTTATTAAGATAGAACTTCACTTAAGGTAAGTTCGTTTAATCTAATAATAACATTTATCTCTCTCCCTGTTAAATTAACTATTGTAGATGTTTGAAGATGGGTTGCGAGCGCATAATCATACAATGGAAATAAAGTAGTTTGAAAAACTAATTATTCAATAAAAATACTTAACATAACATAGTATTTGTAATAATTAACATTAGATTAAACAACTCAGTCTGATACCAGATTACATTTAACATTACTAAACTGATTCTGGTCTTGTGCAAGTGGTCTGTTATAATGTTTAGCAAAACAAAGAGAATTTTGTGACCAACCAGCTGTTTTATGAATAAGGTCTATGGATTTACCAGATCTGCTTGCAGCTGATGTGCTGGCATGTCTAGTGCTGTGGGCTGTGAAGATAGTAACATCTATGCCAGCCTCTCGAAGTACATTCTTTATCCACCTACTTATAGTCTGCGTGGAAGCTGCATTATGTGGCTTTTTATGTGTAATAAAAAGATTACTTGTATTTCTTATAGACTGTGTTCTATTAATATACGAACTTAAAGTATTCACTGGGCATATCTCTGTCTTACTGCTGAAGTTTTTCAAACAAAGGAGTGGTTGTTTACTGTTCTTGCTTGACGTTTTTATTATATCTGGTACAACAATTTGGACGCCATCTAGCGTGAATTGAATATTATTAATTTTAATTAATGATAATGTCTGTACCCTATGTCCCGTCGTTAGAGCAAGCAAAACAACAGCTTTATTAGTAAGCTGTTCGAGGCTTATAACATCATTTGGGTATAAACCCTTTAAATAATTTAGTACAAGGCCAGGGTCCCAGGTATTGTTATATTTTGGTTTAGGTGGTTTTAGTCAGTATACCCCTTTAAGAAATCGTTTAATCCTATCGTCTACTCCTATTCTAGGACCAATAATAAGGAACAGGGCTGATTTGGTACTATTGATTGTGCCATAAGATGCCCCAGCCTCAAAACGTTCAGTTAAAAATTTAAGAACAAATGGTACTGAAGCTTGATATACATCAATATTATATCGTTTACAAAATATCCACCATTGTTTAAGAGAAGTGTCATATTGTTTGACAGTGTTGTTTGCCAGAGAATTGAGGATTATCTTAATAGCTGACTCTGGGGTACCACGCCTACGGTACGCCTCGCTGAGAGATGCCCGGCAGCCAGGGTAAGGTGATGATGTAGAGGGTGGACAGCTCTGAAAGGAGACGACAGTAAGTTTTTGTTAGGCGTAAATATTACAGGTTCTGTAACTAGAAGTGTCATCAAAAGAGGGAACCATGACTGTGAGGGCCAATATGGGAACACCAGAATGCCTTCAGCCTCTTCTCTTATAATTTTGTTTATACATCTTAACAGTAGAGAAAAAGGAGGGAATGCATAAAAGAAGGTACTGCTCCAGTTGACAGTGAAGGCATCTACAGTAAGTGCTTCCGGGTCAGGTTTCCATGATATAAATTTAAGGCACTTGCTATTAATTCGTGATGCAAATAAATCTATTTCTGGTTGCCCGAAAGTCTGTGTGATTTTTTCATAACATTTTTGAGAAAGTTCCCATTCAATATTGATTTTTCGGGATTCCTAATCAGCTTTAAAGTTGTCTTCTTTAGTGATGATATATGAGGCAAATATCCAGATATTTCTCTCCTCACACCAGTTCCATATTTCTCTCGTGATTTGGTTAAGATGAGGAAACTGGATACCTCCCATTTTGTTTATATAAGCTACAGCAGTTGTATTATCTATTCATAAAAGAATTTCACAGTCGTTTAAGTTCTTGGCAAAACATATCAGTCCTAAAAAGGCTGCCTTGATCTCTAGATAATTTATATGACTTTCTTGTTCAGACTTTGACCAAGAACCGGATATCCTGTTTGATGAGGTGACTGCACCCCATGCAGTTTTTGAAGAGTCTGTCTCAATAACCATACAAAAATCATGATTTTTTATTAAATTGAATTTTTGTATGTTCTTACTCCACCAGTGTAATTCGGAGTGAACAACCTTTGTAAGATTCATTGTGGATTTATAGTTATCATTATGACGTAATAATGCCAGGTATTTTTCTCTTTCTAAAAGCTTGGTATACACCCAACCATATGGAATGGCTAGGCAAATGGAATTAAGTTTCCCTAATAATTGTGAACATTCTCTAATTGTGCAATTTTTCTTCAAAGAGAAATTATGGATCATTTCTAAAATATTCATCTGCTTTTTCTGTGGAACTGACAGGGAAAGATTAGTGGAGTCTAGAATAAAGCCGAGATATTGGCATGTCTGTCTAGGTATAATAACACTTTTTTCAAAATTAATTACAAATCCTAAATCCTGGAATAATTTGCATGCCATATTAGTATCATTTAGACAACCAACATGTGATTCATTAAAATAAAGGCTATCATCTAAATAGCTTGTAACAATTATATTCTGTTTTCTGAGGTAGGTAGTGACAGGTTTAATTAATTTTGTAAAGGTATATGTATGGCGCCGAAGACAAACCATATGGTAAAGCATTAAACTGGAATAGTTGTCCGTCAAAACTGAATCTTAGAAATTTCCTGTGCGATTCTGCAATAGGTAGGGATAGATATGCTTCTGACAAATCAATACTGCTCATAAAACAGTTTTCTGATATAAGTTTACAAGCTGTCCTAACATCTTCCAATTTAAAATGACTTGTGATAACATATTCATTTAATTTTTTTAGATTTAATATGAATCTAAAGGAGCCATTGGGCTTTGGTACTAAGAATATTGGAGATGTAAACTGATCAGGACATGGAGTACACTCAGAAACGGCACCAAGTTTTACTAATTTTTTGATTTCAGAATATAAATTTTCTCTTTCTTTACCAAGCCACACCTTTTGTTTTGCTTCATAAGGTGGAGGTGTAGTATGAAATGGAATCTCATACCCTTCAAGCCATTTTAAAATTACAGGATCGTCAGTAATTTCTAGCCAGTTATCAATGTAATGTTTAAGTCTACCTGCATGTACCTCAGGCTCTATCTGTGGTATTTCGACTTCTGCTTGTAGGTGCTGGGTTTCTCCTTCCGGTGAGGCTGGTTGTAGTGTTTGCGAGGTCGATATTGTTGCCCACCACGACCCCGGTGACTCTGTGGCTGTTGGTCGTACTGTGGTGGGCCTTTCCAGTTTAACTGTTTAAATTTGATATTTGCAGGTGGTTTAGGTTGCTTCTTTTCTGCATTATTCTTGATTGTGGTACTAGTCTTCTGTATAGTTTGTGCAGCCTTTATCTTATCTGCACAATCTTCGCCAAATAAGTATTTATCTGTCTTTTGTTGGCGGACTGCATCTTGGATAGATTTATTAGCACCCGCAAGACAGAAGAATTTCCTGGATGATGAGTCTTGGTAGTGGATTTCAGCTGCTAACTTAGCCGCATCACTGATTTCCTCAATCAATATCTTGGTATTAATGTGCCCCTTTAATACACTTGTTAGGCATTTGCCTAGACAGGAAATCAATGTCCCAGTCGTATTCTGTCTGTTAACAATCCTTCTGTCTCTTTTTATGGATGGGTCAGAGAGGGTAGCCAGAATTTCTGGATTAATAATTGGGGCTACTGCTGCAGGGAAATTAGCCGGGGCAGGATATTTCTTTGTAATTGTGTCCTGAGCGTCCTTACCCAAACCATCATTCATGATTTTTGTCCAGCGGGAAGCCAGTTCTGACCTGATTGGATCACCCACTAGTGTTTCTTCCTGTCCTTCAGCCCCCAGGGCCTAAAGGAACTCCTCTGGAAGATCCTCTGTTGGTTCTGCAATTGTAATATTGTGAAATAAATAAAAGGAAATGTCTATCCGCTATGTGATAGCACAATATTTTGTAATGACACTGTCTATCCGCATTGTGATAGCACCTGTCATAAGAAAGTATTACACTAAGACTGAACAGCATGTCTATCCGCTCTGTGATAGCGCTTAGCGTGGATTGCTACATATTAAGAAAGATTCATTTCTATTTCTATATAGTTGGTGCCACTGGGCTTGGTCTAACCCATACGTTTAAAGAATAACAATTATTGTACTAAATTAATTAACCAACAGACCTGCATTTATATCATCATCGCAGGGAGATGGTAGCGCTGGCAATGTAGGCGGTGTTGGCGATGAAGGCGGCGTTGGTTTTGAGGGTGGCGACTGCTGCTGGCGTTTTTCTAGTTTGTCCACAAGTTTTCTAATCTTTTTCCGTATATGTTCTTCATCCTTTTCCTTATCTCTTTTCCTCTTCCCCATCACTAATCACTTTTTTCAAACACCGAAAATTACACACGCGGTATTCAAATGAGAGAAGATAGAAAGACGAAGTAACGAACTGTAACCGGAAGTGCGTCGTAAGGTCGCGATCTAATCAGTATCGATTTAATAAATCGATTTTTACACTTGCCAAAAACAATTTACATAATAATACATATGTATTGATCGATTGGTTCACAAATTTGAAACAATCGAATTATCTATAATCGACAACAATTCGATTATATTTGTCTATAGTAAAATGATCACAGATAAAGTATAACGATAAGAAACAATCCGGAAGGAAGTTGTATCCTTCCGCCATTACGATATTTCTGTAATATCAGAATATCATGGAATTATATAAATCAGGTTTCATCATAAAAAACACATAACGTACCTCATGTTTTCTTCTTACTAATTGAAACTGTGCGATGAGCAGAGAAAGAGAACGCCCCAAAGTGGACGCCGGCGCATTGTTTGTTTACATACTTACATCCAATCGACGCTTAGGTACAGCGAATAAAGTTGAAGTTACACACCACAATTATATTCGGAATCACTCTAGTTACACTTCCACATAACATAAACACCTTTATTTCACCGATTTACATACAATCAATTAAATATTCGATATTTACCGGAACGTAATTGTGACATGTTGACACACAAAAAAGTTAATGACATAAGAGTGCGCAGGAACCATAGAGCTGACAAACAGGAGCGTTTGAGCATCTTTTTTTTTAATGCTTTGAAAATTGTGATAATGTTGGATACAATAAGGGTTATACAATAGTTAATTTAACAGGGAGAGAGATAAATGTTATCTGCGTGTAGCACTCCAAAGTCATTGGAATCCGAAATCATAAATTACGAATTGAGTTCGAAATAATTTTAATTCAATCTTGATGTATACGATTGGAAGAAAATACAACCAATGACAGGGTTTAAGAAGAGAAGTGGTACTTCATCTTACAGAACGTACAAAGCATTACCAAAATACAAATGGAGTTGTATGATAAAAGAAAAAATCTGGTTAAATTCAAAACTACCCTGTACATTGACTTTAAAGACTATACGTAATGATTACTTTAAGATATCTGGTAAATGTTCACAGTGTGGTGCAGATATTGTTATGACAACTCAAGAAAAAACTGATAAAATTATCACAATTTTCCTGTATATTGACTTTAAAAAAACATACTATACGTAATTATTACTTTAAGATATCTGGTAAATGTTCACAGTGTGGTGCAGATATTGTTATGACAACTCAAGAAAAAACTGATAAAATTATCACAATTTTATGTAAGGTCTCCAATTTTGATGGGTCATTTAAACATAACCTTAATATAAAAACAAAATTGACTCCTTACAGGAGAAGACAACTTGCAAAGGAATTACATAATAAATCTAGTACGTTGGTTCGCAACAAAATGGCTTCAGAATTAATACACGATAATGAACATGTATCATCGCCACCAGTGATTCCTTCATCGTTAGCTTTCCGTAAAATTAAATCTGACGCTAGATTGGAACATTTGCCACATTCCGATCAAATTCTATCTTTGTTGACAATGGCTAAAACCAATGAAAATGGAAATTAGTCTCTGAAGTCTTTCCAAATTTCCGATTATTTTTTTGGTCTGATAATCAAATAAAATATTATAATCACTATCAAGCCAAATTTCAAAAAGTTACTGTTACAGTAAACGCTACTGGATTCCTTTTCGAACCGATATATCTACCAAATCGAACTCAACTCACCAAAAAATTGTTCCTGTATGTAGGTCTTGTTACAGCAAATGAAAAATTTAAATCTGTACCAGTATTTCAAATGATAACGGATTCACACTCACAAGATACAATATTACTTTGGTTAAGAAAATGGCTAAGTTTTATAGACAATCCACCGCAAGAAATTAATGTTACGGATGATAGTGCAGCTTTAGTTTCTGCTTGTATTCAAGCATTTGCAATCTCTTTAACAACAAAACGGTACATCCAGCATTTATTCTCGGTTTTCGAAGGTACATCTTCTGAGAAACCTAAAGCATTTATCAGGTTAGACACTAGCCATTTTATAAAAAGTCTCCATCGTAACTTTGATATTCATGATGATAAACGTTTAAAATATTTTTATATTAGGTGCGTATTATTTTTAAAAGAATGTGAAGATTATCAGTTAGTTAAAGACACTATTATTGATATTATCAAAGTTTGCCTCGGTCAGTGTGATGATGAAAATAGTACAGACAACGAAAGCCAAACAGCAAAAAGTCGACTTGATAAATTAATACACAAAATAAAATTTGATGAACCAACTACGACAAACCAAAGTATGGAAGAAGAAAATAAATATTTTAATGATGACATGCTTATTGATAAAGATTTCGATTTTACAGTTTGGTTTAACAGTCTTGTTGAATCTATAAAAATAAAGAATCAAATTACAAACAACATCAAAAATCCATTTTACTATCCGCCATTTATTTCAATATTCAAAAGAATATTGTGGAAACTACCGCTATGGTCCAATTTGCCATGCTCATTTTTTGAATCTGATATTAAAACACCATCTTCTTCAGGAGTTGAAAGTAATTTCAAGGGTTTAAAGCATCTAGTATTCAAAACTAAAGTTAAAAATACAGAGTAGACGAGTTTTTAAAATCTCATGCAAATTATTTAGATAGGGAAGTTAAATTGTGTTTTTGTGACTCAAGAGATGTTAAAAATAAAATTATTAAAAATAAAATTAGGAAAAGAAAAATTGTTTCAACTAAAACCACTTATAGTAAAAGGTCGAAATATACAGAACTCTCAAAATCAACGCCTCTTTGTATTAAAAAAGAAACCATAAATGAAGACCAGCTTTCATTTATAGAGAAGAAACAACAGGATAGATTGATTGATTTAAATCCACAGCCGAAGATGAATATTTTTAATAATGACTCCATATTTGCAGATCAGCCATCATATATAGAAAATTGGATGGGACAAGCTAGAATCACTAAAAAATAACCAGTAAAAAAAATTAATTTAAAAAAATGTAAACTTATGTCCTTCTCTTCGCATTGATTCCCAAAATGTTAAATTTAAAAACACATGTGCATTTGATTCTGTAATGTATTTATTATGTAAAGGATATACTTACAACAGCAATGTTAGAAATCTAGTAAATAAAAATAAAGAAAAATAATTAATTCCACAATATTTACATCGACTCTCTGACAATGTTAGTAAATACGACGAAATTTATAGTTTACGGGCAAAAATAAGTAAAACATATTTGCAAAGACCGCCTTCCATTTCGCAAAATCAAATCACGTTCAATTGCGGATGTAATGCCACGAACATTTTCGAACGTTTCCCTTTACAATACTGTAGAAGTGCAGTTTATACCAAACAATGTTCAAACTTGTTTTGTTCGTCGAACCTTATTACAAGGGATATCATGTTTTTGTCCCTGAATGTCGATATAATTAAGATATTTGGAATTAATTCTCTTGAGGATGCTATTTGGACGACGGTATGACAAAATGTTAATACTGTGAAGGGCAGATTAATAATAATTACGAAGTGCCACTCTTTACTAAATGAGAAATTTGTATGTTATGATGACAATTCTTGTAAAATTGTTGAAAGCACTAAAAAAAAACATGCATTTACATGTAATAACTTACGCCCTCGTTGATACTTAAATATTTATAACTTTCATGTATAATTTTACTATTTTTTATGTTTTATTACTTTGTTTCGTTTCGTTCTAATTTACAAAAGATTTAGGTGGCGAATACTTTGTTATTAGGTAACCTTCAATCAAACAGGAATGTTGTAGTTTCATTTAATTTGTAATTCATAAATAAGCAAAATGATTCACGTCAGTAAATGCTTTTCATTGTGTGGACACCCTAATAAACACTCTGCTAAGGAAATATTAAAAAGCAATTTATCTTATAAATATTATACCGCATCAATCCACGTTAAAAAAAAATTATGTAGTCAAACTTTTGAACTAAACCTCAGAACGACAAACCTTTCTATAATGTTTATATTTTAGGATAATTTAATTATTTTATTAATTCATAGTGTGTGAACTGAGGGTCCACAAACAAATATAAATTTGACGAAATTGATTAATAGTTGTGCAATTGTTTAACTTTTATAATCTTCCTTGCGATTTTTACTAATGTTTGCAAAGAAAAATGCATTTTTTTTTGTACAAATGTACCGATTTTATAGTTATGTTATGTGGTCTCTCAGGGACCTAAGAAGGAAGACTGTTTAGTGTATAATCATTGCCAAATTACGTTTCGGTCATTACGAATGCGTTTAAACATGTTTTTACTAAATCTGTAACATTAAAATAAGCCAGCATATTAAACACTTGCCCAGAAGTGGAAGGTTCAGTGTGTGAACTGAGGGACCACACCTTTGGCTGTATAACTTTTTAGTGAATTCTTTACGAATTCCAGGATTTTTTTACAAAATAATTCGCTAGTACTACTAAATTTTACACTTACTAAAACTATTAAAAACCAAGTGGTCTCTCAGTCCACACTCACATTAACCTTTATACCAATTTCCACGTTTCTATCTTCAAAAATGGATGACTTTCATACAAACTTCCAACCCACCTTTTACTCCCTTAGGGGATGAATTTTGAAAAATCCTTTCTTAGTGCACCCCTAGACCTCATAAGGATTTTACGTGCCAAATTTGGAATCTCTAGACCCAGCGGTTTGGGCTGTGCGTTGATATGTCAGTCAGTCAGTCAATAAGTCAGTTTCTTCTTTTATATATTTAGAAGATATGCATAAAGTAAAATCTTCGTCGAAGACCTAGGCAATCAGTCCAACAGCTACACGAACAACTTTAACTTCATAGAATAACCTCTTTATTTTATTTCGTTTCGTTAGTATTCTAAGACCAAGGCAGGGAACCAACAGCCAAAGTACACAATAAAGCTTCATGAAATACACTTATAATTTTTATTTCGTCGCATTTATTATTATTATTATTTTTATCATGTTGCTCTTTCATTTCCTCGCAATTGTAGTGAAAAGTAGAGTGTACAACTCGTCCATAAAAGCCATTTAACACTCGCCTTTATATCCATCCTCGCTCAGCAAGCTCGCTTGGATGGATAAACGTCTCACGTAAAATGGTGCGTTTTATGCACTTGTTGTACAATCTACTATTAATGATCTACCTGATCGACAAAGAAAAAAAATAGTCATCATCCCTATTTTATCTTTATCTTTTGTCGTCAATTGCAAAACCGGACGGAGTGCGGGTAGTTCGGAAAACTCACTCAACCCTAAGACATTGATGCCCGTCTTTTCAGTCTTCTTGTGGACACGATCGCTGCAATCATCATCATCATCAGCATCATCATTATCATCATTTCAGCCGAAAGACGTCCACTGCTGGACATAGGCCTCCTCCAAGGTTTGCCACAAGGACCGGTCCTGCGCCGCTTGCATCCACCGGTTTACCGCAATCTTAACCACGTCGTCGGTCCACCTTGTTGGAGGTCTGCCCACGCTGCGTCTTCCAGTACGCGGACGCCATTCGAGAACTCTTCGGCCCCAGCGGCCATCTGTATCGTTGCAATACGATCAAAAAATCCAGGTAATAATTAATAATGTTCTTATTACTTACGCGATAAAGTCCCGTTTCCGTTTAACTAAAAATATGATATTTATCGGAGATAATAAATAAACATGGTGGTTCTAGAATATACATTTGTTTTACTCAGTACCATTATTTTTCAACATTATCAGATCAGTCATGGCAAGCCTAATCAAAGACGGTAGGGGAATACCCCTACTGTACTGTACTGAAATATCAGTCGAACAATAAACAAACTGCAGAAACGTGACAAGATACCAGTAACAAATAGTTTTGTGGCTAAAACTTTTCAATATGAATAAAATATTGTTATGTCCCCATAGGCTCATGTTCTAGGGATAGGAAGCTGTGAAAACTGCTGCCAGAAGGGGTCCTGGATGCCGCCGGAAAGATTATCTCATTGGAAGCCTCGTTCTCGTGATTGCCATTCGTAACTTCAACTTCTTTGGGCCGGTTCTCACTTAAGCGCAGCTCCGTTCCAATTTTTTTATTAAGCAACGCTGTAATCACAGGAAATTGACAACCCTTGCTATTTTTTCTGGATAATTTCAATGGCAGACTTTTGTTACATATCTTTTTTTTGCGTTTTTTAATTACTCGTGTCGTTTTTTTTGGTTGCTTTTTGCGAAGTAGCGCCTTCCTGTTTTGCGTTTTAGATCTTTTAGCAAGCCTAGCATTCTTAACACCAGACACCTGAAACAAAAGTAAGCGTTATCATCAGATCAGCTGAAAATCGTTTGCAGCTAGACATTTATTTATTTATTTATTTATTTCTAAATATATTTACATGGCATTACAGTCGGTGAACTAATGCACCATGAAACTAAATTAACTAAACTAATGAAGTGAGATTAGATATAACTTAAATTGGGACACTCGATTGCCTAGCATCCATCACCTCACAAAAACTCAGGCATTCACGACATACATTTGACCATCACCCTGTAAGCGGGTCGCAATCTGGCGCAGAACGCTAATAGCTGATTTAGTAGCGCCAGCGCACGGGGCAGCGGCGACGTCCTGCGTGACACGGTGCACGCTGCCGGTAGCGCGAGCAGCTCACGGCTCGCGCCCTGAGGACTATCTTAGGAACATCCGGGACACGCAGTCTCACACTCAACTTGTCACACCATCTCAGGGCAATCCGAATCACCGCGGAGAAGACGGCATGCCAAGACCAACAAACTATAGTTCCGCCTTACCTCAAGAGAATTAAATCCGAGAGTCCCAAGAAGATATTTTGTTGGGTTTATAACCAGCTTGCTTCTCACTAAGGCATTGTAAACCAATTATATGGCACCCGCGTCGCTGAAATCTCTAACGTTGCGAATCACAAAGCCCAATCTCCGAAAGCAGTCAGCAGCTAGTTTTGAAATATGCTCATGGAAAGTGAGGCGCGTATCAAAGACCACACCGAGATCCCTAATGGAAAAGACACGGTTAATAGGCTCTGACCCGAGCACATATTGAGCATGTAACGGAGCACGTGATCGACTAAACGTGCAGACACAACACTTAGATGGATTGAATAGAAGTTTGTTATCCATACTCCACCGGACAACCGAATTGACGTCATCTTGCAATGACTCGCAATCTGCCCTTTGCTCCACACCGTAAATTAATTTTAGGTCATCAGCGTAGAGAAGACATTGAGCAGACTTAAGAACCGATGCAAGGTCATTTATCATTATACCGAACAAGAAAGGCCCCAATATGGACCCTTGACTAACGCCAGATCTAGTATGATACGGGGCTGAGACGAAGCATCCATGCCTAACATACTGCTGCCGATCCCGTAGATAACTGGCAAAAAATTTGAGCATCATGGGAGAAAAGCCAATACTATCAAGTTTACCTAGGAGCACATCATTATCTACGCGATCAAAGGCCTTCCTAAAATCAAAATAGAGGACATCAACCTGGATACCTAGATGTTCAGAAATTTTGTCAACCAGGAGCAAAAGGTTTGTGTTGACAGAGCGTTTGGACCTAAATCCATGTTGTGCATCGCATAAAAATGGCTTAACCTGTGTGGAGAGGGTCCGGTGAAGTATGGATTCAAACAACTTGGCTAACGTAGAAAGAACTGCAATGGGCCTGTGGTCTTCTACATCAGCACTGTCACTCCCCTTCGATATTGGTCTCAAGACTTTCCAGTAGCTCGGATATGTCCCAGAGGCAAGTGCCAGCTTAAAATATATAGTGAATGGGAGTTTTTAAGTGGTCCATACATCCCTTAACAATATAAGAAGGTAAGTTATCAGGCCCCAGAGAAGAATTGGGTTTAAGACGAACAACGCCTGCCTCTATCTCCTCGATAGATATGGATGTTACGTTGATATAATTAGAATTATGACTCTGACTGTTGTTCCCTCTGAGGTTGGGGTCAAGATGAGGAGCATCAGGCAGGAATACACTGGAGAAAAACTGAGCGAACACACTAGCAACCTCTCCATCGACATACTGTCTCCCATCAAAAGTCACGCGGGACACGAACCCACCATTCGACTTTAGATTATGCATGTGTTGCCAGAATGCACGAGGATTGTCTTTTAGTCTGGCTTGGATTCGATCTAGGTAGCAGTTGTAAGCAGCTGATATCCGTATTTTAACCTCGGACCTCAATTCGGCGAATTTACTGTAAACAGCTCTATCTTTCGTAGACTTTCATAAACGATGGAGATCAGATTTACGTTTAAGGTCTCTGATTAGGTCTGCAGTGAACCAAACTGGGTAGCACCTACTAGGCACACTTGATCGTACCTTCTTAGGAATACAAATATCAAAAATACCGTATACTATTTTATAGAACACGTCCACTGCAATGTCGACGTGCACAGCACTGAGAACTTCCTGCCAGTTGACTTCTGAGAATAATTTGTGTAAGAGCTCATAATTTCCCTTAGTAAAATTCCAATCCTGTCGCACGTCCACATTACTAGGACACAAAAACTCAGTGGGAGGTCGTCGTGCCGCACCATAAATTGGGACCGAGATCTCTAATGGCGGGTGGTACGCATCGGCTCTCGGAACCAGTCCGCCGCCCTCAATCTCAGAGACTACAGTATCCCGAACATGCTCCGATACTAGCACAAAATCTAATTTTCCACCATGCATATTAATCACTTCATTCATCTCTTTTAGACCACATACAGTTAAAATAAACAATAATAACTTAAAATACTATTTGATGTATACACTGGATTCAAGTTTAAATCACCTACTATCACTACTACACCATTAAGCATGTCAATCACTGATTCTACTGCCTGAAACCACCGCATATAGATTTAATCTGAAGCAATAGGGGGTATGTAGACCACGCACAGATAACATGTGATACGATCCACGGCGAATAAAACCCATAAGTCCTCCCCGGTTGGCGTCTCCAGGTCCCGCCGGTGCCGCAGCACGAGCCCGGGCTTCGCCGCGACCAGCACGCCGCCCCCCCGTGCACCGGTGGCGCGGTCCCGGCGTAACACACTCCATCCACTACAAGAGAGCTCAGAGTCGTCGACGGCTTTAGTACGGAAAGACTCGGTCACAGCTACAACATCACAATCAAGGGACATGAGGTTTTGTCTAAAGAAGTTGAGTCTTGTATTGAGGCCTCTTACATTCTGATACGCGATGTCCAAAGTCAGTTTATGGGCGTTCGGTGTGCAACGAGGTCGTGCTGTTGGCGCCGTTTTTCTGTGGCCTTCGAAATAACCACGTCTTAACACGAGCATTTTCAGGCCACACTTCAGCGGATAAACATTTCGCGTTTACATCCTGTGGAACCCCGATTTTATATGATTTATACTCACCCTTGAGTTTGAGTTTCTCGACTGTACAGGTTTTCCCGGGACATAAAGTTTGCAAATAAGCACGTATATCATCCGCACTCGACATCATATTCCAAAGGTGTAGCATATGTGGGTAAGGTAATTTTGAGATTGACGCGCGGCAATTTTGTACAGTGAGTCTGCTACCGAATAAATAACGGAATTGACGTGTACGTGGAGTTTCTTTGATATCCTGGAACCTTTCCTGAAATATAGGACAATTGGCGACGAGGACCGATTTTCACGTGAAAACCATCGTTATAATGTCAAACTGTCACGGAATGTTCGGCGGCAGCCACACCTTCGATCATCACACGCAGGAGTGGAATATTTTTATAAGCCGTTTTACTCAGTACTATGCGGCGAACGATATAACAAGCGAAACCGACAAGTCAGGAGTGAAACGACGAGCCCTGTTGTTGTCTACTTTGGTTGAAGATACATACCGTGTCGTCAGAGATTTGTTCTACTCCGAGGAGCTAAACACTAAAGAGTACAAGGATTTGGTGGAGAAACTGCAAGTTCATTTTGCCACTAAGCGTAGTACTGAAAGATATCCTTTTTACAAGGCGGAACAGCGGCCCGGGGAAGACCTTTTAGAATGGGCGGCACGAGTGCGAAGTCTGGCGTTGTACTGCGAGTTTAACACGGAGCTTGGGACAGCGTTGCGAGACCGTTTCGTTCTCGGGCTCGAGAACACGAAGGAAAAAGAAAAATTATTCGCTGAAAGCGTTGGCACGTTAACATTCGCTAAAGCGCTCGAACTGGCGCAAAGTGTGCGTTGTGCTCGCCTAGTGCTGCAAGGGTCGCGCACGGAGGTGAGCCAGGCGCCGCCGGCGCAGTTAGTGTTCGCGCTGCGCGCGGGGCCCAGCGCCGGCGCAGCCCGTCGTGATACGGCTAAAAAATGCTGTAGTGTGTGTGGTTATAATAACCATGGAAAAGAACAGTGTCGTTTAGCTAATTTTAAGTGCAAAAAGTGTAATAAAAAAGGGCATCTAAAGAGAATGTGTTCAGTTAACGTAAAAAGTAACAACTTTTTGGCTGCGGAGGACGATTTTTTAAGTCTTGAAGGTATTATAAAAGGTAGGAAGGTATATGATTTATTTAATATCCGTTGTGTGGACGGTAAACCGATGCGGCAGGTCGTGTCGATAGCGGGCAAACAGTTTTTATGCGAAGCTGACAGCGGTAGTGCCGTCTCTGTTTTACCAGCTGATGTTTATGAATTGAAATTTAAAAACAAGTATCGAGTAAAATCTTGTAATGTAATCTTAAATTGTTATAACGGTTCTAAAATTTCTCCTTTAGGTTGCGTATCATTACTTGTGACTTATGACTTATGACGTACAAAACCAATTAGGTACGTTTTACATAATCAGTACGAAAAGTAAACAACCGATATTGTTAGGTCGCGATTTTATAAGTAGTTTTAATATGCAGTTGTGTACAGTTAATTGTAATAACTTGCAAGGAAAAAACTTGGTAATTGAACTAAAAAATAAATATTCGCAGTTATTTTTGGACGAATTGGGTCAGTTCAATAAGTACAAAGTTTCTTTAAAAATCAAGCCGGATGCTCAATTAAGGTTTTTTAAGCCATCCTTGGCTTAATGTACCATTAGCTCTAAGAGAGAAAGTGGAGGCCGAGCTCAATCGGTTGTTAAGCCTGGGCATCATCGAGCGGATGGAGGCGTCCGAGGTGGCGTCGCCCATAGTGCCGGTGCTGCGCCGCGACGGCAGCGTGCGCATCTACGGCGACGACTCCGCCACGCTAAACCGGCGCTGTACGTGGACAGCTACCCGCTGCCGCGCATCGAGGACCTGTTCGCGCGGCTGCACGGCGGCGTCCAGTTTACCAAGCTCGACCTTTCTAGAGCGTACAACCAGTTAGTGATGGATGAAACAAAAAAATTTACATGCATAAATACACATAAAGGTATTTTTCGTTACAATAGACTAGTGTTCGGACTCGCGGGTGCGCCGAGCATTTTTCAAAGAACTTTAGATCAGCTGTTGGCTGGTATAGAAGGTGTATGTATATTTCTAGATGATATTTTAGTGACTGGCCCTACAACATCGGTTCATTTGGACAGATTTGAGAAAGTATTGAGTAAACTACAGGAGGCAGGTTTTCGTTTAAAGGAAGATAAGTGCGAATTATTTAAAGATTCGGTCGAGTATTTAGGGTTTGTTATCGATAGGAATGGTTTACGAAAAACAAACGCTAAGGTAGAAGCAATTTTAAAAAGCAATCATTCAAAAAATTAAAAGGAATTAAAATCGTTTTTAGGAATGATTAATTATTATAGATGTTTCATTCCAAACGTTTCGAGTGTGTTAGCGCCGTTGCATTTGTTACTGCGAAAGGATGAAAAGTGGGTCTGGGGTGTCGAGCAAGAACAAGCGTTTGAAAACGTTAAAAAGGAGTTGGCGAGCGATCGCGAGCTCGCGCACTACGACCCGGCGCTGCCGACCGTGGTGACAGCGGACGCGGGCCCGCGCGGGCTGGCCGCCGTGCTGGCGCAGCGGCAGCCTAGCGGCGCCGAGCGCGTCGTCGCCTACGCCTTGCGATCGCTCTCCAAAGCCGAACTCAACTATGCACAGATACAGAAGGAGGCGACGTCCATTGTTTTCGCATTTAAAAAATTCCATCATTACTTATATGGGCGAGCGTCGCCTTTCACTCTGCGTACCGATCACAAGCCCCTGCTGACGATTTTTGGTACTAAAAAAGGAGTACCCGAAATGGCAGCTAACCGTCTACAACGTTATGCTTTGTTTTTATCCGCTTACAATTTTCAAATAGAATATGTCCGAAGCGAAAATAATGTAGCCGATTTTTAATCGCGAGCGGTTCCGGTTCTCGTAGAAGATAAGGGTGAGCCGGTCGAAGAACAGATGTTATATCGATGGCCCCACCGAATAAACGTGCATGTGAAAAAAGCTAATTTTACAGGAAAAAATAAAAACGTTAGAACTGTGATTACGAGCAAATGGGACAGAATTGGTATATAAAATGTACATAAAATAGATAGATTTTAAAATAATCTTTCTATTAACTTTATAATACATTAAGTATAAATGCTAGTTTTCAAGAAAATTGAGAAAAAGCATGTTATTTTTTTATTCTAGTGTAGATAAGCGCAGATAGTACGTGCTTTAAACGTTTACATTTACATTTAAATAATGATACGTTTACATTTACATTTAGATAATAATAAATAATTTAAATAATGTTGCGTTATTTTTTGCGTAGAATCCAGACTACTGCTGTGATGGGTACTAAGCTCTAGCATGCTTTTTTAGGAAGATATACACTATTGTTAATATCAGTTTTAAACAGTAACACGCTTACTTGTGCAAGATTGCGTAAGACAATTTTGTGCAAATATTCTTAACAATAACTAAGGCGTTCTTGTTAATGTTTTGTAACTAAAACTGTCTTCTTTTTACAATTTAAACTTAATATACCTTTTGTTTTTTTGTGAATTTAATAAAAATTTGGTTAAAAATGGATTTGTAAAGTAAACACATACAGTAAACACAGATTACTTTAGCCCTGGGGGGTAACATTGCCCGCCCAATAAAAATACTTTACTTTTTTATTCTTATCAAAATAGATTATACGGACTTTCACTAAGTATTCTAAAGAAAGTATTTGTCACTTAAAATTGCAAAATATACGAAGAAAAGCTGGAAATATAGGGGCTAAAGTTAAAGTTACCCGTGTTTACGGTACTCACCTTGTAAAAAATTTAGAACTAGTGTCAGATTTAAGCACCGAAACGTTTTTTGGCAGCTCTTAAAAGAATAGGCGCTAGACGAAGCCTACCCCTACACATCTACAGTGACAACGGTATCAATTTTATTATTGCGGCAAAGGTGCTGGCACAAGAAAAAGGAAAAGCTCTTAAACGTTACATCAACACCGAGATCATGGATACACTGGGCCAGCTCAAACATTGAATGGAACTTTACCGCGCCCGCATAGCCTACAGATAATGGAGAGTGGGAGATTGCAGTTAAGACCACCTACGACAAGTGATTGGTGAACAATAACGAACACTTAAAGAGTATTTACTCCACCCTCCTGGCATAAATAGAGAACTGTCTCAACTCCAGACCTTTAATAGTACACCTCTAACAGAGGGCATAGGTGACTTGGATTACCTCACTCCGGGGCATTTCTCCCTTTTCGCCAGAAACAGAACCACGTAACCTTCGAACATGGTGGCAACTAACCGGAAAACTGGCTGAATACCTGCAAACACTACAGACCCGGAGTAATAGACCACTGTCAAAAGGGACTTGAAAGTCGGAGACATGGTCTTAGTGAAAGATACCTCCGGCGAAATGATTACTAGGAAGAGTTACGGACACCCATCATGCAAGTATTCAAATTTAAATGGGCACCAACGGTGGTGCTATTATATTAATACAACTACACAGCACAACACAACTACAACTTGACTTGAGAAAATTGGAACGTTATAACGACCTAATTATCGACTGAAAATGGATCACACGCTAAAAGAACAAGACGTGGTCTTATTAACGGCGTGGGTTAAGTCGCAAACTCACTTTCTGGCGTACCGGACGAGAGATTTCCCCAACAATATGACAGAGATATCTAACTTACCCGCAACAACGAAAATCATACTACAGTTGTAGGTATAAAAATCACACGTCAATAATAGAAGGTGAAATTAGACTTCTACAAAGACATGAGCAAGTCATGAATCAACAATTCACGGCTATTAACAAACACTTAGCAGAATCAGACAAGATTGACCGCCAAGACAACAGTATACGACTGCCACAGCACTCGCCCCAGGGATGGACATGGACAACCTGCGGCGTCCACAACAAAGGCTACTACTGGACTTGATAAATGATGCCAACCTTCTAAAGCCGGAACAATTCGAGGAACGACTAAATAAATCGCTGGACAACTTCCTAGCGAATTATCACTGCCCTGCGTCAATTCTGTATTCCAATTCCGCAAATCGTCTCGGAAACCACTCAGCAAGTCGCCGTAACATCGGAATACTTAGCAGTCAACCTCGAAAAGGAAAGGCGTGACGCCACTCTTGTTACAGGGCACAGGAATCATTACGATAGAAACGGGAGCACCATGTTATCCATTCTCATACCAACTTCCACAGTGACATCACAATCAACGTCATGTATATACAGCAATCCGTAATAAATAACTGTGGAGAAAAACTACCGCTTTATAATTGAAGATTATGGAGAAGCTCTAGACAGAATAAAGGTCAGCATTGAGGCGGTAAAAGGACAACAGAATGCATTCGAAGTCAAGAAGAAGAAGTCATCCTATCAGACGCATCACTACATCTTCATCGCATTTATCGTGGTTTGCACGATCGCCACCACCACCTATCTGTATTGGAATATATCTTCTACATCTGGCGCAGACTTCGGCACACCGCTGGCTGGTGAAGGCGTTACTCCGGAACAAGGATCCAATGAAAACATTTCATTTCGTTACTTTTCTCAACCGCGGGTCTCCGACAGCGTCAAAAAGGTGATTGTGCGTGATCCAAAACGTCTGGATAAGACAACCTCACCGTAATAATCTTAAATTTTCATTCACTTTCTTAAATTTGGCACCATGTACGAGCACGCTCGATAGTTTAGAATTAAGCCGACGATGCACCTAGTGCGCGTTGCAAACGTTTACTAGCTAGTCTTGATGTCACGCGCCACTCCCTGTCCCTCTCTTTCTTCAACTAAGCAGCCATTACTGTTTTAATAACAGGTGCAAAGAAAGTCTAAGCTCATCAAACGAAATTTGACGCGTAGAATATTATCAGTGAATATTCGTATTTTGAATTATTACAATATTACGTAGAGAAATTCTATGCTGCAACCGTTATTACACAATGTGAGTGTTATTTTATTAAATAGCAAACAGTTGTTACTATAATTTTTATAGCGACTTTATACTGCAAGAAGCGATACTCTCAAAATTCATATCGTTCATAACACCAAAAAGCGTGCATCAGAATAATACACAAATATAAAATTTAGTAAAGTTTTGAACAAAAATGTTTTAGACTCACGCACGTTTGTTCGTGTTTAGGCGATGGATTGTAATTTGTGTAACAAGTGAGAATAACACTATTCGTGTGGTCTCGCTGATTATATTTTCCGTAGAATAAAAATATTTTCTTTAATAAATCGGAAAATAATAAGCGTGGCCCCCTCAAAAAAATAGGGGGGGTGTATTACAACATGGGGAATCCAAATCGGCAAAAAAAATTTTTACTGTATTAACCTTTGCACGTTTATTCGGTGGGGCCATCGATATATTAATTACGTTTCCGACTTCACGCTGAAACCGATAACAGTTAGTGATGTCCGGCGTGAGACGGAATGCGACGAAACGTTAAGTAAAGTGGCAAATTTGATTAACCATGGTTGGCCCCCTAAAATGGCAAATAGTGCTTTAAAACCTTATTTTAACTGTAAGCACGAATTAAGTGTAGAAAATGGTTGTATTTTAAGAGGCCACAAGGTGGTGATTCCTCATACTTTTAGGGAACAATTATTAAATGAATTGCATGAATCCCATTTCGGCATTATAAAAACAAAGTCAGAAGCTCGAGCTCGTTTGTGGTGGCCTAATATTGATCGTCACATAGAAGAAAAAATAGGCTCGTGCAATGTACATGTATAATATACACACCGTAGTGCACCGGGGCGTTGCCCGCTGGCGCCGTGGCCCTACTCGGCGCGGCCCTGGGAGCGCGTACATTTAGATATGTTTACGCTAGAAAACAAGCAATTCCTAATTGCCGTTGATTCACATTCGAAGTGGGTGGAGTGTTTTACATGACTCGTACGGACAGTGCGGCAGTTTGGTGAATTTTTGAAATAATATTTTCACGTCATTTCGGTGGGGATTTATTTTTTCAAGATTTTAGCATGTAAAGTCACTGGTTTGGACGAAGATTAACATAAGGATTGCTATGGTTTTTAAGGCACTTCGTAGAAGCTAATATTTTAGCAGTAAATAAAGTTTAAAAAAAAATTACCACCGAAATGACGTAGGCACCACAGAAATGACGAATTTTTAATAACTAGTGTAAAAATCATCAATTTGATAATTACTTGGGCACGTTATATTCCAATAAAACAATGTATATTAATTTAGCACTACTTATTAAAACAATATCACAAAAACCCTTTAATTTAAATTAACTTATTAGTTTTTAATCATCTTGATTTAATTTAAAAGATATTATAAATATAATAAAGTGTGATTTTCGGTAATTGTATAAAAGATAAAGGTAAGAGATATTTATTCAGTAAGTAGGCCGCACGGGCACTTTTACACGTCAAAATCTACCAGAGGGCCTAGTGTAAGTTGTGCGTCATTTAAAACGCCTCGTTCGTGTTTGCGTTTACTCTCTATTAGTATGGAAATGTGACAGCGCCCCTAGCGGCACTAATTCGCAACATTTGACATTTCCATACGAAGTGACACTTTTACTCAAACGCGATCGAGACGTAAAAACGTTGCAAACTTACACTAGGCCCTCTGCGCTTTCCAAGAGGAGACCACTGCTGAGAAGAAGCGCCGCAAGAAACTCAACAGTTAGTCATTTTTTAAAATAAAACTTATGACAATAATACTACTTATTCTAGCGTTATATAAAACTATAAAAATAATATAAAATACCTGCGTAGTTCTGCAGGAAAACATGTCAGAATTATTACGAAAACCGTGTCCCCCAGACAATATACAGTGTTTACATGATTTTTGTGAGGTAGTAAGCTATTAGTTAATTTTCTGGTTTAGGCCAAGTATTTTTGTCCGTTAGATAGTCCTCGACCCTATAGTACGCTTTAGACATCAACGACTTTTTCAAGTAATTTTTAAGTGCTAGAAGGGGTAACTCTAAAACTACGTCGGGTAATTTATTATAAAAATAAATGCATTGACTTAAAAATGATTTATATACTTTACGGACACGATTTTTTTTATGGCAAACTTATTTTTATTCCTAGTATTTAAATTATTTATATCAGAATTCTTAACGAAAGAGTCTAGGTTCTTAATGACATACATAATATTTTCATAAATATATTGGGACGCTACTGTTAAAATATTAATTTGTTTAAAAAGTTATCTTTATGAATAACGGGAATTTAAGTTATATATAGAGCGAATGGCCCTTTTTTGTAACACGAATATAGTCTGTATATCAGCTGCTTTACCCCAAACCAGAATACCGTACGACATAACACTATGAAACTATATATTAAGCACTACCGGAAGAAAATATAATACGAGTATGTATTTATTTTCGTGTCTACACCCCTATTAAAACGTCTTTTGCTAGCTAAAAGGTTTACAGATTGTTAAGGTATTGATTATTGGATGCTTTTGAAACTAGTAATTTTTGGTACTTACGCCAATATATTAATAAGGAAATCAAAACCTACATTATACCTGAATTTTGAAACCCATTTTTTCATACATTCGCTGCGGGGTTTTTACTTAAGTAGTATTCATATTGAGTAATTTTATCGCAATTTGTTGTTGTCTTAGTGTAGTAACACAATTTGAACGTGTTCAAGTTTCATTTTACCGATATTGTCAGTACTTTTTGTAATAAATAAAATTGTGTTCGTCATTTCGGTGTCGCTGCGTCATTTCGGTGGGTAAAATCACCATCGAAATGACGCCACCGAAATGACGACAATCGAGTATTTTGACGATTAGTGCTAAACCAATCATGCTATGAATGTACCGACTTTACCTAGAAATAATAACAACATGTGATTTTGCGTGTCAAAAGATAAACTTTTTTTAACCCTCAAATAGTATCCCACGGGAATGACGTTTAAGAGAACCAAACTACGTCGCGTAAAAGACTTACCTCTCCAGATGCTTAATAATCCGTTGTAACACGTCAACTCCGCTTGATAGCTCAAGTACAAATAATGTACTTGCCTAGAGTAACGCAAACATGGCGGTACAACTATCGAGTAAAGAGTTATTCGCGGGTGTTTGAGCGTTATAATTTTAGCTGCTAAGCGTGGGACAAGATTACATTAGCCAATATCTTTTTATATCAATATGCATTTCTAATAAACAAAACACAAGGAAATGCGTCTTTTATTCTAGTTTCTAATGATGTATAATACTCATTAATACGTTTCTTAGCCATGCAGTTATGCTAATTTGTTTGAAGCAAACCGCAAGTGGGACAAGGCTCACAGACTTAGTGCACTATGGAACCTGAAACTTTTATATATTTTTTTTGGTAATTTTTTGTATTATAACAATGTCAAAAATGTAATGCCTAAATGTATTTTAGTGTTTTTAATGTGTAAAAAAAAAACTGTGGTGTTTATTTTATTCGTTTTCTTTTAATGAGCTTGGGACGTCTAAAAATTCGCTCTAAAAATACACCCAGTTATAGAAAAGGTAAAAGAAGTATTTAGTAGATTCGGTTTAGTGCAAACCCTAGTCACAGATAATGATGCTACTAATTTCAGTTCCAATTTGTTTGAACAGTTTTGTGAATCTAATGGCGTTAAGCATTTAACAATAGCGCCTTATCACCCAGCATCAAACGGCCAAGCTGAGAACACTGTCAAGAATATTAAAAGGGGATTCAAATTGTTACTAGCAGAGAATACGTCAAATAAAACGTTGTTGCAAAAATTAAATAAATTCTTATTTAGCTATAGAAATTCGATTCATTGCACGACAGGGTTCTCGCCGGCGCAGCTGATGCTGGGTCGTCCGTTGCGCTGTCGGCTCGACCTGCTAAGCGCGCGCGGCGCCGCCGCCGACTCTGCGCCGCCACCGGGGGACGCTTCCCTCTCCGCAGCTAAACAAGTTGTCGTAAAACAGACTGTGCAGAGTGACCACTATGGTGGAAAACGGAAAATAGATTTTGAGGTTGGACAAAAAGTGCTTGTAAAATGTTTCATTAATAATGGTACAAAGTGCATTTGGGAAAAGGGTTTAATACAAAATAATCTTGGATCCCGAATATTCTGGGTATGTGTTCCTAAATTGGATTTAAGTGTAAAAAAACACATAGATTTTTTATTACCTTACAAAGGACCGGACAGACAATCAACAGATGAGGATGATGACACCAGTTTTTGTAACGATATTTTCGAAGATGTCAGACATGCATCAGATCGTGGCACGGGAAGCAACGAGATTACACCAGTGGATTAGGGAGCTGCCGGGACGGAAATGGTAGATAATGACGAAGATCTTGATGGTTCATTTTGTTCTATCCCAGATCCACAGTCTCCTCAGCAACAGCGAAATCAAATTGAACATTTAAAGGATGTAATTGTAGCCCCCAGTCCTGAATTACCGCAGGCGGAAGAGGTTCCCCAGCCTGAACCACAGTCTGCAGAACCAGATTGGGGTTCGGCCGACACCGGTAGATCTGTCCGTTCCACTAGGAATAAAAATGTCCGTTACAAAGATTTCTTTAAGTAATACAACTTAGGTTTAATGTTCTTCCCATTTCTTGGGACTTATTTGTATTTAATGGTGGAGGGATAAAAAGATAAAGATAAAAGATATTTATTCAGTAAGTAGGCCGCACGGGCACTTTTACACGTCAAAATCTACCAGCGCTTCCCAAGAGGAGACCACTGCTGAGAAGAAGCGCCGCAAGAAACTCAACAGTTAGTCATTTTTTAAATGAAAATATAACAATGTCACTACTTATTCTAGCATTATATAAAACTGTAAAAATAATATTAAATATCTGCGTAGTTTTGCAGGAAAACATGTCAGAATGACTACGAGAAAATTTATATATATATCACACAAAACAGTTTTGACATGTCTTCCTACATAAACCGTGTCCCCTAGACAAGATACAGCGTTTACATGATTTTTATGAGGTATGTACGAGTAGTAGGTAAGCTATTGAACATTAAACATTAGTTAATTTTCTGGTTTAGGCCAAGCATTTTTGTCCGTTAGATAGTCCTCGACCCTATAGTACGCCTTTGACATGAACGACTTTTTCAAGTAATTTTTAAGTGCTGGAAGGGGTAACTCTAAAACTACGTCGGGTAATTTATTATAAAAATGAATGCATTGACCTACAAATGATTTATATACTTTACGGACACGAAACTTTTTTATGGCAATTTTATTTTTATTCCTAGTATTTATATTATGTATATCAGAATTTTTAACGAAAGAGTCTAGGTTCTTAATAACATACATAATATTTTCATAAATGTATTGGGATGCTACTGTTAAAATATTAATTTGTTTAAAAAGTTCTCTTAATGAATCACGGGAATTTAAGTTATATATAGAGCGAATGGCCCTTTTTTGTAACACAAATATAGTTTGTATGTCAGCTGGATTGTAGCATATGTGGATAAGGTAATTTTGAGATTGACGCGCGGCCATCTTTGTACAGTGAGTCTGCTACCGAATAAATAACGAAATTGACGTGTACGTGGAGTTTCTTTGATATCCTGGAACCTTTCCTGAAATATAGGACAAAAGGTGTATGAATTTGCGGCTTTCAACTGCTCTAAGTGATGTAACGTCCGGCCCAGCAGTGCAGCGCACAGACGAGAAACGTTTTTTCCTGTACTGGACTGACTCCCACTCCTCCGAAACAGAATTCTCATCTCCAAATGGAAGGTTCCCCACCCGCACCGCGCTGTCCCCAGGCGTAGCAACGGGCAGCGCAGCAGACTGTGCAGCGGGCGACGGAGCGGGCAGCTCGGCAACACGACTCTCCTCACGCTGATTCGCCACAGCGGTACTCTCGGCCAGGCTTTCGGTGGCTTGTTTTAACACATGCTTGGCCTTGTGTTTCTCCTTCGGTTTAGGGTCATTTAACCTAGAGTCGCTGCCAGATTCAGGCGACACAGATTTTCCGCTTTGACATACAGATGGTTGTTCAAGTAGCAATAGTCTCTCACTGACTGATTCAAACTTCTTGGAGCAATCAATGAGCGCAGTATGATATTGTGCAACAGCAGAGATGGCGTCAGCGAGCTGCTCCGCCAGCATAGTCATTTGATCCCGAATAAGTTGCACTTCTAAGAGCATGGCCGCCGACTCACCTGAGGGCTGCGTTTGTGGGACAGAGGCTTCACTCCTATTCCTGACGGTAATGTGTTTGATGGTGACTGGTGTACCAACAGGAGTGTCACAATTCCGGCCACTTTTTTTAAATGTTACAGCATTCTGGACACACCCATGTGTCCCGCTCTTCAAGCGTGAGCTTTTTATTAGTGCAAAGGAAATGGTAAAGCTTACCGCACGTTTCCACCATGCACTGCAAATACTCTTCGCCTACCTCAATTCCCCCGTGCACCCTTGACATACTAACTCGGCACTATCTCCTCTATGCATTGCGTAGGTGCTTAGGTACTTAGGACTGCCGATAGTGTTAAGTTACGTAGTAGCAGCTACTTAGGTACACCACTCTCTCAGAGGCAAGCGACACTGCTATTGAAGCGTCCCACGTCTGTAGTAAATAATCTGTGACGCTAGCCGACGCTTATCTCTCCACGTTACAATGTATTTGGCACGTACACGCTGTAATGGCCCTTACGATGCGCGCGTAACCATGGAAGTCGCTTGCACGGTAGAAGGTCACTTAATCGGAGAACTCGTGGGTTGGCGAATATTCACGGTGCTTTTTCAATAATTGCGGCTTTATTCACACTTATTTCCAAACACAGTTTTTAAATAAAACGTTCCTCCATGCAATAAACACTTGCTCTTAAAGTATCAAGGCAAACTTTAACGGATAACTAATTTAATATTAATTTCACAATGGGACAAGAAATTAACAGATGTGGGTCGGGCAATGACCAACGCGCGAAACGCTGACATAGTTAGTCCTAATGGTAAAAGTAAAAAAATAAAGGTATGAATAACAACAAAATGTGTACAAAGCAATTACCTTGTTAAGTTATAGTTATAAAACCAAAAACCGAATAAGAAAAAATAAATGTTATAAATGTTTTATGTTTTAAGGTTTTTAGGGTAACAAACGGTAAGTACAATTTGACTTCTCTACATACATTAATTAAAGTCCCCCGGCGCGTTAAGTGCTACCCGTGCGAAGCTAGGGCGGGTTGCTAACTATAATACAATGTTTATGACATCAACCAGTTAAGTACCTAACCACAAATTAAAAGTAAGTAACTGTTAAGAACATGTGGGTATTAAAATTTAAATCCTCAATAAAACTATAGAAATGATTTCTAAACAGCGTTAAATAAAGCAAATACCAAATGCCAAAATGGCCAATGGTAGTCGTCAATTTACAGATTGTTAAACTAAATAGGTATATCAATATCATAAAACCGTTCGTATACAGTTTGGAAGCTCTGTTTATGAACGAGTTGCTAGATTTTTGAACGAGTCATATAGAGTACGAGTGTACGAGTAGTGTACGAATGTACAGTCAAGGGCATTAATATCTATACAGCCATCGCGTCAAATATATGTATACATGGACCTTATTGCCAGTGGCATAGAGGTGTATAGATATTTTTGAGATCTTGGGAACGTATATATATTTATGCCCTTGACTGTACTAGGTAATAGTGTATGAGTTTAAAAATTGCACTGTCTGCCGGGGCAGACATAGTCCTTTTCTCAACTACTGCAAGGAAATAAAACGAAAAATTATTCATATTAGTAACTTGCACACTTGCGATGGCGTCGGTTTTCAACTCAGATAAAATAAGGACAGTAGCTATACAGTATAGAAACGTCTGATGTCATCATTCTCTTCGCTTTTGTTACAAATTCCACTTGTTAAACAGTGACAACTATATTTCTCCGATTTGAAAGTGTACCTTGGTTGTTTGTCTGTGTGAGTCACTCTTGATTAGTGTGCGTCCTCAGTATAAATTAACAATAATCCGACTAAAGTATGTGACACTTACCCGTAATTGTTTATCCATGTTCTACCTATACCTATAGAGAAAGATAGCTGGTGCAAAGTTCATCTTATATGCTATATGTATTTATTTTATTGAGCCAATTTATAAAAGAAGGGATACTCGAGGTGCGACAACAATTCGCAGTTGGCCAGTTCTTTATTAATACTAGGTACCTACAGTCTTTATTTTTTGAACTGAGCTTATGAATAGATAAAACCATTATATGTATTTATACAATCTGCTTTGTTCTGGTAACCGCAAACCAGGTACTTACACGTGAAGCGATTTTATTCTTTTAAAGCATTTTTAATCTTATGAAAAGGCTATAGAGCGTATAATCCATTGAAAACAAGTATTCCGTAGTCCTTTTTCTACGAAGTGCGTTCCTCTTGAGAGTCGGGCGACTCGGGCGGTAGCGAAATGAAAAACGAGTTATGTATGAATGCTATTCATTTAGTGTAGTATTTGTAATCTACTGTCCGAGGAAGTAGAGTCGATAATATATTAACCTTACAAGGTAGTTATAATCTGTTTTTATTATATACTCGTTATGTTATCATAATTAACGGTTAACCACTCAATGGTAGGTATTGTCTTCGGTTACCTATCTGAACTGCGAAAAATGTTTGACCGATTTTTGGTTCTCAAAAACTAATCGACAAATATGGTTTGATTTTTTTTACGTTTGCCCGAAAGATCACTTCGAATTTTTTCATTTAGTCATTACTTGTTTTGGTTTTTGACCGATTTGACAAATTATCTATTCCTTATAACTGATTTCGCCGTACAATTAGTTGTCCAATGTAATTGTTTGATAATTTATCTATTTCCTGTTTCTGAATTTACCTTAGTATCATTTGGTCAATGTAACGGCTCGGTTTATTAATAATTTAGCTATTTTTAAATCGACTTTGTTATGTTTGATATGCAGTTTTGGTTTTGATTTTCAATAATATGTTACCCTGATTCGTCTTGCTCGTTGTGTTTTCTGGGTACGAGTAGTTAATACAAATTACAAGCAAGATTCTCTGGGCAGATAAAAAAAATAACCTCGAAGGCCAAGGCTTTGCTTGTTTTGAAGTAACGTAGCGAAATCTATATGTAGCATTGATGAAGTGAAAAATGGGTTAAAAAACCAAAATAGGGAACGATCCCTAGGGTAGTTTTGTAGCATTGGTCAAATGAAAAATAGGCTTTCAAATAAAATACGTAACAATACATAGGGCAAGTGACTACAAGGAGAAAAATTACTCAGACGAAAAATATGTTTACTTAATGTGTCAAATATTGAAATAAAAAATTGACGAATCCTGTCATCGGACAAACGATAAAAAACGAAACGTTTTCGGTCAAATGAAATTAGGTCAAAAAAAATTCGCGATTGCGATAGATTACCATTGTCAGAGTATAGATAGAAAAGTAGTCCAACTTCAAACAAAGGTACATCGCGCGGCTTGCATGTGTGCGTACGCGTCCGTACGGCTGTGGGCGGCGCTAGCCACGCACACGAAACTACATCTCGGGACTGTTTCGTACTGCTCGAGTCGAGGCCGCAGCGTCATTGCGTTCGGTCACGTTTGGGTGAGGTGCGCGTACCTATTTAATTTCGAGCGACAATGTCGTCACCGAGAGGCCGTATTTTTTGTTCAGTGTACGGGTGCATAAAAAATGGTACGCAAAATCCGGAGCTATCGTTTTTCAAGATACCTTTGGAGTCTGAAAGGTGTACCTACCTATTTAGAGTTTGTGAAGTAGATATGCGGTTTATATTTTGATATTTATAAGTAGCCCACTTGCTGCTTTTGTTAATAGTACATTATTGCCTAGGCGCGGAAAGTAAGGGATTGCCTGACGAGGTGGTTAGCAGGCCGAGCAATACCGAGGCCTGCTAAAATACGAGTCAGGCAATCCCCCCGTTTCCGCCGAGGCATATATAATGCTTTTCTCAAACATGTGAGGAAATGATACAAATATATTTGTAAAAAGTAAAATTAATATTAAAAGTGATGTTAATCATATTAGGACAATTTGTAAACGAAATTGTTATGGGTTTTCCAGGAACATTTATGTTTGTCTGTTGAATTTGAGATGTTGATATTTCAGGGCTTGTGGTAGACAAATGGACGTAACTTAGGGAAAAGGATCCAATTCAACCATTTCACACTTGTAGAATTTGACATAATATTGACAGCAATAGAATTCAAATTTAATACCGTGAAGTGCCGAGGACTTGATGTTTGTAGCTTTTACACAACAACAGTAAGTTCTACGTTTAAATTTCAATAAGTTTTTGTTTTTAATTTTATTTTCTAACCATAGACAATTTTAAAGAAATTTACAAAGAAGAAAACACACGCACTGTGCTACGAAAACGAGCAGTTGCCTTGGCTGTATGAGATTTATTTCTTGGTCCTTTCTATTCTGTATGCATTTGACAGCACTTTAAAAAAAATATCTCAGCGGGCAAAAATGGGTTTTCATACGTTTATTTTACTCCTAGGAAGAAAATGAGGCCCTTCGCGTCTTCGTTTTTCAAAAGAAATGCCATCCTTTCTGAGCATGTTTGAGAAAATCTACTTTATTGTCAGCGTGACATTTTCATACGTTTCAACACGACTGAACTTAAACCTAGCTTAGGTAGGTACAACTACGAGTATATCCAGATTTAATAAAAGCTGCAACTGTTTAATGTAAATAATAAATTAGGTATTTCGTACCAGGCAGGCGCCTATGGTATACTTGTAATGTAGGTGAAATAAATACGTATTAACTACGTAATTAAAATTGCCGTGTGTGACGTGACATTTGACGACCTGGATGGCATAGTGGGTAGCCTACGAAGCTAGCGGTCCCGGGTTCGATTCCCGGTCAGGGCAAATATTTGTGTGATGACAGTATAAATATATTATTATGTGTTAACACTTAACAAATATGCAAGTAAAATAATTTAAATTAGGTAGGTACTTATCTAACAATATTTATACTTACCTACTACAGGTTTGTGTACTTAATTTATAAAAGTTACTATGATTATAAATCATAGATCAAAGTATGGCCAAGTAGGTAGGTAGGTGACTAAAATAGAAGAACAAGGCTTGGACAACCCTAGGCGCCCGAGCGGCAATAGGTATCACAATCTCCTAAAGGGCCGGAGTTGGACTACTTTTCTATCTATACTCTGCCAGTGTCTTCTTTAAGTGGATAAGCGCAGTTCAAAAAATAAAGACTATACCTATTCTTATCTTCTGTTAAGATAATGTTCTAATGTAACCAATAATTTACTGATTTTTGATTGACAATTTAACAACGGTACTACTGGTAAATAAGTGATTCCTATCAAGTATTGGTTTGAACTTATTTTTCCCGTTAAGGAAATACATATGGCATACATAAGCTACTTACTTTGCCAACCGACTGCCTCTTGTTCAGCTCCCTGTGCATCTTGGGGTAGGTCTCGTTGTGGGCGAGCACCTGCTGGATCCTGTCGGGGCCGGGCCGCCCGCGTGACTCGTACTCGACTTGGTGGTCGGAGAACTGGTCAGCGGCTGTGGCACGTTTCTGCAATTACGGCGTTCAACAGACAATATTATAAATAGTCTGTGCGGTCAGTTAGGTGCAGAAAATTGATAAATACAAGTTATCCTTAATTTTTTATCTATATATTTATAAATCGCCTTCAATGCTGATACTCTTAGGTAGGTACTTAAGTCGCCCTTTCTTTAGATTAACTTATATATAACGTAAAACCGCGCAGTGTTTTTATAGCTATTCCATAGAGACCTGTTACAATTTTCGGGATAAAACGTACCATATTCAGTGTCTACCAATAAAATGTCGAATCGACCGCAACTGGGCCGATGCGGTGGGCTAGCCTATTGGTGCGTTTGCGAGTGTACCTAGGTACATAATGGGCGCTTTTATAATTTACCGTTTCGTTACTATAAGAACTATGGTATAACAAAAAAGTAATGAACAGTGGATACATTTTTCACCTTACGCCCATGTGACGGTAGCGAAACGGCGAAGTCATATATTTTGACTATGGTGTAGAATAATTTGTGAAGTGAGGGCTTTAGAGTTAGGGCGTGTAGAGTTAGAAGCTTTGCTCTACATGAGATCTGATAACTTTTTGAGAGTGCGAGCTATATAATTTCATCTTAGCAACATTTTACATGAAAATTTATTTGGTGGAATTTCACTTATTTTTGTAAGTTGGTAGTACATAGTTAGTATTCGCCGTTTCTGGCCCCGCCGATCCCGGCCCCCGATCCCGGCCCCCGATTCCGGCCCCCGATTCCGGCCCCCGATTCCGGCCCCCGATTCCGGCCCCCGATTCCGGCCCCCGATTCCGGCCCCCGATTCACCACCCGACGGGCGAGAGGCGGCATCAATATCATTGAAAAAAAAAATTGTATCATTTTAGGGGTTTACCCACCCACTTGGAGCGTTTGGAGTGGGTCCCGGAGCTCCTAGACCACTCCTTCGCATACTTTTGCTGTAGCCCATTTAGTCAATAGAAATGTTTATTGCCTACCCGACCCTTCTTATTGTTCCTTCGAGACGGGGTGCTAGCGAGCGCCAGTCTCCTTGTTCCCGGAGCAATAAATACCTTTGTATAGCGCGTACGCCGGCCGTTGCGTTCATAACCTTTTTTTTGCTTCCTTTATTATTGACTATTAACAAGGGACTCGTGTTTGTTAAATTGCATTTTTGGTAGGCGCCTATTATGTTTCATGCTCACAAGAGATTATTCGATTGTTTCTTGTACATTTGATTATTTTGGATATTGCTAAAGGATTTGTCATCTGTGCGTTAGATGAAAAGGATCGCAGTTCAAACTAATATACCTACTGTTTTTAAGGATCGCAGCTCTAACCTAACCTAACCTACCTTACTGACGTTAACCTAACATCTTACAACCTAAGCTAATTTAATATACCTACTGTTTTTAAGGATCGCAGATCTAACCTAACCTAACCTACCTTACTGACGTTAACCTAACATCTTACAACCTAAGCTAATTTATTATACCTACTGTTTTTAAAGATCGCAGCTCTAACCTAACCTAACCTACCTTACTGAAGTTTATCTAGTATCATATTACAAAACACTTACTCATCTTGTTAAAAATACAGTTGTTACGTGCAATGTAACCTACGTACCTATGTACAGTCACACCACGGGATTGTTGAGACACCATAGAACCCTGTCATAATGACAACGTCAAGTCACGCAAAATAAATTACGTCAAAATTTACCGTCGACTTTCTTTGAGAGGGTTCTACAGTGGCTAACAATCCCGTGTTGAGACTGTACCTGCGATTAGCATGCTATAACGTTATCTAGTATATAGGGATCGCCCTGACATACAAATGTAATTTTTCTGTAGTATGTAAACTAAAACGCATCATGTAAACTGGTTTGATTCATAGTTTACATTACCCTTTTCTTGCTTCGCGCAATCGGGTAAAAGCCTGCAGCTACAAGTTTTGTGTACCGACCTGGCTGAATGCATTGTTATAACGGTTGCGTCATTATTTTTTATGGTCACAAAGGCTTCGTTTGTTTGTTTGCACATTTTATTATTTTGGGTATTTCTGTAGAATGTGTCATCTGCGCGTTACATGAACCGATTCAAACGTGATTGAGAAAGCTGCTTTGCGTTAGATGAACTACAGGTTCAAACATGACTTTGAAAGCTGTTTACCTAACTTCAGTATAAAAGCGAGCGAGAATTGGGTGTGATTATGTATTTTCTACGTAGCAGTCGTCGACTCCAGTGCTCCATACTGCCGTGCTCTAGCTAAAACTCCTCTAAGCCACAAATCAAAGTTTTGAGTTAAAAATAAAAAACCTTAAAACCTATATTTCTAGACTTTGTGAAGATTTACCTTGTATTTTCTTTGCGCAACCGTTAAAACAAGTTTTGTACTTGCAATGTTCATAAGTGTTTTCGCAAAATACTGCTTCTATTATTTTATAATAAGGTTTTTGTGTTCTAGACGTGCAAATAAATCAGAAATAATCTATACTTTAAATACTAAAACCTAGCAAAGTATACCTTAACCATCTACTAGCGTAGTATTTTGATAGTAACATTATGATTATTTACCACTAATCCAAAAAAAATTGCTAAAATCCCTTTAATGGTTTATAGTCGTGTTTTTTACCAAGATTTTATATTAAATTGCTTATCAATACGTACGTTATTAAACGTTTACCATTTTTAAACTATGGAAAGCCAAAATAATTGTGTGTACCACCACTAGTGACCCCACTTTGCTATTCTAGAAACATGTTAAGAATCGATCCGTTACCAGTAACTAGATTTAAGTGTTGTAACCCTGAGTAATAATTTTTGATTTTCTGATTAAAAACTGGCTATAGTCGTAAACTATACATTGATGTTCACTATATTTTTTGGGTAATTTAATGGAATAAAATGTACAGTATGATCTATTATTATTATTTTTATTATAAAATAATCACAATAACAATTAACGTCCTTATAACTCAAAACATTTTTCTAAGTGTTACTACAAAAACTTGGCTGATTCTCAAAAAATTGGCACTTTAGATGAAATATTTTTTATTTCGATTTTAAACTGTTTGTGAAATAGTTATGATTATTTATGCAAAATCAATCAATCAAATCAATGGGAGGGAACAAGAAATTGCAAAAACCTTAGAATATATGGCCATTTGAAATTTGTATGGACAGGTTAATTAGACTATACTACCAGGATAATGAGAAAATAATAAAATCAATCGATTTTTATTAATTTTATATGAATATTAGCAAAATTAACAACGCAAACTTTTAGAAACATAAAGTAAAGTTGAGCCTTTTTAATACTCAAACAACTGAAGTAGAATATCTAGTAACTATGACTAAAAATGAATTACTTTAGCAAATGATTCCATATGGAATCAAGCTAAGTACGGACTTCTAATTGAGATCAACAATAACGAGATTTTGAACACATACATAGACACTCATGAATAATAATAAAGTTAAACAATAGGCAAACATTTTTACGTAAAATATACTCTGCACTTTAACAATTATTAAGTACTTTAAAATAATCGAAATATCACCTAACTCACTTTTTTTTAGTGATTTAGTAACATTCACTAAAAATTATAATGAATTACTTTTATACTTTAGCAAATGATTCCACATAGAATCATGCTACATACAGACTTCTAATTGAGATCAATATTAACGAGATTTTGAACACATAGAACACTAATGATAATAAAGTTAAACAATAAGGAAACATTTTTGCTTAAAATATACTTTGCACTTTAACAATTATTACTTAATATCGAATAATATAAAATAATCGAAATATGTATAACCTAACCCAATAGCTGGATATTACCTGGCTTGCAAAACCAGAGACAATAAGTATGTAAGTAAAAGTAAAAGTAGAATCAAACCCAACGAAAACATTATTATTGATAATTCTAATTATTGAACTGAATTATTATTATAACCGTTTTTAAATGAATTGTCTTCCACTATAATAATTTACGAACACCAAGTTCGTTGAAAATATTATTCTTACTCTATGGAATATTTATTTAAATCTTCAAATATATATTGACCCCTTCTATTAAGTTCGGGATCGTTTAATATCTTCACAACAGCTGATGGAGTAATGACATCTTTATCCGTCGCTTGAGGCCAGTTAAACAGATTGTTTGATGATCTCGTACTTTTACGTAAGAAAATTATTTCTAAGATATCATTTTGATCAATGTTTTTAATTTGGCCGATATAATGTTTCAATTTTTTTTTTGTCTCGTATTGAACCAGAACCCACATGTCACATTTATAGGGAAAATCATTGCTTTCTGAATTTAAAGCACCATCTGAATTATGTTTACGGAGCCTATCGACACTTAATCTGGTAGGGCTGACAGTATTAATTGGAACATCATGGCTCTGTTAGTCAAAGTTCGAAATCTCATTATTTTCAAAAAGTTTTTTGGTATTTTTAGGTATATGTCGGTTCTGCAGTTGAACGTCTGCGAGGTTGACTGCGGTAGAGTTGTCAATTGAAATAAGTGCGTCTTGATCAGTAATATCGACACTGAACACATCTGCAGGCAGGGCTGAGAGGATCTCATAGTTCTTCCGCTATGCTCTTGGATATTTTCAACATCTATTGGGTCTAGGTTGCTGTCATTTAAGATCTGCGGTGGACTAGGTGGTGGACTATTACAATTAATAAATCGTAATGCCGCTGCAGAATTTTCCTTCTTACGCCTTTAATACTCATTATAATTGTTACGCCATTTCTGTCGTTGAATTTTTTGTTCTTTTGGTGTAATTTCTTTGATAGAAACTACCTTTTTCTGTTCCTTTCTTTTTTTATATTTCAGTCTTTTTTTTGTTTTATATTCAGCGTATAGTTCAGGGTTGCTTTTTATACGTGCATATCTTTTCCTCTCATTTTCTCTCTTGAGTGCTTTTTTTTTTTCTTTGGTTTACCCATGCTTTATAGTACCTTAAAGCGAAAACAAAACGCAAATATAGCATAACAATGTTAAAAAAGAGAAAATAAGAAATAAGAAAACTAAATCTAATTCACCTGAACAATCATTCATGACGTAATTTAACCTGCCACAATCTAATTTACCTGATTTTCATCTAATTCACCTGGTACCAACCGGCAGGTTAATTAGACACAGGTAAATTAGAAAATTACCGTTATTGCGTCATAAAACAGAAACCGTTAGAATCCAGTCACATCCAGCTAGTTCCCGTTTGAAGCAACACCAGATCCCAACACATAAAGCATGCATACTGATCTATTTACACATTAAAATATATTTTTTAAGATACAGAATATTTAGACTTACCTGTTACAAAATCCGGTAGCGAATATTCAAAAAGGTATATTTCGTCAACACTGAACGCTGGGCACGGCTAGCCTCATCGGCCGCACGCTCGAGACTGAGGGGCCCCCGATGAGGTGGGCGGTGGTTATTGAGTGATTAAAGATTATGAATTGGCAAAGAATAAATATCCTCCAGGTGAATGAGACATTTTTTTTTACAAAACTTTGAAACAGTTTAGCAAAGGAGCTGAATCGCTTATTCAAAATAAATCCACGCAAATATTCAATGAATGCATATTTAAATTCGATTGGCAATGAGTTCCTGACAGTAAACTTGATATTTTAAAAAATAACTGTATTTTTCATAATATTTTTGTGCTTGGAAAAGTAGGTTAATGAGAAAATGATATTACAAAGATTTTTCTAAAAGTCGTCAACGGCTTTATCTGATTAATATAAAAGACATGTTTTAAGACGATCTATTTTAATATCAATAAAATATCAGAAAAGCAAATATGTGACAACAATTAAAAAAATTAAGCAAGAAATTCAGACAGGTGAAAATGCCAATTTTGGTCAAACACGTATTTAGAAAATGTTTGAAATGTCTTATACATAGGTAATTTAAAATGTTTTAATAGTTAAATTTTATCAAGAAACATTTAATAAAATTATCACATGTTGAAATGAGATTAAATTAAAATAATTAGACGTCAAGTAGCGGAGCGAACACTACAGTCGCACGCTCTCTAGCCTCGCCCGTCTCGTCTAGCTCCTCGCCATCGTCTATGGGGTGATGAGTTTGCCACGGCGCCCGACACCAGCGGGTCGAGCGATGAGCGCGGCAGCCATCACCGTCTCTGCCCGTTGCACCCACGACCATTTGTTATGAGATTGGACATCCCGCGAAAGTACAGAGGGCGTGGCATTTTAAATGCTAATAAGATTGCACAATCTCAAGGATAATTTCCATTAACAATGAGTGTGGAATGCATCGTGATGTGGTTGCAGGAGCCTTACGCCGTTTTCTTTGGCAAACGAAAACTGGCGCAAACCAAAGGTATTAAGCACTGAGGACCGCAAGGATGTACGGAAGAACAAGAACGCTTCTACCGGGCCTTAAAAGCGCCCGACGTAGACTTTTTAGCGTCTGTGAACTGGCTACGATTTGGTGACCTCTTCGGGGAGACCGTGGGTTTTGTCTGTGCAGACTGTGTGTCCCTCAGACATATCATTTTCATTTGTTCGCATTTGGCCAACGGTTGAGTACCTGAGCCCTTAGCCAAGATGCCCATCGCTAACTAGCGTTCTATCAGTTTCGTTTTTAAACCAATCGCGTCACTGGTAGATCACGTGACTCTCCGTATGACGTGATCTACCAGTGACGCGATTGGTTTAAAAACGAAACGAATAGAAACGCTAGTTAGCGATGGGCATCTTGGCTAAGGGCTCTGCACAGACATAAACTTGTTGCTAAGATCATTCATCAGGTACTTGCTCTTCGATACATTGTTGTTGAGTCCGAAGTGCCGTATCTACTACAAGTACGCACCGGTGCCAGTTCTCGGTTGGTCGTGCTATGCTCTATTGGGATCGATCTGTTATCCCGGACAGGACTGTTACCAATAAGCCTGATATCGTGGTGACAGATCGATCCCAACGCCGAGGACAGTGCTCATCGACATCACCATTCCGCATGACGATAACCTCGTGAAGGCTGAGAAGGACAAGTTCAACAAGTACCTTGACTTGGTTCACGAAGTGACTCGACGATCATTGTCCCGATAGTTGTTTTGGCGAACAGTCTCATATAGCGAAGAGTCTCGCGACTAATAGATTCAAGAGACTCTTACTGAGAGTACTGCTTCTTTTGCATCGGGTCCTTAATCCAGCCAGGATTAAGGACCCGATGCAAAAGAAGCAGTACTTTTCAACACGGCATGCATTGTCATGAGGCTCCTCTCTCTGCAACCCTAACCACCGGTAGCTTGAGTTAAGCCTAGCACCCGTAGGTTAGGTTTTTTATAATGTTTATTTTTGTATTAGTATTGTCATCCGACTTTTAGTATACATACTGTAAACAATCTAGGCTACTGGAAATAAAATAAATAGCTAATATGATCGGAAATCGTCTAACACAAAGAATAATGACAGGGATTCTTAATTATTAGGGAAATAACATTACACACGTACGCTCATAACTACTTTGTGAGTTAACTATATGCACGGTTATATGATACCATATTCTTGCATTGCCATCCGATTTATATATAAGAACTTAACCTAAACTTCAGCCTAATCGAACACCGGTATGTTGATGAAATTCTGCTTGTAAGATTTGAATTAAACATATTGATTGTCCCACAAGTTTAATAACAAAAAAAAGACTGTTGAGTTTCTTGCGGCGCTTCTTCTCAACAGTGGTCTTGTCTTGGGAAGCGCTGACAGACCCAGGCATGTAAAAGTGCTTACAGGGTAGGCCCTGTAAGTAGGCTTACGGAATAAAGATTTCATTTAATTTTTTTTAATTTTCAACTCAAGTAAAATAAAAGATTTAACTGAGCATGACTTTAATCCTCCTATTTACGAGAAGAGATAGAAAAAATACCTACAATATGTTAATGTGTTCACTATTTCTAATAGGAAATCTAGTCATTACACTCAAGTTCTTAATTAAAACGTAGGTCTAGGTATACACTTATATAAACCTTATTGCCTTGTAAGGTCGTAAACTATACACACATTAATGAACTCGACTGTACGTGTCATGTTTTAGATATTACCTTTTATTCGCGGACATATTGGCGGGACTGGCGCAGCAGACGCTCGCGTTCTCTATACGCGCCGCAAAGCCAACTGACCCCCGCTCGCAAAAGCAGCGGGGAAGGGGAACAGCACTTTACTAGGTTTTAGTAATGTTATGTTATTTAAAGGAGTTTAAGCGTAATATTATTTTATTTTTCATACAAGCTATGCACGTCTTAAATGCAGTTGCTTGGTTTTAGCGATGTGTTTTTAATATTAATCACAATGACATTCCCACAAATAAAAGGTTAAAGGACTTTAACTAAATTTAAACGTACTATGTTATTAATAACTTGTTTTTAATGTTGTGTCTTGTATACACTTTTTAAATAAAAAAAACGCCAATAAATCCGCAAAAGTATTAGAGCGAGGTATTAGTTAAGGATGCGTAACAAATGGTTTTATAGCTATGTATGTAACGCGAGGTTTTTATTTAAAAAAAAACATTAACCGCGCTTAGATAAAGTAAAGCGTAGTTTTGTTGGTTAGACAGGTTTCAGGATTGAAAACCAGTAAAAATCATGCACTTAGACAGGTCGGGTGGCTCTATATCTTCGAGAGCAACAACGATAAAAAAATAAAACCAAGATGGGTCGATGGAGAATTTCTCGCTCTCTTACGCTATATAAAAAAGTAAAAAACACACTAAAGGTAGTTAGAGAAGTTTTAGTCAGAGCACGGCAGCATAATAGTTGACCTACATAGCAGTATAGGTATATAGCGATAATAGTGTTGTTTCGTGCAGTGAAGTGTTTATAAAAAGCCCTAATAATGGATGTGAGTATGTACAAGTACCTTATTACTTAAATTGTGTATTTTTTGACATGCGTTCTCCGTGTTTTTGTTAAGTGTATTGTAAACAGTTGTGTAATTTATTGTTTGATATTGTTTCAGTTCTCTGAAAATACTTTCAAGAACTATTACTACCCGGAAAATAAAGATGAATCAAGCGATGAAGAAGGTACGCCTGGTTTAAAAGTTAAACAGGCCCTTGCAAAGAGACGTGCAGTAAATTGTATTGACAAATTTTTTGAATGTCCTAAAACCAAGAAACAGAAAGTATTGAAACGGTCTTCAAATGTGAGTCAAAGTTCTCCTGGTGGTGTTGCATACATATCTACTGGGCAGGATGACGGAGCATACGCTTCTCATTTGATTAAAATCGAGATATATGACGTGCCAAAAATTAAAAACATTCTGCCCACTGAGCACTGGAAACACGCTGATGTGAGATTAAAATTCTACACGTGTTCTGAAGATGATGACCAGCTACAAAGTTCACGTGATATTATATTTAACATCACAAAGCAATTAGCTTCTAAAGATAGTTGTGTGAAATATTTTATTGACTATAAGAAACAGCGATATAAAGTGCTTGTGTAGATTTAACAAAAGGTTATTATTGTATTATTTATATGTAAAAATAAAAATCCTATATTAGTTTACATATTTTTTGTAAAGTTAAATAACTTTAAGCGTTGTGTAAAATATTTTATTGACAATAAGAGACAGTGATAAAAAGTGTTTGTGTAGATTTAACAAAAGGTTACCTGATATTGTATTACATGTAAAAATAAAAATCATATTTTAGTTCACACATTCTTTGTAAAATTAATACTTACTTTAAGCTCTAGTTAAGGATAGGCAGGTAAATGTAATTAGTTATTTATTGTATTGTTTCGGATTGCAAAAAGAAAACATGTGTTGATTTGGTACTTTTGTATATTTGTAATGCTCACGACGACCCCCACCTCGTCTCTTTAAACGTGAGAATTCAATGTAGAGGATTAATCATTTCTTGCTTTCATTTTATAATTATGAAAAATGTGTTTGTGTAGATTAAACAAAAGGTTATTGAATAAATAAATATCTGATTTTAAATGTCTATACCACAGAATAAGTACCTACTTTCATAGAAAGCGAACTATATGAAACAGCAAAAGACGTATATGACCTTTTTCTATTTATGGCATGGCATTCATATCGAGTTAGAAAGAGATGTCCTTAAAGGTATTCTTTTGTTTTCCATCATGTTGTCACAAGGATCTGTCAACGCCAGTGTTGCTGCTGAGTTGACAATAATTCTAGTATCAAGTTTTCATGTTTTGAAAATCTGAAAATATCGATATATATTCACAACACTGTCAAACTAATAAAGCTACTCAATGAACAAGTCACCCTGACACAAAATTAAATATTCGCATATCGACTTTTTAATTTTGTAGTACTGTAGGTTCGTGTAGGGGTCCAATGGCGGGCTCATCGCGGTCCATTCAAAGACGTCTAAAACCTTTTGGCAACATGATGGAAAACGAAAGAATACCTATAAGGACATCTCTTTCTAACTCGTTATGAATGCCATAAATATAAAAAGGTCAAACCTACGTCATTTGTTCTTTCTTATATTCCGGTTTCTATTCAAGTACTTATTCTGTAATAATCCTCCATTCACTTACACCGTGATTGGCTGTTTAGGAGTTTCCAAAGTAAATTAAAAAAAAAAAAAATACTTTAATCCCTAGAGATTAAAAAGGAACTTTAGTCCTGATATGCAGAGACTAAAGTAGCATTTAAAGAGCATGAGAAGTGAAAAAATAATGACGCAACCGTTATAACAATGCATTCAGCCAGGTTGGTACACAAAACTTGTAGCTGCAGGCTTTTACCCGATTGCGCGAAGCAAAAAAACGGTAATGTAAACTTTGAATCAAACCAGTTTACATGATGCGTTTTAGTTTAGACTATAGAAAAATTACATTTGTGTGTGAGGGCGATCCCTATATACTAGATAACGTTATAGCATCCTAATCGCAGGTACAATCACATCACGGGATTGTTAGCCACTGTAGAACCCTCTCAAAGAAAGTCGACGGTAAATTTTGACGTAATTTATTTTGCGTGACTTGAAGTTGTCATTATGACAGGGTTCTATGGTGTCTCAACAATCCCGTGGTGTGACTGTACATACGTAGGTTACATTGTACGTAACAATTGTATTTTTAACAAGTTGAGTAAGTGTTTTGTAATATGATATTTGATAAACGATATGCGTGATAATATTGATAATGTAATAGGCCGTATCGCAGTATCCTGTATGGCGATCAATACAGTATCGCGATACTAGGATCATGATAATATTGATAATCAAGGCTCGGAAAAATGCCCGTATTTTTGAAAACATAATCCTGTTTCGTACAACAGAGACATCCTTATGATTTTAATAATATTATTATTGGCGGGTCGAATAACAGTTGACAGCTGTCATCTTATACAATTTTTTTCCAAAAATATTTTTAATTATGAAATATGATATGAAATATTTAGAATGTAAATACAAAACAACGATAATTAAATACACTGGCCTGGAAAACTAAGTATCACACTTTTAAAATTGCAATAACTAAAAACGGCTATTTTTTTGTTTTATGTTTCTTTTAAGTTGAAAATGTTACTGTTTATTTTAGTTATAGTTGGAAAGAAAGCTGATAAAATTTGCTATAAAACGTTTTTTATTTTAAATTTCTAACTTCTATAGTTTAGAAAAAAATGAAATTTTAAACGTGTGATACTTAGTTTTGCGGGCCAGTGTATAATCTAACTACAAAGGTTTGTAATATAAATGGCAATGATCAGAATGATCAGAACTATTTACTTTTTCCGCAGAAAAAATATAACAAAATATTATGTGCGATTTTAAATTAAAATAACTTTAAATTAATAAACGATACATTATTAAATTGTAAATTAAAATACCAAAATCATAGAAGTCATGTTCTACTTTTAATTTTTTTTAATATTTGCACCACTTATTCAAGGAATATTTTGTAGTCTGGTAAGACCAAGAAACGTCAGAATTCCACGGAATTACTGAACAGGGTATACCACACATATAGATACACAGATAACGTAAACACCTCAATGTGTATGAAAACCAACCGTGTCACTTTTTTTCTACATACTGAGACGTCACAAGAGCGAATTAGTGATGTGAGTTCCCCGTAGCTCGTAGTCCACGCAAAATCGATTCAAAGGCGCCGCCGCCCGCGCCGTGTGGCTCGAGTCAGTCAGCAAATGAGGAAATGAGTGGCAACTCTATGGTCAAACTTATATACCTATGGGACTACAGTATGGAGTTCTTCAAGAGGGGAGTAAATAGGTTTTTAAAGGGTCGGCAACGCGCATGTGATACTTCTGGTTTTGCAGGCGTCCATAGGCTACAGTAACCGTCTGCCTGATACCTGAACCGGCCGACCGGCTGCAACAACAGACGCGCGCGGAATGTCAGTAGCGACGGTCAACCGCGACGGTTGGTCGGGGTTCGGACACGCGAAGTAGATGCATTTGCGTTATCTATGTGTATCTATATCTGTGGGGTATACGATAGCTGACTAGTGTTGGCCAAATTAAGACTATAACTAGAAGAAGTGTGTTAAAACGATATTAATTTCGGTGGTTTTTAAAATCACGCTTGATTGTACCAGATACAATCGTTACGATTAAACATTACAGTACAGTACGTTAAGTTTCATAATACATATTGGTCACACGTCTTCCTCAATCGATTCTATTGATTCTGATTAATAAATAAATATTAAACGATTTTTAATCTTAGTCTACTTTTCCCATCGCTAGTAAACTCATCAAACTATAGACAATATCAATATGGCGCTTTGTTTACATCGTTCACAAGTTCTGTTGATGGCGACTTTACATACTTACATACAAATTCTGTCAACCAATGCCCCTCCCAAAAACCCTTCTTTTTTCTTCGCTCAGTCGGGTAAAAAAACACTTTCAAGTTTGAAGGCTTCGTCATACAGCCAGTGCGTCACGCCTGCAGCGGCGTGCGGCGCGTTCTTAGCGTGGAAATTAACTAGGAGTTGTATGCAGGCCGTCACACAGAATCACGTCGCGCCGCGCGACGCAGCAGGCGCGCCGCGCGTCGCTGCAGGCGCGCCACGCCAGCACAACTCGGCCGCGCTGCAGCGCGGCATGGCGTGATTTTTCTGCCGGGCGCGGCGCGATCGCGCCATGCAGCACTGCACGGCGTGTTCTTAGCGCGAGGCGTTCCAAAGATTAAGTAACTATAGAGGGAAAGAGTGGCGACTCTATGGTCAAGTTTGTTTGTATGACAAGTGCTGTATCTAGAAAGTGCAGGTTGAACTAAAGCTATATACAAATGGCAACCAACTCAGGTTAGAGTAAACCTTGGATCATGTTGCCAATTTTGCTGGATGGGAGCGTCGCCGGACCAGTAACCTACGGCTCAACCAAGGGGAACAGGGAGGAATGACCGTAGGAACGATCGACCTCCCGCCTGCTCCGGCCGGGCGTCCCCACCCATCATCATCATCAAATACAGCCGGGCCGTACCTGTGCAAGCATTTTGAAGACCGTTGCTTTGTGTAGAAATTTCTTACATTGTCTTTTTTGTCACCCATAGACTTCGTATAGTAGTCAGTGAATTCTCATATTTAAATATTAAGTTATATAATAATATAATATGTATAATTAAAATATCGGTTACATTGTCTAATGTTTCATTTTTCATCTAACCTAAACTCCACCTCAATTTTATTGCTCCAATATAATTATTGAATTGTTTTAATAAAATAAAACCGCTTTCAAACTCGATATCGAATAACACACACAAAAAAAACGAATTGAGAACCTCTTCCTGTTTTGAACTTGGTTAAAAATGGAATGCCAGTGATATCAAAATATGGGGAAATTTGTATCAACATGGCCACCCCGCATTTATGACGTACTCTATGTCTGTCCCTTACGGGTGTACGCTGGCTTCAGATCTATTGGATTCTTTATCTAAGAATTTCACTGTCTCTATTCTATTGTAAACTTAGTAAGAGACACAGTGTGATGTCATGGCTTGTAGTTGAAAATGGGATTCTAAATCCATTTAGAGATAATAGTTATATTGGGTGTTCGTCATATTTAAATGACATTTATGCCATGACTAGATAACTGTGGCTCTTAAAAGGTACGAGACGGTTAGCTAGGGTGGCAAACGCAGAGTTTATTTTTGCGGTGGTTTTAAAAAAACTGTAGTTTCCGTGTGGTACCGTAAAACGGGGTAAATAGGAATGGCGGGGTAAATAGGAATAAATATCTGCTTTTCTAAACCGATCTGTTAGTCCCATTACTAACAGACCGGAGATCAGCTGTTGTTGATTTCTGAATGAGCGGGGTTTTGCTACTGGCTACACAGCATTTAAATCAGCCAATGACGTTTCAGTAAGAAAAACACGTTGAAAGTGAGGTCGTCGTGAACACGCGTTTAATGTACCTTTAAATTTCAAGTTTAAGATGAGTCATATTGTGAAAAACTGTAAAATTGGCGTAATATCGATCATAATAGTGGATTGTGATTTAAAGAAATAAAAAAGTAAGTAAATAATTGCAATATTTCATTGGAAATCTTAGTTTTAGATAACCAATTGTTTTTAGGTTATTTTAAAGATAATAGGAACGGCGAAGGGGGAAATTGGCATGTCAACAAGTATAATTGGAACGACGCGGGGGTTATTCGGTTTGATAATGGGGTAAATTGGCATTGTCAAATAGGGTTGTCAAAAATTAAAATCTAAATAAATTAAAGGAAAATTCATTTAGGTATTCTATGGCTAATGTAATTTTCAGTGTTATGTTAACTGTTCGATACGTTCAAAATATAGATTATTATTATTATTATTTTTGTCTAATAGATTATTTTGTTATTCAAATATTTGATACCTATTAAGCTAAGCATTTATAAAGTAACTAGCTTTTGCCCGCGACTTTGTCCGCGTAGAAGTCGTTTATCACTGCTCTCTCGGGAACTGTTCAATTTTCTGAGATAAAAAGTAGCCTATGTCCTTTCTCGAAACTCAGGCTATATCCATACCAAATTTCATCGAAATCGGTTCAAGCTTTACAGACAGACAGACAGACGCAAAAGTATGTCTACTTTCGTGTTTATATAATATCAAGTATAGCAACCCGCCCTCGCTTAGCTTCGGTTATAAGTTAAAATATAGCCTATGTCCACCATGAAACCTCATTCTGAATATCACTGAAAGAATTTTAGAAATCGGATGGGTAGTTTCGGCGATTACCCCCTACATCCAATCTTATTAAGTACCTCTTTCTCCTCTTCTTAAGTAAGTCGTTTATTGTTTTTACCCTGGACACTATCAAATTGTCTGGGATAAAAAAGGTGCCAACCCAGGATAACAACTACCTGTGTGACAATTTCATCCGAATCCGTTCAACTATTTAGGCGTAGCTGAAAAAACATCCCAACATCCATACAAACTTTATTTAGCGACGTCGCTGGGGTCGCAACCGATTTTCGATCGAATTTCTATACAAAAACAAAAAAAACGGTCTATAGCTGGGGTTCGAACCCGCAGTCTTTGCGTAGTAGGCCAACGCTCTAACCATCAGCCTATTCAGACGGAAGCAGCCGCCCCGTAATTACGAACCATTGCGCGAGAATTCTTTTTGCGTGAAAACACGGGGAAAACGAATTTTTCCAGACATGAGACCTAGCTAAATCGAATTTTCGCCCCCGTAAACCCCCATGTCGCAATCTTTTATTTTGCGAGAACATACACAGGTGTTATAAAAGGTATATGCTCTGCCAGAATTTCCAAACATGCGAAAACTCATATTTTATATAATAAGTAGTCTAGAAACGTATTTCCAAAATAACCAAACTCTAACAAATCTACACCCTCAATTTTACCCCCTTACGGTAGTATTTCCAACATCATCGAACGTAATACTTTTAGTTTGTAAGCAGTAGCCAAAATAAATTTTCACGTTCCTAACTTCAAAATTGACCAAATATTACCCCCATTTCATCCCCTTAGGGGTAGTTATACAAAATCACCGAAAATTGTATTTTTATTTATTAACAGTAGCCCATATACATATTTCCACGTTTCTAACTTCAAAAATGACCAAACTGCCATGCAAACTACCACCCCCCATTTAATTATTTTGTTGTTTTAAAACTTCTAAATTGACCAAACTCCCATACACACATTTACCCCCCCCCCCCCCCGTTTCATCCCCATAGGAGTAGTTTTTCCAAAATCGCCAAAGTAGTCTTTTTTATTTGTTAATAGTAGCCTGTACACAAATTTCCATGTTTCTAACTTCAAAAATGACCACCCTCCCATGCAAACTACCATGCCCCATTTCATTCCCTTAGGGGTAGTTATTCAAAATCACTGGAAGTTGTTTTAATCTGTTAAGAGTACTCTTTATAACAATTTTCACGTTTCTAACTTCAAAATTGACCACACTTCCATACACACATACTCTCCCCCCCCGTTTCATTCCCATAGGGGTATTTTTCCAAAATCGCCAAAGTAGTCTTTTTTATTTGTTAATAGTAGCCTGTACACAAATTTCCATGTTTCTATCTTCAAAAATTACCAAACTCCCATGCAAACTACCATCCCCCATTTCATTCCCTTAGGGGTAGTTATCCAAAATCACTGGAAGTTGTTTTAATCTGTTAAGAGTACTCTTTATAACAATTTTCACGTTTCTAACTTCAAAATTGACCACACTTCCATACACACATTCTCTCCCCCTCCCCGTTTCATTCCCATAGGGGTAGTTTTTACAAAATCGCCAAAGTAGTCTTTTTTATTTGTTAATAGTAGCCTGTACACAAATTTCCATGTTTCTAACTTCAAAAATGACCACCCTCCCATGCAAACTACCATGCCCCATTTCATTCCCTTAGGGGTAGTTATCCAAAATCACTGGAAGTTGTTTTAATCTGTTAAGAGTACTCTTTATAACAATTTTCACGTTTCTAAGTTCAAAATTGACCATACTTCCATACACACATTCTCCCCACCCCCGTTTCATTCCCATAGGGGTAGTTTTTCCAAAATCGCCAAAGTAGTCTTTTTTATTTGTTAATAGTAGCCTGTACACAAATTTCCATGTTTCTATCTTCAAAAATGACCAAACTCCCATGCAAACTACCATCCCCCATTTCATTCCCTTAGGGGTAGTTATCCAAAATCACTGGAAGTTGTTTTAATCTGTTAAGAGTACTCTTTATAACAATTTTCACGTTTCTAACTTCAAAATTGACCACACTTCCATACACACATTCTCTCCCTCCCCCCGTTTCATTCCCATAGGGGTAGTTTTTACAAAATCGCCTAAAGTAGTCTTTTTTATTTGTTTACAGTATCCTGTATACAAATTTCCATGTTTCTAACTTCAAAAATTACCAAACTCCCTTGCAAACTATCACCCCCTATTTCATTCCCTTAGGGGTAGTTATCCAAAATCACCGGAAGTTGTTTTAATCTGTTTAAAGTAGTCTTTTTAACAGTTTTCACGTTTCTTACTTCAAAATTGACCAATCTCCTATACACACTTTCACCTCCCCTTTTCATCCTCGTGGGGGTAGTTTTTCAAAATCACCTAAAGCAGTATTTTGTTATTTGTTTACAGTATCCTGTACACAAATTTCCATGTTTCTAACTTCAAAAATGACCAAACTCCCATGCAAACTACCACCCCTAATTTCCTTCCCTTAGGGGTAGTTATCCAAAATTGCCTTAAGTCGTTTTTTATTTGTTAACAGTATTCTTTATAGCAATTTTCAAGTTTCGTACTTCAAAAAGGACCAACCACCACTCCAAAAGGAACTACCACCCCCCCATTTCATTCCCTTAGGGGTAGTTTTTCCAAAATTGCCAGTAGTACTTTTTTTATTTGTCAACAGTAGCCCATAAACCAATTTTCACGTTCCTAACTTCAAAAATATCCAAACCCCTATACAAACTTTAAACCCCCATTTTAACCCCTTAGGGGTAGTTTAGCCAAAATCGCTGAAGATAGTATTTTTCATTTGTAAATAGTAGCCTTTATACCAATTTCCACATTTCTATCTTCAAAAATGGATGACTTTCATACAAACTTCCAACCCCATTTTTACCCCCTTAGGGGATGAATTTTGAAAAATCCTTTCTTAGTGCACCCCTAGACCTCATAAGGAACCTACGTGCCAAATTTGGAATCTCTAGACCCAGCGGTTTGGGTTGTGCGTTGATATGTCAGTCAGTCAGTCAGTTTCTTCTTTTATATATTTAGATTATGTTTAAGTCAGGGCTCGAAAACCGGTTTGAAATTGAAACCGGTTTCGGTCATTGATCCCAAACCTGAATGGATAGCGGTTTGGGTTAAGGTTACCGGTATATAAACCGGTTAATTGAAAAACCGGTTATCACAAATTTCGTTCTGAAGAACGAAATTAACCGGTTAATTTGGACTTGACACTGCAGTATATACAGATATAGCACCAAATGCTATTTCTTTTACAAGTTTTACTCATCTACATAATTATATCTATCTATCTATATTCTATCTATACATATAATAAAGCTGTAAATATGTTTATTTGAACGCGCATCACGTGAAAACTGCTCAACAGATTTAGATGAAATTTGGTATGGAGATAGCTTGAGTCCCGGGAAAAGATATAGGCTGAATATAATAGTACCCGGAGCGAAGAGAGGGCGGGTCGCTAGAATACAATATACCTAAACACCTCCTAACCAATTTTGTTGAGCGTTAGGTTGTCCTCGTAATTTTAGTAAAATTGATAAAAAAATGTTTTTTAGTTAGTTAAATATCAATATCCGGGTCCTGGGGATCTGTGTGGACTCCGACAATGAATCCGGTTACACACACTACAAAATCGATATCTGGGGATTCGTGTGGTCTCCTACAACGAATCCGTTGACCGAATGAGAAAAAGTAGCCGCCATCTTGAATGAACTTTTTGATTATTCGACCGATTGCTTCCATAATCGATATCTGGGGATTTGTGTGGTCTCCGACAACGAATCCGTTGACAGAATGAGAAAAAGTGGCCGCCATCTTGAACTTTTAGTTATTCATTCGATTGCTTCCAAAATCGATATATGGGGATTTGTGTGAACTCCGACAATGAATCCGTTGACAGAATGAGAAAAAGTGGCCGCCATCTTGAACTTTTTAGTTATTCGTTCGATTGCTTCCAAAAACGATATCTGGGGATTTGTGTGGTCTCCGACAACGAATCCGTTGGCAGATTCGAAAAAAGTAGCCTCCATCTTGAACTTTTTAGTTATTCGTTCGATTGCTTCCAAAATGTATATCTGGGAATTTGTGTGGACTCCGACAACAAATTCGTTGACAGAATGAGATAAAGTCGATTCATTCGTGGCACGGCGTGGCCACGCCAAGCCGCGCTGCATAGCGTTTTCTGCTGCCTGCAGTGTGACTGCCACGCCGCGCTTGCGTCACGCTAAGAACGCGCCGCGCGCTGCTGCAGGCGCGACGCGCTGACTGTATAGCGCGCGGCGTGGCAGTTACACTGCAGGCAGCAGAAAACGCTATGCAGCGCGGCACGGCGTGTTCTTAGCGCGACGCGTTCCAAAGAGTACTTAAAGTAACTATAGAGTGAAAGAGTGGCGACTCTATAAAAATAAATGTTAGCTAATTTTCTATTTAAACATATCTTAGGTGATTTTCGGTAGGTATAAACCTTTTAAACGTCTGTAACTCAAGAACCAACAAAGTCTACTTAGTCGTGATAGTTTTCCTTTTAAATTCATTATATGCGCTGAAAGCGCGATTAATTTAAGATAAGCGATTAGCGATTTAGTAATGTATGAAGCTTAACGTTGTGTATATTGTTATTAATTAGGCAGGTGAAGCTTTCATAGTGTATAAATATGATTTTAACATTGTACGTCTAAAACGGCTGATTGTGTTGCGCTTCCACTATTTTATCTATAATTAGCGACCCGCCCTCGCTTCGCTTCGGTTACATAAGTTAAAATATAGCCTATAGCGACCCGCCCTCGCTTCGGTCCGGGTTTTATTATATACATGAACCTTCCGTAAAGAATGATCTAACTGATGGTGAAAACCGCATCGAAATCAGTTGCGTAGTTTTAAAAATCTAAGCATACATAGGGACAGACAGACGCGGAGGGCGACTTCATTTTATTTTATACTATGTATTGATGATTACGCATCTTTAGAATGAAAGTGACCTAATACAAAATGTTAAGTTATCTAAATCGAGTCATAAAATTATTATTATAGAGACCTAATTCAAAATCAAAACATGTTAACATTTTGGAATTAGGTCACTTTTATTCTAAAGGTGCGATTAGGATAGTATAGCTGGCGCAGCGCGTTGCCGCCCATGTCGCACAAAAGACCAAAAAAATGAGTTAAAAAATCAGATCAGAATCAGGTACTAAACTACATAGAATCATCCGCTAGGGTAACCTGAAGATTGGCTAAAAATTTAAAATATCGGTCCAGCTGTTTTGGTGTCCGTAGGGAACATACCCGAATACAAACACATAGATTTTTATAATATACTCGTAAAGATAGTGTGATGTGACCTATATGTTTGTCGATGTCCCATGATACACGCCTAGAGTTCACCTGGCGTTTTACTATCATATTTGTATGTACAGTCGAACTCATAAGTAGCTTTACGTTTAAGTACAATGTCGCAGTTACGTATTATAAGTTATAGCTTTTCCCCGCGACTCCGTCCGCGTAGTATTCATTTCTGGCAGTCACCCCGAAATTACGAACCATATTGCGCGGGAAATATTTTTGCACGAAGACACGGGGAAAACGATTTTTCCCAGATGAGACCCAGCTAGATCGAATTTTCGCCCCCATAAACCTGCATGTTGCAATTTTTTATCGAAATCGTTAGAGCCGTTTCTGAGAACGTGAGTACATATCTGTATATATAAAATTCAAAGTCCTGACTGACTGACTGACTGACTGACAGCCTAAACCGCTGGGTCTTGAGATTCCAAATTTGGCATGTAGGTTACTTATAAGGTCTAGGGGTACACTAAGAAAGAATTTTTCAAAATTTATACTAAATTTCATGATTCTAAGTCAACAAGAACTGACGGGAAGTACCCTATAGTTTTTGATTCCCTTGAGATTCCCTTTAAATATACGGCATAAACAGCCGTATCTTTTGATTGCGTACACTTAGATGTTTGATTTTTTTATTGATTTAAGGGATTGCAGACCTAAGTATTTGATATTAATTTCAACTTGATACCTCCACGCGTTGTTGAGAAAAAGGGTCTTGACAGACACAGACAGACAGACAGACAGACAGACAGACAGACGGACAACAAAGTGATCCTATACTAAAAGGGTTCCGTTTTTTTCATTTGAGGTACGGAACCCTAAAAACGGACAGACGGACGGACATGGCGAAACTATAATAAGGGTTCCTAGTTGGACTACAGAACCCTAAAAATGAGGGCGCTGTTCGGAATAAAATTGGCAAAATGATCCAAGGTTTAACCTGTGTTGGTTGCCATTTAAAAATTGCTTTAGTACAACCTGCACTTTCTAGATACAGTACTTGTCATACAAGCAAACTTGACCATAGAGTCGCCACTCTTTCCCTCTATAGTTACTTTACTCTTTGGAACGCGTCGCGCTAAGAACACGCCGTGCAGCGCTGGATGGCGCGATCGCGCCGCGCCCGGCACCCGGCAGAAAAATCGCGCCGTGCCGCGCTGCAGCGCGGCCGAGTTGTGCCGGCGTCGCGCGGTGCGACGTGATTCTGAGTGACGGCCTGCATACAACTCCTTGTTAATTTCCACACTAAGAACGCGCCGCACGCCGCTGCAGGCGTGACGCGCTGGCTGTATGACGAAGCCTTAAGAGTTCCTGGTTTGACCACAGAACCCTAAAAATTAGGTAATATTTATGGTTTTTGGAGATTGTTCGGTTGTGTTTGTAGTAAAGAATGATGAGATGATGACGGAATCCTACACCGTGGCGCGACATACTTATAACCGGTTTTTTTAATGACTTAAAGTTTGACGATCCCATACTCATATAGCATTGTAAAAACGCAAATTAAGAAAACACTGAGGGCAACTCAAAAACCTCCTTTGGAATAAGTACATAGCGGAAAATGAAGGAAAACTTGGCTGGCCTGGCGTAAACAGCCCGTGCGCAATGAATTTCGGTCGTTAGAAGAGACCCACGGGATAGTAAAATGTAAAGCCAGGAAAGACAAGGCAGTTAATACCTGCTTGTACAACTTCGGAGCGCGGTCCTCGTAGTCCATATTGACGCCTTAAAACAACCGATTCATAACCATTTTTTATTTACTTTGATTTTTTTATTCGTTTAATAAACTTTGGTAGGTATTTTGCTTATTTGTAACGAATTTTTGCTCGCATGTCACATTTCTTATGACTGTTTGAAATTGACGTTTGTAGTTTTGCTTTAAATTCATAAATATGTTTGCCAGAATTTTTACATTTAACACCTGATTCACAATAATTATAAGTAAAGCATCATCTGACTGATCAGATCAATAATATAGCCACTTGAAAACATGGAACTAATAATAATAAGTACTAAGTAACTACAATGCTTGAAAATAGACCGGAAGAGGGCTAACTTTAAGTGGCAGATAAAATATATATAGTCGATTGTCAAACAGGCCTTAACCTTATTTTTAACCCCCGACGCAAAACTGAGGGGTGTTATAAGTTTAACGTGTGTATCCATGTATCGTGTGTCTATGTACCTGTCTGTGGCATCGTAGCGAATTGATGGAGAGAGTTCTTAGCTAAGTTTGGTGAAAATCCGTTGGGCAATTGTGGTGATTATGAAAATTATTTATTTAATTATTATTATTATTATTGCCATCCGCCTCCATTCGACAAAGATTGCTTGAGAACTTTTCTCTAAGCTTAGATGATGCTCATACAAAAGCACGCTCTCTCGAAATGGCCCAAGTCCATAAAGAACTAATAAACGTTGAGTAACCGCTGAGTAGTTATACCATGCTTTGTCCTTATCTGTCGAATTCAAATGTCACAATGACAGATAAGGACAAAGCATGGTAAAACTACTCAGCGGTTACTCAACGTTTATTAGTAAGGGCATAATTGTTTAACTTGTGGTAAACGAGGGCATTTTGCTAAAGTGTGCAAGAGTAAACCAAGAGTAAACCAGTAAGCTTTTGCCACCAACGATGTGCCGCCCGCTAATCAGTGTTGGGCAAAATTTAGTTTGACTAATGATTGATGACTAATGACTAATTACGTCAATCATGATTGATGACTAATGATTTGTTAGTTTAGTCATGGCGTGGTGACTAATGATTGATTAGTTTTAGTCATTAGTCATTAGTCATGATTGATTGTTTATGATTGAAAATTGAAAAAGGTTTTTGTTTAGTGTATCTCAGCTAGTTAGTTCAAAATCGATATCTGGAGATCTGTGTGGTCTCCGACAATGAATCCGTTAACAGATTGAGAAAAATTAGCCGCCATCTTGAACTTTTTAGTTATTTGACCGATTGCTTCCAAAATCGATATCTGGGGATTTATATTGTCTCTGACAACGAATCCGTTGACAGAATTAGAAAAATATGCCGCCATCTTGAACTTTATAATTAATGGACCGATTGCTTCCAAAATCGATATCTGGTGATTTGTGTGGTCTTTGACAACGAATCCGTTGATAGAATCAGAAAAAGTAGTCGCCATCTTGAACTTTTTAGTTATTCGACCGATTGCTTCCAAAATCGAAATCTGGGGATAAGTGTAGTCTCCGACAACGAATCCGTTGACAGAATGAGAATTGGTAGCCGCCATCTTGAACTTTTTAGTTATTCAACCGATTGCTTCCAAAATCGATATCTGGGGATTTGTGTGGTCTTTGACAACGAATCCGTTGACAGAATCAGATAAAGTAGTCGCCATCTTGAACTTTTTAGTTATTCGACCGATTGCTTCCAAAATCGATATCTAGGGATCTGTGTGATTTCCAACAACGAATCCGTTGATAGAATGAGAAAAAACTAGCCGCCATCTGGAACTTTTTAGTTATTTGACCGATTGCTTCCAAAATCGATATCTGGGGATAAGTGTGGTCTCCAACAACGAATCCGTTGATAGAT